>NW_019379602.1:3243320-3273910 GCF_000648655.2 Copidosoma floridanum | reverse complement strand
TATATATATATATATATACACTAGACAGATGAAAATGTTGAGCTGCAATTTTCCGATTTGATTAGATCTTATCGTTATGCGTCGTTCTAGCAGTTATGCAAAACGTCCCTTATATTTATGGAAGTAGCTTGGGAAGCTTATAATGTTCCTGCTCGTGGAGTCTTTGCCTTGACTATTTAAATATTACGAGAATATTATCTTTATATAAGTATCCACCCTGTTTTCGTTTAGGTTTGGATTAATTTGCTGTGCTAGGAAACTGACTCAATATTGTGCCTAGAATTTTTTCTAAGTGGCTCTTTCAGCAAAAATACTGCTTTCTCTATTTTCAAGTGTTACAAATTTATTCTTTTGTTAGAGAAATATTTGGTGCGCAACGTTGAGTAAGCCAGACTAAGAGCTGTGATTGTTTGTCGTTCTTGCAGAGTTTTTGATAAGTTCCTAATGTATTTATTTGTGTCTGTAACTTGGAAGCGTGATACTGAGCTTGTGTTCAAGCTCCTCTGCCAAATACTTATTCATGACGTGTGTACCTTGTGCTCTCATGCACCGTGGTGTTATATGCATGCATGCCAATACCTAACTGGTTGTACTAGTATGTTCAGTCTTTGCATTATGCTTTCAGATATTCGGTTATTGTATGGGGCATTCGTTGAATGTTAACATGGAACTATGGTCTGTATATGATTGTGTAGTATTTGTTAATACGGAAAAAGTAGGAAAATGTCTCCAGCAGTTTGTCTCTAAAGTGTGTACTATTATTCGACAGTAGGTCATCAGGTGGTCTGGAAACGCAAGAAACTTTATTTAAGAGCTTGTCTTTTACAATGAATATCTATTTATTGTTTTTTTTGTTTCTGCTAGTAGGCTGTAAAAATCAATGGATATTTCTTTGAATGGGAAGGCTGGTGTCTCTGTTGTAATAATGGATAATTTTGATTGTATACGAACAAGTTTGTTTTTTAGACATCCGTCGCATCTTAAGATGTACTGTTTTATATTAAATTTTATGTTGGTCCACTAAAAATCTTCGAAAGTGTTTTAGTAAGTCTTGTATGCCCCTATAGCCTCCTATTACTGATTTATCGTTTTCCTTAATCAAGTACTTTAGGTATAAGACTGCTTCCTCATGTTAAGTTATTCAAGTATAAGACTGCTTCCTCATGTTAAGTTATTCAAGTATGAGACTGCTCTTGAATTGTGTCCTCTAAAAATATTCTTGAATTTTTCCACAAAGTAATCACAACAGGGTTGCTTCAATATCTCTTAATCTTTTGCGAGCCCTACTGAATCAATGTTGTTCACTTCTATAGTTCTTTTGCGTTTCTTAACGCTTCTTTGCTCGTCCATAAATTAGGCTTTTTGTATATCGGAATGGGTGTTCCGTATTCTTTTAGACTTAATGTAATATTTCGTTGCCCTGAGGCCATAGTGATTTTCCTAATGCAAGCTCTAGCCACCGTGTAGCCACCAAATCCTAACTCTTGAGCCCTAGCTTGTGCAGTATTATCCTCTAACTTTGTTTCTTGGTCGAAACTATCTGATCCACCTACTCATGGCAAATTCATATCGTTCTAAATGAATATCTACCAGTATTGTTCTGTAGTTAATTATGTTTACATTATTCTTTTTGTAAACAAAGTTATTTACTCCAAATTATGTAAGATATGTTATCTTTAAGTTTTTCTTTGTTACCAACTAAGTCTTGCTTAAGTTAGTATCACCAGTATCCTTCTTTGTCATTTCTAACGACTACAAACTCGTTTTTCCAATATATACTTCTGACAGTAATTTTTTCGCTGATACTATTTTGTAATAAGTGAACCCTAGTCGATAGACTGGATTATTCTTCTGGGTCTTAATAAGAAGATGAGGGGAGACTACTTAGAATAATGTAATGCTGCCCTTATAAATGTGAACATATTTCCTGTTGCTTTGCCTCTTGAAGTAAGAGTATAGATGTTAATTCAACCATCCTGTTTTGTTGGAGATGTGCATGTGTATACATACATTCGGTTAATAGTGTTGTGTGTGAAGAAAAATACAGTCTCCATTCTTTAATTTACTTTCCAAACACAAAGTCTCCTTGCTTTTGTTAGGAATTTGACATTCGCTTAAGCATGATGATTTAAGAAGCTCTGCTTTTAATTGACGAGCTGTTAACTCCAGTTGACATGCATTTTTTTTAAAATGGTACAAGCAGTTACCGTCTCATTTAGTAGAATTGGGTCGTAGTTTGAGTTCTAGCCAGGATTCACTGCAGGTATTTACTTTTGAAGTTTTGGTTTAGGTAGTTCTGTTTGTTTTATCTTAGTTGTGCCCTGCATTTTTTTCGGGCTTATATTGTCTGAAAATTTTGGAGAGCGTCTGTTAATGCATTTTCTTGGAGGCGATCCCCTTTGGCTCCCTACTGTCAACTGCTCATTGCCCGAATACTTCCTCTTACTGTCATTCATCTTGTTTGTTTTTGTGGGCTGATTCTTTAAATATTAGTAAGACCTCTTAAGGCTCTCCCCATGCCTTACTGCTTGTTTTTTTGATATGTTTGTTTCTGCACCTTGTTTGACTTTTAACGTTTTTATTACTTTCACTTTCACTGATAGGTTGACTGCCTTTGCTTTAACTTGCTACTTAGGATACTGCTTACTATCTTATTATAATGTAACTTTTTTTCTAGCCCTTGTGGCAAGTGTTCGTTGTCGTTTCCACTCGAATGTCTCTTGATTCACCCTAATTTTCTCAATCTCTCATTTTAGCTTTAAATCTTTCTCATTTGTCTGTTTATTTTGTACCACTGTTATTTTCTTTGTTGTATCTGAATAGTTGAACTCTTTATTATAAACATTTTACTTGGGTGATGGAGGTATGCAAGTCGTGTGAGATGTTGCTTTACTTTTTTGTGCTGGTAAGATAACTTCCTCTAATGGCGTGCTTGTTATTTGTACTTTAGTGTTAACTAAACTTCTATCTAGAAAACATCCTGCTATTTTATCTGACTTAGTTTTGATTTAAATTTCTGTTAATTTTGCATTTCCAACATTCAAGTGAAAGAAGGGTTCCTTCAATAATTTTCTACGTCCACGTGCAATGTTAGCCTCCCCGTTGGCGTTTGTGCTGTTATTGTTTGCCGAGAAGGAATCTAAATTGGATTGCTATAAGCTGACTTGGTCTTCTTTTATTTTTTTGTCATCTTCTCCACTTCTCTGTATTCATATTTTCGAAACTGCAAATATTTCTGCTAGTGGCCCGCTTTTAAAATAGATTCAGTCTTATTTGTGCTTTTTTGCTAGCAGATAAGAATTTATTTTCGGCAATCCTGGATTAATTTAACTATCTTTAAGTACTAGATTCCTTAAAAAGGCATTTTTGTAATTATCTTTTCTCCGTCTGTATAGTACGTCAAACTTATATTCTAATAGCTGTACATTTTGCTGATAAAATCTTTAATTAACTTTCCTTGTAGTGTGGGAATGTTTTGGCGATTGGTAATCTGCTATCACTGTAAATCAATGCCTGTATGAAAAAGGGTAAGATTTTGTCTTCATAAATTTTACTTGCAGGAGCTCCTTGACGTAGAAAGAATATCTTAACTGTGGCTTAATATTTAAGAATGTTAGCCTGTAGTGGTAATGGGTAATTAGTATTCACTGTGGCTTTGTTCAATTGTCTGAAATCTTATACTATGTGCCAGCGCTTTTTGCCGTCAGGCCCTATGGTATTCTTCGGTACTATCTGCATATTGAAGTTTTACAGTGATTTTAAAGGTTTAATTCTACGTTGATCGAGTATCTCTTTTACTTCTGTTTCCATTTGGTCTTTTATTCATGGTACCTATAGTTTATCGTGCAAATTGGCATTTTCATGTTTGTAATAATCATGTGTTTCAGTAAATTAATTATTGGTAAGGATTCATTTCCTAACTAAAATACATATGGATTGTTACAAAATAGTTCCTTAACGAGTCTATTTCTTCACTAATCTGTGTCTTTCAGTGCCACAATCTTCTCCATTTTTTTTTCGTTGGACTCAGAGTTTATTGTCTTTATATTGACATGGGCACTATTTTCGTTTGCTTCATTGTCTACTTGTTTTTGTTTGACATTAGTACTCTCTCGTTGTTGTGAGCCTATAACTTATGTTAGTTTTATAATTTAAGAACTCTACCTCAAGTGCTCTTATTCTGAGCGTTCAATTGCTAGTGTTGATGCACATGCCATATGTTCTGTCACTGTGACACTTTGCTACAAAATTTCTAAAATAAATGCCTTTTCCTAAACTTTGTCTTAGAACTCATCCTACATAGTCCTTTGTTTCTATGTGCTAATCATTGCGTGTACTACTTTTTTAGAGTGTGCAGGAAATGTAAAACGTTTGTCTTCTTTTATTGGGAATTTAGTCCTGCTTATGTACACGCACTTGTTTTATGCACTAATCTCTACTTGATGCCTATCTTACGTATCTCAGCCTATAAGTCTATATCTGCTTCTGAACAATTCCGTGGAGACAATATGCAGCTTGCAAAGGAGGTTATCAAGAATTTTACAAGTGCTTCCCAAAGTCTCACATGCCCCCTCTATTACGCCGTATACTTCTTGTATTTCATTGGATTTATTTTTGACCGCGCGCTCAAACAATCTTGCTTAATTTTTAAAATGACTGCACCTGTATCTCTGAAGAATGATGCTGTTTTGTTTTTTATATCATTACTTTAAAATTAAACCACTGGTGGCTATCTGTGTAACTGTGCAAAATTAGTTTTCACGACCCTCAGTTTTTTGGTCTCTTGCTTTATTTTTAATGGCTGCCCAGCATCTGGGAATCAGACTGAGCACCCTTTACGTTTAAATGTTTGTCATTCTGTTCTAAATTTTAATTTGTGAGCAAACTCTCACTGATTTTTCTTTCTATCCCTTTCTTTCCCTTGTCCCAAAACTCTTTTAGTCGTTTTAGTCCTCCAAACTTTATGTCATATGTTAATTTCCTGCACTTTCATGGCACATGGTAATTTCATTCACAGTAGCCACAACCTATTTGTAAGAGGTTTTACCATCCTCTACTCCTTTCGTGGTGCTGACTCAGGTTTTCTACAGTACCTCTGTAGAATACATATTCTTCCGTAGATAAAGCACTTACTCGCCAAATCAATACCTTCCTGACCTGGATGTTGTGGGGTTGTAAGAGGTTAGGATGCACTCACAATAACTATGTTATGCATCAAAGAATTTGGTCCCATTTATTGACGCGTATGTTGTCTTGCATCACGCACTTTAGCTAGCCTAATAACTTATTTAAGTTTTGCTGGTCTCTTACAACGAGCTTGCATATCCAATCGTGCTGTCAGATAAAAAATATATTTGTAATATGTTGTAAAGCGTTTTTTGCTGTCGTGTCCTTTAAGTTGATTTTTGTAACTGTCAAAAGTAAATTAGTTGATTGCTTAGGGACAGCCCATAAGTATTAGTGGCTGCATTGCCTTATCTAAGGTATTGATTTCTTGCACTATTGTGTACCTCTGTTATTCTTTTTATGTTTGTTATAGGCTGGCAGTTTCTCCGCACATTGTGTAAATATTGTTCGGCTAAGTGTGCATTTATGCATGACTCTGATCAGCAGTCTTCTCGTGCCGTCGTTGGCACTGGCTGAGTAGGCTGGAATGCTGAGCGCGTATGCGCTACATCTGTGTGTGCTGCTTGAGACGGAGGTGCGCTTTCCACTGCTCTTATTGAATTAGAAGGAATGACACATATTTGTTGAGCATTAACGTATTTGTTTAAGTAAAGTTGGAAACCATGGTCACCTACATAAACGCATCGGAATACAGGTGATATTAATGCTCTCCTATTGGTTTGAGAGAAAGTGCTTATGATAAGTGACTGTCTCATATTTTTTGATTTCTGCCAACATTTCTGGGCGTGGTTGAGTATTGAAGTAATGCACAGTATGCGTATTCTGTTGTGAGCTTCTTTTATGTTAACTTGAGAAGTATTTTACGGTAACTGTAAATTTTTCTGCTGCGTTGGAGAGAAATTTACTGTTCTCGTCTTAGGTTAAGGGGCAAGTAGGAATTTTTACACACATGCCTACTCTAGATCATTTAGCTATGATCTTATTAGTTTTTTTTGGACTCCAATGTATGCTGTTCCCATAGTTGTTGTATGTGCCGTAATGAGATCTTTTGTGATAGAGGTGCTAATTGCGAAGTTTTTTGTCTGGTTCACGCTTCTTTCTATTATTGCCTTACAGCTATAATTTTTTCTATTCTGCCTCTCCTTTTTAATAACCAAGCTTCTTTCTAACTGTAGCAAATAAGTATTTTATAAAGAATTAGTCAAGATTAGGGCGTATTCTACATTTATCCGACGCTGTCCACAACCCTTCAAGGTATATTTTCGATAATACTTAACTGTTAATGATGTTAAGATTGTCTGCATATGTTACAGGATCAATCTCATTCTTAAATTTGTGCAACTTTTTCTTATTTATTGAAAGAATTAATCTATGTCATTTTTCAGCCTAAAGTTTGCTCACTCTTCGAATTGTACTCGTGGATTTCCACAATTTTGCATCTCGCCTTACATGGTGGGGCCGAGTTCCTCCCTTTGTTGAGCGCTCTGCGTGTAATGTTTCTCAGATCTGTCGAATGTTACGTAGCACACTCCGTTTAATTTTTACATAATAAACATTGAAGACTTTAAGACTACGATTCATTGTTGCTAATGTTTCGTGTTTCTGCGTTGTATTTCTGTATACCTTCCACCTATTTACACTCGTTGGTTTCCAGGATTGTAACCACATCAAATGTCACGTCATCAAATTCCTCATCTGTGTCAGATTCATCGTTTGCTTGGGTATCACGTTTATTTTTTTATGTGGGTTGCCCAAACTTCATGTGCTCTCAGAAAGCCGATTCCTGAGGGACATGTTATTAATTTTATTTGATATATTTCCGTTAATATACACAAATTATATATATCTTAATTAATTGTTATATCATAGCATCACTTATGATCCCACAATTAAATGAATAATGAGATCATGAGAACTACTAATTTAAAAGTACTCTACGTATAGTGTGTTAGTTGTACAATATTGGATTTTCTCATACAATTAGAGACTAACTATTGAACTTTGTATACTTAACACTTACCTTGATGTAGTTTATAGCATTAAAAGCAGCAGTGCCATTTTTTACATGTTCCAATTTTGTAGCTAAGCCAAATTGTTACTTCTCTGATTCTCTAGAGTACTTCCCGCTGTCTCTACCTAGATGACAAAGCACTAAATCTTAGTTGGTCACTGCTGTCTCAAAAATGAACCTGTTATGAAAAGTTTCCGACTAGAACCTGGACTAAGGACGGTAACAACACTTGGACAATTGCCTGAAAGCTCTCACTGAATTCAACTGCCGTCCTCTGTCGTGGCATGACCGCCGTTCTCAGGCGCTGGCTTTTCCTTCAACTTCCTGAGAAAATTGGATCGGCATCACCTCTCGTCTTTTTCTTCTCGCACTTACTACCGCCCCTCTTTAGTTTGTAAAGTGTAATACCCGTATTATTGTAGCTATGTAGAAAAGCATATTATGATTAAATATCACATATAGATTGTATTTATAGTACATACATACGCACGTACGCACATATTTAAATTGTGTATGTGTGAATACAATTTTTGAATTATACTGACTCCAAGAATCGAACTACATATTAATGATGAGTAGTCAGGAACCTTTCCGATTGTGTTATCAGCACGCCAATCCAATTATTGCTCTTATTATTTATGGACACTAATCGAGCAACTTCTGAATGAGAAAATTGATCTATAATTAGGTGTTTTTTATATTATATATAATTAAGTCCACTGCTTTTGTAAGGAATAGTTATAATAATTTTTTCGTGGTCTAACAATGTCAAAATTGTGTAAAAATATGTTTTAGTCATATCATTTAACGGTTTAATCTACAGAAAAAATAAAAAATACCAAAGTGTAGGGCGAAAGACTTTCTATTAATGTGCACTTTTAATTTGGTTTCGACAAGCGCAAAATAATAAAAAAAGAAAAATGTATTTTGGCAGCACCTGTAAATGTAAGTGAGATAGAGAGAGCCATCGAAAGTCTTCTCTCGCGATCGCTCCCTCTCTCTCTCTCTCTCTTTTTCTCTCTATTGTACTTACGCAGGTAGGCCTTTTTCATTGCTTTTTCAAATATTTTGTGCTTGTAAAATATGGTTAATCAATACTAGAAATATGCCCAGAACCAATTCAAGCCTTACACCTGTGTGTTAACTTGGCTTTTTAAGCTGGCTGTTGCCTGGCTCTCAGGCTTGAAAATGCTGAGCTTGCACTTAAAAGTGCGAGAGATGGTCGTTTAGCAGCTATGCTGGGCCACTGTAATTTTTGTTGTTAATAATAACAATACAAATAAAAAACAAAAATAATAATTAGTATTAACTATACAGTAATAATAATTATTATTATTATTATTACTATTGTTATTGTTATTATAACCCTATAACTAGATAAAGGGACGATGACAAGCCGTAGTATACGTGATTCTAAACAGAAAAAGAAAAATAAAGGAACTGGAATAGCAAAGAAAATGTCCTCCAGCCTAAAAGCTAGTGTTAAAAGTACTAAGAAAATCAAATATGTTTATTTATTTTGTATCTTTAGAGCAGCATAATAAAAGAACGTAAATAATAGCTGTCGGTGTCAACTTAAAGCTTTTTTGTAAGAGAAAAATTGATAATTTTAAAGGGACGTGATAGCACAAAGGCTAAAAAGTATGCAACGAAACTTTTTTACGAATTATTATTGAATTTGTCTAAGTCAACACACTCGCCAGCTATCTCAAAATTTAATTAATGAACTTTTTTTCTAGATCAGTAAAATAATAAGTGCTGGGTTTTCTTCGTTAAAAATAAAACATACGATAGTTTCAACCATAGAGGATTAATTTTTTTACAAAATTTAAACAAAAATTTGTCAAATTGCATCTTTTTACATGTTTATGGTAAAAATTTATCACTTACTGAGTTTAACTTCGACTGAGCTTAGCTAAAGTTGTGTTCCTGCCTATTTTACCCATGTGCGCATCGTATCCTTGATTTGTTCAGCAGTATAACTTGCATGTGCTTTACCAACGACAATTAGAAAAAATAAATTATTTTGATTAATAAAACCGTACATCTTACAATATGGCAATAAAATCTCCCAATGCCAAAGTTTAAGTTAGACAATGAGAATCTATTGTTACCGACCATACATCATTTTGACAATATCTTTAAAATTACCAAAGGCATGTATATTATTGCGTTTATTAAAGTTGTTTTGACATGCTAGCTTTTTGGTCAAAATTTTTTGAGTACGTTTGTATCGTTTTAACGTCTATCTTTACTACCTAGTACTCTAAAGAATTATTTCTATAAATAATGCAATTATTCAGATAAAGTAATAAAAATTTTAGAATCCTTGATGGAGTGCAATCATCGATTCAGTTTCTATAATAATGAAAGGCAGATAATCTTCTTCTACGTAAGTATAATATTGAATTCGTACCTAGCATAAATATTCATGTCAGTTATTGTCATAACTATATTCAATTAGATAAAACAATCGCTTGACCGTTAAGTTTCTCAATTTTTTTCTTCTTACAATGTTTTTTGTGTCGCTGCTGATGCTGTTACTCAAGGTAACTGAACTGATGCTTTCCAATTAGGCATACTTTTTAAAAGAATATTTGGCTCTTTCTATTGTAAAATTTGTTTTGCTTAATTCAAAAGATGATTTAGGTCACAGTTGCTGGGCTGTCTTGTACTGGAGATCTACAATGTTTTGTTCCACGCCTACAAATAATACATTACCGCACAAATAACAGGGAGGTATGAGTTAAAAGAAACCAGCTGTGGATCTTAGGACCACTGGCAGAAGTAAAATATCCTATTCAAGTGGTTTTAGACTTGGTTGATGAGAAAGTAAATGATTTTGAAAAACGTATTCAAGCACGCGTGAGCTTTATCTACCTGTACTTTGATATACTTATTGTGTTACATGTGACTCGTTGAATCTAAAGTAATTTCTATACTTGATACAATACATGTATCAATACACGTACGAACTGTTTATCGTGTAATGTAGAAACAAACAAAAGTTTTTACCATACTGGACCAAAAGAGGGTACTATTCTCCCGTTACACAGGACAAAAATTCCTTTTATTTGAAGTCACTATTTCTTTATTTCATATAACATCATAAACGTAAGTCAAGTCTTCTGAAGATCTGTGTATCCGAAAAATAAGAAATTTTTGAAGTTTTTGCTACCATAATAGTAAAATAATCCTATCTTTTTTATTAAGATTTAGGAGAACAATACACGTACACATATTTTCTATTGTAAAATTATTTTTTCCAGTCAATCCTATTTTATAACTATTTATAGTTAAGTATCAAAATAAACCTGTACGTATCTACTTTATCTAATTTTTAAATTAGTTCTATGAGTATAGGTCTTAGTCACATGATAATTATTCTTATAATACATAATAAGAAATTGACAGCAAATAAATTTGTAGGTAGGATACCTAGGATGAAGCTTCACCTTAAAGATATAACTTAAATTTTTTTAGAATTATTACGATTGTAGCATATTCACAAAAAGTTATTCCGTGTTACACTTATTTTGGTAAATAAATATGCATTTTCTGTACTTAGAGTTAATAGTGGACTATTAGGCTTCCATTTCGAGATACGACTGTTTTTCTAATTTCAAGTGGTTATGTTGCAATGAAAATTTTTTGAAGATTCTGTCAACGACCGTATTAATATCCCCAACATGACGTACTGCGTAAAGAATTTTTTTTGACTTTTTCTTTTAAAAAAAACAGTTAAACAACGAAAAAATTAAGGTTACATTTGGGCAAATATAGTGTGACACTTCTCTTCTAATGTATGTGAATAATGTAGTTCACCATTAGGAAGCCCGCAAAAATGGTTATACTGGATCTCACTACTTTCCTCTTGGGAATATAATTGTTTTTCAAATTTTGAAAAGTAAATTAAAGTAAAGTAAAAACGGACATTTTTCACACACACACATGCACACACATATACAGAACAGAAACAACAACAAAACGAAGTTGCCTGGGTTTTGTTTCTTTTTCTTACACGATTACTAAGTACTCATCTTAGTAACGGTAAATTTTAAATACTCTACGCCTTTGTGAGCTGGCAAGAAAAATAACAATTCAAAAGATGATATAACAGCTATAGCTACATGCACTCGTGCCCTTTAATTAGGATGAAATAACACGGCAACAATAGAAGTACCAGCTTGCACACTAGCCACTTATAGTTTTATCCGCATTGTACACCTATGTAGCTAGGTGTGTTGAGCATGATGTATACTTGCGATAGGGGAATTCTTTACTCCAACTTTATGAATTCTACTACATTTAGGTAACGCACTAATTTCCGTAAGTTTCTTATAACGTAAGTTAATCTTTGTACCTATATTTACCACCTATGAGTTGTTAGTCATAGCTCTTTGTCTTGCAGTTCTTATACCATACGTTACTGCACTATGTTGTGTGACTTTGTCATTACGGGTATAAATTAATTTCAGAGGAGTTTACATTTTCATTTGCCAAAATTGAAAGTTATCTAGTGGTCTTTCACTTAGGTTATGCTTAAAATTTCGTTAGTCTATCAGAGTTTCTAAAAATTTTTGCTTATTTATTTTGCTTTATTGCAGATTTGTATTACAGCTTTGGCATGCAGTCCAATATTTTCTTTGTTTCCTTGCTTATAGCTTCACTACAAGAACTATGTAAAACCTGTACTTATAAGAACAGTATTTATTGGCAGACAATGGCTTTGACGTATACCTTTGTGCAAAAATGCTTTTATAGTAAAGAGTGGGTCTTACGTGACGCTTCCAAATTTTTTACTTGGAACGGAGAGGGAATATCTGAATAATTTTAAACACTTTATTTAGATGTACGTCTATCATCATTTTATCCATACTATCTTTTATGCTTTTACATAGTTTTATGACAAGATATTACTTACAAGTATTAAGAATAATTTTTTGACAATGCAAAGTAACACAATCTTTATGCAGTAAATGTTTTTTTTTTATCTTAGCAGATAAAAGGCTTAGTACCCAAATCAAGTAACATTTTTTTTTTTTAAATTTGTAATGACAGTAAACAATAATTTTAACAATCCAATGGCAAAGATTAAAGTACGGTTGCCACTGAAAATAATTGTAACAATCTGTTGAAATTAAAAGAGATTTTTGTTGTAGCTCTAAATACCTTAGTTTACACACGCGACTCACAACTCATCCTGAGCACTCGTGCGAGTGCGTGTGTACGTCACGGTCTTTGCAAAGCCACATTAAGTGGCTCATAAGCTCGTTACCCACGCACGATGTGTTAAGAAGTTGTATACACCACACGTGCAAGAGGTTTGGTGATTGACGCACGTGTGTGTCAATCACCTTCCTCGCGCACTAGTATCGTAATGTACTATTCCAGCACAAAAAAAAGTAAAGACAATTTGAGCTATTTCTTACAGATTGGTCACGAAAATAGTACAGGTTGCCTGTCGTTCTAAAAAGATTTCAATATTCTAATTTTAATGTTACTTATTACATTATCAGTATGTAAAAATACTCCACATTAAAAATGACTTACGAAATAAGCGTGAAATAGTGATACTTGTGATTAAATAACTTTACAATTAAATTTACATGTACAAAAATTCCATGATTAATAATTAAAAAGATAAATATTAGGATTCGTACGAAGTAGATATTTTTATGTATAATGTTAAACTTTTTTAATAACAACGAGCTGTTTGTTAAACAGTTATTTTCTTATACTTTCAGGAAATAAAATATTTAATACTAAATGTAATGTTAAAGATACGAAAACTTATTTTTTCAATAAAATGTGCATATTTGTTTTAACTTTCTTGTTGTTTGTAATACGAGCCTTACTACTTTTACTTTAACTGAGCAAAAATTCCAGACCATTTAATTAACTTGCTCAAAAAGTTTCTTTCCACATACTTTTATTCATTTGAGCCAAATTTATCTTATAAATACCCTTCGTTAATATGTAAGGTCTACATTCCTATGATGATACTTTACAATTTCCTTGACTAACTTTGTCATTTTGATCATAAATAATTCATTGAACGCCTATTGCATTGCTATTAATATCACAATCCTCTACGATTTTTTGTGTACGGTTATGCAAAATGCTCACATCTTCTATAGCTGTATGTAAGGAATTACTTTGTTTTGTGGGAAGATTGTCAGCAAGCAATAAAGCTATATCAAATGTTTTTTCTCTCTTCATCACTCAGGGAGAATCTTTCTTAACATTTTTTAAGTATCGAAAAATCCATTTACTTCGAAAAAAAATTATTTATTCATTTACATTGACAAACTAATATTAGAATTCTTGCTACAATCAACGTTGAGGTATTCAGAGCTATTAATATCATTTTTTTTAATCTATTCAAATAATTAATAAAATAAGAAACTACCTTGTTAGCAGAAAAAAATTAATTCGTTTTTTAGTTAATATAAGGACTGCTAACAACTCGCAGTCCATTAACTTTAGAGGCTATTTTTCGTACGGCTTTGGTTGCAATTTGTAGCTGTTGTTTTTGTGTCGACAAAAATTAATTTACAGTTCTTAAAAGATGTCTGAAGGGAGACTTTATTATTTGTTTTTATTAAATGTGGTAAATTTGATTTTGCCATCCCAGATGCATCAATCACTTCTTCTTCCTTTTTTCGAGATACAGCCTTTAGACAATTTTTTTCTTTTTATTTTTAATAGCTTTTTTCTTATGAATAATACACGTTATACTTGTTTTAGTCTATTGTTTTCCTTCTTTTCAGGAATTTTTTTTGATTCTTTTCCTGATGACTCATTCAGTATTTGGAAAATTCTCTCAGAATACGCACATCCAATATTTTTCTGAAGAACACTTGCAGCTAAACGGTAATTCAATGACTGAAATTTAGTAGAGTGCCTTATTCTTAGGTTCAGAAGCAACACTGTTATTCGTAGATCCATTGTTTTACGTTGACCCACATTCTGTAATTTTTTTTTAATAACATTGTAGTAACTAAGTAACTAGGTCAATAATATGTAACGGTATTAATATGTAAATGCTTTTTCATAAGGTAAGTTGTTATATAAGTAATTCTCATCGTTACTGAATGTGCAACAGTAACCGCACTTATTTATTTTATAAGAGTTTAAGACACTTGCTCATAGCTTTGACTGGATTCTCATTGCATTGCCTTTGTCTTCTTTAATAGCGTAGAAAAAGTATATTGAAGTAGTCAATGAGATTGCGTTGCAGTTTTATACCATACAAGGAATTTCCGAAACTCTTTAAAATATTATTGTAATCTGATTCCCAGTACAACGCTTCATCCAACCGAAATTGAATACAGCTGTCAAATAAATTTCATCGTTACAGTCTGCATTACTTTTTTTTTGTTTAGGTTTCCCAGTATCAGGGAAGTTGATGTTTTCACATCAAGGATAAAAATTGCAGTTGACTAAATGGAGAAACAATGTCAATTGTACGGTATCTTTCGTCATCAGTGAAATTTATAGCGATTTAGTAAGTATCACAGTGTTCAAAATAACAGAACAAACAAAATACCAAATATTTAAACAACAGATGTTAATTGATATGTTAAAATAGAGTTGTATAATACGTAATCATAGTAAAAAAAAGTGCTATTTAAAAGGGTATAAATCAATTAATTCTATTTTTCATCATCACAGTTACTTAGGAATGTGAAAATATAATTCTAAAACACATAGAAAAACTATTTATTTTGTACTTAGTTGCGATAGAAAAATATGTAAATATATTGCTTGTTGTCCAAAAATTTGTAAAAATGTACTAGTTTATCTTATATGTTGCTTTTTAAAGTAATTATTTTTCTTCCTGAATACTTTCCAAGCAACTTTCTTGGCTACTTGTTGGATTGTAGAGCTAACCAATCCCTCGTTTTTTTTTTTTTTTTTTTTTTTAAGTAGCCAACAAAACCGAAGGAATACTTAGAAAGGTAAGAACAGAGTTCACCTAAGTCTCTCAAACTCTTACGTTTATTATGGCTATAAAATAAAGAAAAATTACGAAGCTTATTGAGTATATAACTAATTAAAATGTACAATACAACATGTAATAATGTACCGAAAGCTAGTTTAGTATTGACAACAAGGAATTCATTCCTGCCCTCTTTTTTATGTGCTCACACTACATATTGTGCTGCATAACTTGCACGGTACAATAAATATGCTAGCTAAGCCACACCTTTCTATTCTGTCATTGTTGGACAATGGTATCTCACAATTCTTGTACCTTAAAAGTTGTCCAAATGTATCATGCTTAACAACTCGTTGGTTTCTAAATTTTTTTACAGCTATCATATGTTTCTGAGATGCTTCCGTAACTTTCGCCTGCAATAATAAACGATTTAGTAAACTTTTTTACGATTATGACAGAATGTAATTAAACAATTCATGATTACGTTACTCCGTATTCAATTAGGATACTCTGATATTTGCTTAGCTTTTTCCATTTGTTTTTGTTTACCGATCAAAATGTTTTAAACTGAAGCAGTGACATTTTTTCACAAAAGGCCTTTTTTTCCAAGCGTTCTTCTTGCACGTTGCATTTTTATAATTTTTTGAGACTGCAAAAATAGAAAGCAGAGTAAAAAATAAGTATTTACATACTATTAGACGTCAAGGATTGAACGGTCATGATATATAAAGCAAACCAAGAATAGGATCCTGAGATCATCTGCTGAGAAAGAGATCTTTCAAAGGGAGATGTCTACAGTTATGGTTCCATTAGACTTTAATGGCAGTTACTGTTGCATCATTTTCTTGAAGACCTATATTATGGAGTAACCTCAATACATTAATGAAGTTACAATATTAAGTGAACGCAGTGGTTTTTTGGTAATTTATAATTACAATTTTAATAGTTCTCAAATAACTCAAATATTTATTATATAGTTCTTAAAAACTTTAAATAATCTGGCTAAGTGTACGAACCATATAAAAGTGTACAACTTTTTTATCGTGCAACTCTGAATACTTGATATTTAGTAGTCAATTGTGAGGAAATTTTTTTTTTTTATCTTTATACTTGTTTAACCATGAGCTGTTATTTAAATCTCCTGTTATAAATTTGGTGTTATCAGTAATGTTTAAAAATTTCGACAGCCTACTTTTGTGTACATTAAATTATATTGTTTTGGTTTCAAACTTTTATTACGACTGTAAAACAACATTAATGTTTCATATGTTGTTAAGATCTTTATAAAAATTTTTTGACTTTAAATTATCAGTTTCTTCTACAATTTCTAATCTTAACTTCTGATCAATTAAATAACCACTGTTTACTACTGTAACTATTTACTACTTCTATTTATTATGGCATCTTATGTTAGTTGGTTTAATAGATGAAATACTTAAGTTTTTATAGTAATGTAGTATAATTTATTTTCCTGCGGTAGTTATTTTTTAATTTATTTTCATGAACTGGACAATACCAGAGGTGTTCTTAGTGGATATAAATGCACTACTTTACAGACATTTACATACAGGTTCTGGAGTACAAGAGTTTTGCAGCTAACTACCACTGAGGTTACTGGGATTCTTTATATTCGTAGTAGCGTAAAAAATATAGTTCCATTCCGTACGCACTAAGGTTGTAATATGGATTTAAAATTGAAAAAAAAAATTGATTGCTTGTCATGTTGTTAGTTAAGTTGAGAAATGACTTGCGTAACTAAATGAATTTTTATTTCTTATTTTATTTTATAATATATTTATTACATCTATGATTAAATTTTAAGACCCTTAAAAGAGTCAAACTTAACAAAAGTCCTCAACTAACAAAGCTGACTGCATACTGTGTGGCTCTTGAGAGTGTCAAATGACAACCAAAGCAAGCCGCTAAGCCTGAACACATAAGATGAGCAAGTACCAGCCCCACGGCATAAGAGTCAAAGAAGGTCTGACTAAAGCTTCGCACAAGCTGCATTTCTTCGCGCGGCGTTCAAGTTAGTAGCTTTCCACTGTTTATCAAGTGGGGTTTTTATTTATGAATTTCATATTGCAATCTAAGTTGTAACAATTGTATAATGAATTTATTGCAATGTATTGTAGAACAAACTAAAAAGAATTAGTACACCAGATTGTGGAGAAAATTTTATTAGTTGAAACCAAATAAAGTTGACATATATATTTTACGATGCCGTATACTTTTTTCTTGTTTTTTCTTCCTCTAGTACACAAACAAGTAAAAAGTTGAATAGTCTGCTAGTCCCGCAGTCTGTCAGAGAGCGTGAGACTAAAGTCTACGAATATCAAGTTTGCACTGGATGATTATGTTACGGACTAAGGATTAATTATTGAACAAAAAAATTAGTAGCACAGCGTGGCTTAGCCTTTTATCATTTGTTTGCTTACTCAATGTTTCTTTCATACTATTTTTTAAGAAACAATAAACACCATTTTAAGAAGCATGCTTATGAATGCTGTGCCTTTGTGAAGGGCATATTACATGTGGTATTTCGTTGTTATTAAAAAAAAATAACCAAGTAAATAAAAAGACCTTGTTTTATAACAGTAAATTTTTTCTGTTTATTTTACTGTCAATTTAAAATTTTTCTTTGTTTTATAAAAGTAAATTTTTTCTGTTTATTTAACTGTCAATTCAATAAAGAAAAATTTTAAAATAAAATAACATTGCGTATTAAATAACGATAGAAAAATTAAAATTAGTAATATCGTATACTACACACTTACAAGACTAAAAAATACACTATTTCTATTCTGAACCTGCTAACCAGAGTGGCTAATCCCTTTAGTCCTGCTTGGGTAATAGACATTCTTCACCCAAGATCTGCTAACCAGAGCGGTCTTTTTATTCGTATCCTGATTCTGCTAATCAGAGCAGCTTATCTCCATTAGTCTTCCTAAAATAGCAGACATTCTTTACCCTCAATCTACTACTTAAAGCGATTTATTAAAATAACGAATACATGTATACAAAAATATTCTAACTTTATATTGTTAGTTGCGGAAGAAAAATTCTTAAAGATAGAAAGAAGATTTACTATAATCTAATAATTTCACTTATATAAACACAGTTGATCAATTTTTTTTATAGAAGGATATTTAATTAGGCCCCCCACTTATAATCTTGCGAGTAATAAGAAGAATAAGGGAAGCATTAAAAAATTGTTTCTGCAGAAGCTTGTAACAAAGAAATGTGTCCTAGAAAAAAGATTGGAATGAATGAATGATCAAACACAAAATACCATAGTTAGCACAAATTAAATGCTTAATCATCGGAGAATTATATTAATTATTTAAAGGCAGCAATTAACAAACGATTTGCCAATTTAATAATCTTGACGGAAAGGAAGCTTTTAATATTGAAAAAAAAAGTCTGAGAATTTTCTGAAAATGAGAAACTTACAATATATTCTCCCCTCACCTTATTTATAACTTATAAGCACATAAATTGTGCGTTATACTTAAAAAATACTCATATGAGTATTTTAATATAATCCATTATACAAAATTCACAGTGCATATATTTTAAAGGATGTATAGAGCTGTTGTATGTAACAGACTGCATATAGTAGTGAATACACTTGTAGAATACAGCATCCGTATTCGGCCTAATATTCAAGCACACACTTTGGGCTATAACAGACTATCAAGTAAACATACTTTCATAACCAATAAACAAAACCTGCAGCCTTAGCCTATTTACGCATAATAAATTTACATAAGGCCCAGGCAGAATAAAGAAACAGAACCAATCATCTTGTACGAAAAAGCAAATCAGTACTGTAATAATATGTACAGTATCGTTGGTTTTACGGCGTCAGCACCTGCATTGTCACATACTCGCATAATTGCCCTGAAATACCACCACAGAACCATATACTGTTAACAAAACGTATAGTACTCAGTGGCCGTAAGTAGATTGAGTGATATTGTATTTGAGCCAACTAGAAAGCGAGTACTTTTATTCAATGCAGACGGAAAGTTTCAAATCACGCCCTACATTATGGTAGCGATGCAATTAGGATATATAGCTGCGTATGCCACATTATAAATCCCTGCACCGTAGACCCTCTTGCTTAAAGCAGATGATATTGTGTAAACGCGCTTGATAACACTCTCTCACTCTAGTTTCTCGACATACACATAGTACAGTAATCGTACCGTTGGCAGATGTATACCTATAAATATTATAGGAAACTCATTGCACATGCATTTGCCAAACAAACTTTTACATTAGAGACATTCGCATACATACCCATACAATTATATTTATGTATATTCAATTAATTTGTTATAACTTATGTCTTCAGCGATAAATATCAAAGATTTAATAAAATACTTCTTGGATACCAATAAACTAAACTAAATGATAGTACATTAATTTTTTCTTATTACACACAGATAAAATATAGGATGAAAAAAAATGAAAAAAAAAACGCAGGTCAAGAAAATTATAAAACTAAGAAAATAGTCAATTAAAACGATTATGCTGATATGACAGTGGCTTAAGCCCTGATAGAGTCTCTCAATGCCAACTTCTCACTTCAGCATGCGATTAATAATGCGAAGTCTATTCCTATATTTGATGGAAAAAATATTTGGCTCAAGAATTATATTTAAAATGTAAGAAATAGAAAAAGCTGTGTCAGAGATGAACAAGAATATTTGTATAAGAGAGCAGTATTGCAAAATCTACGTCGTGCTGCACGCATAAGCGTAAGAGGCCAAGATTTTGTAAGCCTCGAGGCATTTAGAACATATTTAAAACAAGGTATGTAATAGGTAAAACCTTTGCTTATTACTAATCCTAGCTGCAGAAAGTGCACCAACAGCAGAGCTAACTAGTGGGCAAACATTATGATTATGCATGCCTACTGCTGAGTGGTGCCAGAAGGACTTTGATCAAAGAGAAAGCTGATGCAAATGACACGCATATGATAACGCTTATAAGAGACATGACGCTAGACATATTTATAAACGGACTAGCACTTATGAGCCAGCAGAAAGATGTGAAAAAACCTGCCTCCTTAGCCAATTACTTCGAGTATGTATTGAGATTGAAGAGCTGAATGATAGCAGGTATAATCCCGGACACGTGATACCAAGGACTACCTTGCAGTAATTTTAGAAATAATACAGATAACCCGTACCGTCACTCGACCAGTAATAGTAATCACATGAAACAGTACGAGTTAATGAACGTCAAATAAGCAATCAAAATCCTAATCGGCAGCTCAATAATAATCTTAATTGTTGAGACAATTTTAGGAACAATGAAAAAAAATGATATTACGAAAATCCATAAAAAAGTAGAAATTATGAGCAAAACAATTGCAATTAATGTAACAACGACAATCCTAACAGTTATTATGCACAACAGAGTTAGAATTTGAAAGATAATCATTCTGTTTGTCAAGGTTTGACAAAAAGCCTTAGTTAATAGACGCCCAGTCTTAACTAAAGAAACAATGTATATAACTAAAAAAACAACGTATAGAACTACACCAGGAAAACCTATAATTTTTATGTGACACCTAACAACTTTCCCATTGGAGATGGCGGTCTATTACGTCAAAATTTTTTGATAGAACGATGAGCCATATTATCTAAATATTACGGTGCTACAGTATTGGATAGTAACACAATGAATCCCACTCCTTTTATGAAAATTTTTGACGAGATAAAGCAATTAAAAATGGTTGAAAAAGAACATATCGCAACAAAACTTATAAAATAATCGCGAAAACATCAAGTTTTAGCTTCTACTTTTAATACGAACTAAGTAACGAATTTTCTAAGGGGCAAAATTGACCAACAAAAGCTTCGTGACGAATACATCGTTAGCCAGCCCTAAAGGTCAAATAAACCTAAATGCGAGAAATTTGGAGAAAAAAATTATAAATTAAACGACCAAAATGCACTACAACCTCATGCCATTTAACAGAAAAGAAATAATTTTAGTGTGAAATAGCATTGCCTTAACAAGGAACAAAAAATACGTACAAATTAACGGAATATACGATTAAGACCCAAACACGTCAAATAATAAGAATCAATTTAAAAAATACTTATATAACGGAAGGATTCTAACTACGAGATTATTATATTAGGGAGTAGCAGAAGTAAGAAATAAGAATAATTAGTGTAATATTATAGCGATAAACACTAAAAAGGATGATGTAAATATTACAATAGATGCAAGAGAATTTTTATTCTTCGAATATATTGAACCTAAATTCGACCTTGATACTATAAGCAAGTATAAGAAAAATAGTTTTTAAGAATACATGACCTAAAAATTTACACTTAAAAAAACTTGTGCGTACTTGTCGCTTGAACCTGCAAAACAAGATAAAATTTATCGATTGATTTCTGAATTTTCAGAAATTTTTTTATTGCAAGAAGACCCTTGACTATTCATATTGCATATAAAATCCTGACAAAAAAAAATCTTTCTGTTAACACTAAACAATGTCGTTACTTACGAGTACATAAAAGATTTTTAAAATAACACGTAACAAAAGAACTTAACGATGAAATAATTAAGTCCTGGTAATCACCGTATAACTGAGCTCTCTAGATTGTTCCGAAAAAACCTGATAGCTATGGAATTTCAAGATAAAGGATAGATATTAATTTACGAGAACTTAATAAGAAGATCATTGGTGATCCATATCTATTGCCTAACAGATATTACGGACCAGTTAAGAAAATCCGTACATTTTTCAGAATTTTGTTCAGTAAGTGGATTTCATTACATTCCCGCGGCTAAATAAGATTAGTATGAAACAGCATTCATGTCACTTCATGAACAGTACTGATACAACTGGTGCCCGAAGATTTGAAAAATGCACCTGCAACACTCTAACGACTAATGGATCTCTTATTAAGAGGCTTATAAAATCATTAAATGTTAGTATATTTAGATAATATTATTATGTACACAATAGATCTAGATGATCATGACCGTAAAAAAATGTTACCTTTTAGCCAGTTACCAGATACTGACCAAGACTCAGACAAGATAAATACTAAGATCTTTGTTACACATATTTCACTAAAAACAGATTCAAATGACTTTTTTTTCAATACCAACCTAAAACGATGACAACTCAAATTGATAAGGTTACTTATTAAGAAATACAAAAGTTAACAAGAAAATTTAACTAGTTTTCAAGAATATTAAGATAAGTCTAAGAACAATGATAAACCTAAGCTAGCTAATACGGACTACTGCTTCTATTACTAAGACTTACATAGACCTTTTCATACTGTTATTTTTATTGATTAATTGGTGAGAAAGATAATAAGTCCGACAGAAGCGTGAAATCAGGTGCAATACTTTGATTTAATAATTTATTTGCATTGAAGATTGTTTGTTTGCTGCTTCCAATCAAGTTATCCAGGGTTTTTCCTATTATTTGTTACAAGTCAGATGCTAAAGACTGTCTGTTTCTTGCCATATTAAAAATAGTTGTGTGTGTCGGTACACTTGAACTAAAGGGTGTATTTTCTTAATTACAAGGGGTAATGGATAATGCAGGCCAAAAAAAAAAAATTGTCTGTACTTTTGACCAGAACAAGTTTTTTCCACGTATTTTTTGACGCTGAATTAAAATCTGTAATAAAAACGTAGCCTTTCCTAGTGATTTTAGGAGTCGTTGCAGAAAAACGCAGAAAAACGAAAATTAGATAGTGTGAAGATGGATAGAAATGATTTGAAGCAGAAAAACTAAGATTAAGATGTAGTAAGCAAAGATACAATCAATTCTACTTGAGAATTAAACTCTTCGGATAAAAATACATGAAAAAACCATGATGCAAATGATTTTTTCACAAAATTTAAGCTCTCCATGCGGCTGTGTAGAGGCTAACAGATGAAAAACAGGTGGAACTTATTCTAAAATCGATTAAACATGATTAAAATTTAATTTTTCAACTTAAAAATACTTCAAAGTATGAGCAATACTACCTTGGGGGTGTTCATAGCTGCTGATAGTGAGTTTGATGTCAGATCTTTGAAATACGGCTCCCACGTTTCGTTGGTGGGCAGTGATTAAGATAAGTTAATCAATGCTTCTAAAAATCATGTAATAAGATAAAGTTTAGGCCTCAACGATAAATTATTTCGAATAAGCTTCCGCTTTCGTACACGTTTTTTTTCGAATGACCGATGTAGAGGGCTTATTTTATGTTTTTGCTCTTTTTTTGTGGTCACTTCTCTGTTTATCATCCAGCAGTAATCTGTTAACATATCTTTATACCATTGCTTTTGAAATCTACGTTGAAATTCTTTTAAATCTTTGTAAAACCTTTCACCGCGCTCTTCACTGGAATCACCGTAACTTTTTGGAAATTGATCAACATACGAATCAAGAAAATCAAGCTTCAAATTCAATAGGCAGCCTAATTCTCAAAAATTACGTACCATTGTTTTCACCATACCTATGTGATTAACATCATTTATGTTAATCAAAAATTTGTCGACACCAATTTAAAAGTTAACCATGCTGCTTTCTCAATATCGTTCGTAGATTATATAAAATTGGTATCTTTAAATAAAATGCGTATTTCAGGACCATCAAAAAAATCTTCGCTTTATTTAGCATCTGATATTTTTCTTAATACTGTACCCAAATATTGATTACAGTTTCCAACTTTATCTAAGGCCTTGAAAAATTGTTTTATGAATCCAAGCTTTATGTGTAAAAGAGGTATCAAAATTTTTGATAGACCACCAAATAGTTTCTTTGTTACATTATGTTCACCTGGTTCAACGATTCTCTTAATGGACAGATTGTTTTTTGTAGTGTTTCTTTCTATCTCTGCTGTCAAACATACACAAATAACATGGATACTTCTTAAATCCAGATTATCGTCCGAGTACCAAAGATAAAATTTTTGAGTCTCCACATATTTGGCATTTATGGTGCTCGTATTTTTTTTTTGTCAAGACCGATTCAGTATAAAAATATTTTTCTTTGAGCACAGTTGAGTGTGCTTAAAATATAGAAGCGTATTTATTTGTGATGTAAAAAAATCTGCTTTCAGGCTGCGCTTTGACGAATCCAAAAACTAGCGCCAATTTTCAGGCTTGTACAAATTTGGTTTTAATTCATCAATAAGTCCATTACATCCATGCAGTAACCTAATTGAAAATTATGCTTGAAATATCTACGAAAATTTCCTTTCCTTTTACGGTACACACTTATCTTAGTACCCTTCGTTAGCATATTTCTTCTCTCAGATTCTAAAGACATTGATTCTAATTGTTCTTTTGACCGGCTGCCCTTTCTAAGAAGATCATTAAGATTTTTATGATAGAATTTTATAACAGCTCGCTCTTTAACACCGGTAATAGACTCTTTATCGCTGTGCTCATCTCTCTCATCAGATTCAATAATATGCATCTTATCTAACGTATTATTTCTCAAGTCATTTGTCAGCTCGTTAATCTAGTTTGTAGAAAGGTCTTCCACATGCAAAGAACTCAACCCCACAAGAATTAAAAAACTCACGTTGCCATAAAACGCCACTTAGGAACTAATAAGCAAAAAGACCGTCAGCATCTGGGTGGCGATTTTTTTTGGCAACGTGAGCGTAGCAATTTGTGTTCCAAACAACACAGTTAAGCGAAGTAACCTAAAAAGGGTAGATACAATACAGTAGAAAATCATGGCATGCTAACTTCTGCACACAACATAAAACTGCAGAAAAATATATGTTTTAAGCGACAAAAGCAAATAATATTCGTGCTTACAGCAAATAACCTTATGCACACAACATTAAACTACAAAAAAAAATATATTTTAAGCGACAAAAGCCAATTATATTCATGCTTACAGCAAATAACCTTTGAAAGAACTTTTTAATTCACAGAAATGAGCATTTTTTAACGCTCTTGTGGTAAAAAAATTTTTGTTATTGTCTATCGTACTTGCTATAACCTCCTTTTTTTTATTATCATTAAATGAACAAATTTTTTTAAGTGTTAAAACTAAATCGAGTATGATGAACATAAAAGTCAGCTAATAATAATGATGATGATCATGACGATAATCATGATGATCAAGGCGGTAATAATAATAATGATGACGATGACGATGATGATGTTGATGACGATGATGATAAAAATAATAATGATAATGATTATAATTATGATAATAATAATAGAAATAATGCAAATGATAATGATAATGCTGATGTTGATGATAATAATAATGATAATGTTAATAAAAATGGTAATGAGAATAATAATGATCATATTGATAATGATAAAGATAATAACGATAATGAGGATAATAATAAAAGTTATTCTCTTGATTATAATAAATTAGTAATATCGTATACTACACACTTACAAGACTAAAAAATACACTATTTCTATTCTGAACCTGCNAATAATAATAATAATATTAATAATAATAATAATAACAATAAAAATAGAGGTGATAATGATTGAGTTGATAATACTAAAATTATTAGTGATGTTAAAGGTAATGTTGATAATGGTGATGATAATGATAATAATGACGATCAGGATTATAATAAATATAATAAACACGATAATAATGGAAATGATAATGATAATGACGATAATGATGTTGATGATGATGATGATAATGATGATTAAAATAATGATAATGTTAATAATTGTCATAATAATAGTAATAATGGTCATAATAATAATAATAAAGACAATTACGATGATAAGCATGGAAATAAAAATTATCTACTTAATAATAATAGTAATAGCGATAAAAATATAGGTAATAATAAATATGTTGAAAAAACTGATATTTAAAAGGAAGTTAATAGCGATGTTAAAAATG
Organism: Copidosoma floridanum; assembly: GCF_000648655.2. The sequence continues at coordinate 3,247,945 of NW_019379602.1, read as the reverse complement.
GTGATGATGATAATAATTATGACGATCAGGATAATAATAAATTTAATGATCATCATACTGATGAAAATAACAATAATAATGATGATGATGATGATGATGATAACAGTGATACTGAAGATAATGGTGCTGATTCCGATGATTTTGATTTATGACGGTAAAGAAAATACTGATGGTAGTTATTGTGATGATGTTTTAAATGATACTGATAATGTTTATGATAATAATAATGATGATGATGATAATGATGATGATGACAATGATGATGATGATGATAATGATGATGATGATGACAATGATGATGATGATGATAATGATGATGATGATGGTAATGATAATAATGATGATGGTGATGATAATGATGATGATGATGATGATGATGATGTAGATGATGATTGTAAGGATAATGATGATGATGTTGATAATGATGATGATGATTACGATGAGGATTAGAATGTTGATGATTATGATTATGATGATTCTGATAATGATGATAATAATGATAATAATTATAACAATGATGATAAAGATGATAATGCTGATTATAGAAATGTTGGTGACGATGATGATGATGATAATAATAATGATGATTATGATGATGATGACGATAATAATGATAGGAATAATTTTGATGACCGTCATAATGGAAAATTGATGGCGATGGTGATACTGATTGTAATGCAGATGAAGTTGATGATCATGATGATACTGCTGATGGTTATAATTCCGATTAAAGTCTGTTACAATGTTACTGATGGTAGTACAAGTAACAATGTTGATAATGTTGATGATGAGGATGACGTTGATGATGATGACGATGATAATGACAATAATGTTTATGATAATAATAATGATGATAATCATAATTATTATGATGATTATAATGTTTAATTTGATGATTATGATGATGATGATCATAATAATGATAATTATAATTATCATCGTCTTAATTCTCATTATTTTTACTATCATCATCATCATATATACTATTATTATTATCATTATAATCAGCTCCAGTATTATCTTTATCATCTGAATTATTATCAGGACTTACTCTTCGTTTAGGTTAGCTACGGGGCTTAAGGGTAGCTAAATCTCTTGACAGGGCGTCTTGAAGGGGGGAGGGGACTTTGACTGTCCTGTTCGAATTGAAGCGGTTGTCACTTTTTCGCGGCAAGCCTCTGATTCATCAGGAATTCTCGACGCAATGGTGTNTGATAAGGACAATAAAAGTGATAATGATAATAATAATGATAATAATAATAATGATGATATTAATAATAATGATGGTGATAATAATAACGATGATAATAATGATGATGATGATGATAATAATAATAAGAATGATGATGATAATAATAATAATAATAATGATGATGATGGTGATAATAATGATAGTAATAATGATAATGCTTAGGACAATGATGATTATGATGGTAATAGTAACGATGATGATACTAATAATGATAATGACAATAATAATAATAATAATACTAATAATGTTGTTAAGGACGACGATAATGAAGTTGATGATGATAATGATTACGATGATGATAATGATGATGATGATAATAATGATAATGGTAATGATGATCATGATAATGTTGACAATAATGATAACTGTGACGATAGTGATAATAATGATAATTATCATGATAATGATGATGATAACAATAATAATGACAGGCACAATGAAGACTATGGTAATAATAATGATGATTTTAATAATGACGATGATAATAATAATAATTATAATGGTAATAATAATAATGATGATGATAGATGATGATGATGATGATAATGATAATAATAAAAGTAATAATATTGATAATAATGATAATAACCATAACGATAATAACAACAATAAAAATGATTCTAATAACGATAAGAAATATTCTTATGATAATGTTAATAATGACGTTAATAATGGTGGTGACAATTGCAATGATGATAATTATAATATTCTAGATAGTGAAAATAACAGTAATAATGATTATAAAAGTGATAATAATTGTATTAATGATGACGATAATAATTGTAAAAATGATAGTAATAATGATGATGATGATAATGATAATTATGATAATAATATTGATGAAAATAATGTTAATAATAATGACAATAATGATAATAATAATGATGATGATGATGACGATGATGATGATAATGATGATGATGATAATGACAATGATAATGATGACGATAATAATAGAAGATGGATAGAAATGATTTGAAGCAGAAAAACTAAGATTAAGATGTAGTAAGCAAAGATACAATCAATTCTACTTGAGAATTAAACTCTTCGGATAAAAATACATGAAAAAACCATGATGCAAATGATTTTTTCACAAAATTTAAGCTCTCCATGCGGCTGTGTAGAGGCTAACAGATGAAAAACAGGTGGAACTTATTCTAAAATCGATTAAACATGATTAAAATTTAATTTTTCAACTTAAAAATACTTCAAAGTATGAGCAATACTACCTTGGGGGTGTTCATAGCTGCTGATAGTGAGTTTGATGTCAGATCTTTGAAATACGGCTCCCACGTTTCGTTGGTGGGCAGTGATTAAGATAAGTTAATCAATGCTTCTAAAAATCATGTAATAAGATAAAGTTTAGGCCTCAACGATAAATTATTTCGAATAAGCTTCCGCTTTCGTACACGTTTTTTTTCGAATGACCGATGTAGAGGGCTTATTTTATGTTTTTGCTCTTTTTTTGTGGTCACTTCTCTGTTTATCATCCAGCAGTAATCTGTTAACATATCTTTATACCATTGCTTTTGAAATCTACGTTGAAATTCTTTTAAATCTTTGTAAAACCTTTCACCGCGCTCTTCACTGGAATCACCGTAACTTTTTGGAAATTGATCAACATACGAATCAAGAAAATCAAGCTTCAAATTCAATAGGCAGCCTAATTCTCAAAAATTACGTACCATTGTTTTCACCATACCTATGTGATTAACATCATTTATGTTAATCAAAAATTTGTCGACACCAATTTAAAAGTTAACCATGCTGCTTTCTCAATATCGTTCGTAGATTATATAAAATTGGTATCTTTAAATAAAATGCGTATTTCAGGACCATCAAAAAAATCTTCGCTTTATTTAGCATCTGATATTTTTCTTAATACTGTACCCAAATATTGATTACAGTTTCCAACTTTATCTAAGGCCTTGAAAAATTGTTTTATGAATCCAAGCTTTATGTGTAAAAGAGGTATCAAAATTTTTGATAGACCACCAAATAGTTTCTTTGTTACATTATGTTCACCTGGTTCAACGATTCTCTTAATGGACAGATTGTTTTTTGTAGTGTTTCTTTCTATCTCTGCTGTCAAACATACACAAATAACATGGATACTTCTTAAATCCAGATTATCGTCCGAGTACCAAAGATAAAATTTTTGAGTCTCCACATATTTGGCATTTATGGTGCTCGTATTTTTTTTTTGTCAAGACCGATTCAGTATAAAAATATTTTTCTTTGAGCACAGTTGAGTGTGCTTAAAATATAGAAGCGTATTTATTTGTGATGTAAAAAAATCTGCTTTCAGGCTGCGCTTTGACGAATCCAAAAACTAGCGCCAATTTTCAGGCTTGTACAAATTTGGTTTTAATTCATCAATAAGTCCATTACATCCATGCAGTAACCTAATTGAAAATTATGCTTGAAATATCTACGAAAATTTCCTTTCCTTTTACGGTACACACTTATCTTAGTACCCTTCGTTAGCATATTTCTTCTCTCAGATTCTAAAGACATTGATTCTAATTGTTCTTTTGACCGGCTGCCCTTTCTAAGAAGATCATTAAGATTTTTATGATAGAATTTTATAACAGCTCGCTCTTTAACACCGGTAATAGACTCTTTATCGCTGTGCTCATCTCTCTCATCAGATTCAATAATATGCATCTTATCTAACGTATTATTTCTCAAGTCATTTGTCAGCTCGTTAATCTAGTTTGTAGAAAGGTCTTCCACATGCAAAGAACTCAACCCCACAAGAATTAAAAAACTCACGTTGCCATAAAACGCCACTTAGGAACTAATAAGCAAAAAGACCGTCAGCATCTGGGTGGCGATTTTTTTTGGCAACGTGAGCGTAGCAATTTGTGTTCCAAACAACACAGTTAAGCGAAGTAACCTAAAAAGGGTAGATACAATACAGTAGAAAATCATGGCATGCTAACTTCTGCACACAACATAAAACTGCAGAAAAATATATGTTTTAAGCGACAAAAGCAAATAATATTCGTGCTTACAGCAAATAACCTTATGCACACAACATTAAACTACAAAAAAAAATATATTTTAAGCGACAAAAGCCAATTATATTCATGCTTACAGCAAATAACCTTTGAAAGAACTTTTTAATTCACAGAAATGAGCATTTTTTAACGCTCTTGTGGTAAAAAAATTTTTGTTATTGTCTATCGTACTTGCTATAACCTCCTTTTTTTTATTATCATTAAATGAACAAATTTTTTTAAGTGTTAAAACTAAATCGAGTATGATGAACATAAAAGTCAGCTAATAATAATGATGATGATCATGACGATAATCATGATGATCAAGGCGGTAATAATAATAATGATGACGATGACGATGATGATGTTGA
>NW_019379602.1:3230661-3242067 GCF_000648655.2 Copidosoma floridanum | reverse complement strand
TAATGATACTGTTAATAATGATATCTATAATAATACTAATAATAATATATAATAATAATAATGATAATAATGATGATGACGATTATAATGATGATTGCGATAGAAATAGTGATATTGATAATAATCATAGAAATGATGACAATGATAATGGTGATAATGCTGATAATAATTAACATAATAATAATGTAGATGATAAGAATGTCAATGACAATTTTAATAATAATGATAATGATAATGATTTAAATAACGATTATGGTATAAGTGATTAAGATAATATTACAAATAATAGTTATGAAAAGAATTATGATTATTACAATTTAAACAATGATAAATATAACGAAAAAAGTAACAATAATGATTATGATAATAATGAAAATAATGATTATGGTGATGATGATGATGATTATAGTAATGATGTTGATGATGATGATAATGATGATGATGATGATATTGATTATGATAGTGTGATGATGACGTTTTTGATGATGATGATGATGATGATGATGATGATGATAATAATAATGATGATGTTGATGATGATGATGATAATGATGATTAAAATAATGATAATGTTAATAATTGTCATAATAATAGTAATAATGGTCATAATAATAATAATAAAGACAATTACGATGATAAGCATGGAAATAAAAATTATCTACTTAATAATAATAGTAATAGCGATAAAAATATAGGTAATAATAAATATGTTGAAAAAACTGATATTTAAAAGGAAGTTAATAGCGATGTTAAAAATGGTGATGATGATAATAATTATGACGATCAGGATAATAATAAATTTAATGATCATCATACTGATGAAAATAACAATAATAATGATGATGATCATGATAATGATAATGATAATAATATCGACGTTTAACGATAAGTAAATTATTGATAGTTATAGTTGTTTTAATAATCGTGATAGTGATTATGGTAATAATAATAAATAATGATAATGATCATGCCTACTTCGATGTTTGCTGGTAACGTTGTTACTTATATTTAAAGTTCTTAAAAAGACAATAATAATAATAATGATAATGATGATAAAGATAATGATAATGATGAAGGTTATTATGATGATAATGATAATTATGATCAGAAAAGTGATGATAAAAGAAATATTAATAATGATAATAATGATGATAATAATGACGATGACGATGATAATAATGATGATGATATTAATGATGATGATGATGATAATGAAGTTAAAGATGGTAGAGAGAGTGATGGAAATGAGATGCTGGTAGTTCTAATGGTGATTATTGAGATGATGATTATTATGATGGTAATGGTAATGTTAATAATGATAATAATAATGTTGACGTTAAGACTAATAAAGATAATGAGAAAGATAGTGATGGAAATAATATGCTGGTGATTCTGAGGTTGTTTATGAAGATGATGATGACGATAATAGAAATAGTAATAATGATACTGATGATAATGATGTGGATGTTAATGATGAGGATGACGATGGTGAGTATGATGTTGGTGATGATAATGATAATTTTATTAACCATGATAATTATGTTAAGTATGATAATTATTGTATTGATGGTGATGATGATAATGATACTTTTAATGTTTGTCGGTGATGACGTCACTAATAGTAGTAATAGTTATAATGATAATAATGATGATCATGATGTCGATGATTATGATAAGGAATTCGATTATGAAAATATTAAGGATGACAATGATAATGATAATTATGATACTGATGATGATAATGATAAAAATTCTGATTTCAATGATTGTGACTATGATAAACATAATAACGATCATGATTATAACCATGGTGTCAAAGAAGATCTTGACGCTGATAATATAGACGATGATGACGATGATGATGATGATGATACTTATGAAGATGATAATGAAGATAGTCATGGTAATAATATGCTAGTGGTTCTGATAACGTATATGAAGATGATGATTACGATGATGGTCATAGTAATAATNTTGTTGAAAGCAAAAGAATTTGTCTTAATTGTTTTGGTAAACATAGTTCAAATAAGTGCACATCAAAATTTAATTGCTTTAAATGTCATCAAAGGCATAACACATTGATGCATAAAGATATAATAATGATGATGATGATAATAAGGATGATGAAGATAATAGTAATAATCATGACGTTGATAATAATGGTTTCGATAACTTTCTTAATGACTATAATGATGATAACGTAAAAAATGTTAAGCATTATGATAAAAATAATGATCATAATCATACGAGCGATAAAAAATGATTTAAATGATAATAACAATGATAATAATATTAACAACAGTGATGATAATAAGTATGATGATAATGATAATGATGATGATTATGATAATAATGACGAAGATAATGATGATGATGATGATAATAATGATGATAATAATGATGATGATAATGATGATGATAATAATGATGATGATGATGATAATGATGATAATGATGTTAATGATGATAACATGACGATCATGATGATGATGATAATAATGATGATGATGATAATGATGATGATAATAATGATAATGATAATGATAATAATAATAAAAATAATGATGATACTAATATGAATAATGAATAAAATCATGATGGTGATAATAACTGTAATGATTTTGTTAATTTTAATGAAACTTATGATGTTGATGATGGTTATAATAATGATAATAATGACAATCATAAAGATAATTATCATGATAATGATGATATTGAGAATTATAAGCTTAATTAAATTAATAATGATTAAGAGAATTTGTATTATCAAGATAATGATAGTCATAAAGATAATAATAATTGTTGTGATTATTATATTATTCATGATGATAATGATATAAGTGATGATAACAATGATGTTGATTATGTTTATGATATCTTTAATGATGATAATGATAATGATGATGATGATGATAATGATGATGATGATAATAATATTGAAAATAATAATTATAATGAGGTTATGATATTTAGAATAATTATTATTATAATCATAAAGATGATAAAGTTGGTAATAATGATAGTAATAATAATAATGATGATTATGATGATGATTATAATGATAATAATAAGAATGATTATAATGATAATAATAATCATAATGATGATAGTTATATTAAAAAAAATTATGATAATGATGATCACGATAATAATGATGATGATGATGATGACGATAATGATGCTAGTAATAATGATAATGATGATAATGTTAATAATGTTAATGACAATGATGATTATAATGATATTGATTATGATAATAATGATGATAATGATAGTGATAATGATGATGAAGATGATGTTAATAATAATAATAATTATATTGATGAATGATTAAGATAATGATGATGATGAAGATAATGATAATGATAAAGATGACGATGATGATTATAATGATAATAATGATAATAAAAGTGATAATAAAGATGATAAAGATGATGTTAATAATGATAAAATCATAATGATAAAAGATTAAGATAATGATAATAATGGTGATAATGATAATGATAATTATAATTACGCTGATAATGATTATAATGATAATAGTGATATTTATAATGGTGCGAATAATGCTGAAATTGATAACAATAGTGAGGATGATTATATTAGCAATGATCGCGATGATCATGATAATAATAGTTCAACATTAAATTAGTATTACAAACTTTAACCATATTTTATTTATTTACTCGCGCGTTAGCTTAACTTTAGTTTTTTGTAACAAATAGCGTTCGTATGATGATCCTGCAATACCACTTATTATAGCGCTCCACGTTTTAGTTACTTTGGCTGCTCAAAACTGCTTGCCTGTGAGCATTGAGTCAGTCCGCACCGATCGCTCGTCCAGTGAACCGCAGTGTGGTGACTATGTACAGTAACCAAGCATACATTCTCTTGAATCAATCATTATAAATAGAAAGAGAAAATATCTTGTGTAATTTATTTGCATGTCTCAAACAACATTATTTTCAGAATAAATATATCAGTAAAATTACTGATCTCTCACTTTTTTTAATATCCTTACAATAGCGCAGATGAATCGTAATTGTTTTATTTACCACAGTTTTTTAATTTTTTTGTCAAGTGTTGTGATTTCTGCTGTTAATATACTTTATCATCTTGTTATATATAAAAGGTGTAAGTGTTAATTTTTTAACAAAGCCAAGCAATATGGCTCCCATTTTCTATCTTTAACAACAGGTAAATTAAATCATACAGCCCACAATTATTGGGTTTTCAATTTCAAGCGTTTGTCCTTCAAGCCAGATTAAAAGGGTAAGTGGAGAGCTTCGGCTTATTATAAGCCACGTGAGAGTTACGAAGTTGTCCATCTTAACCAGTTTCTTCTTTACAAGTGACGTGTGGATGTAGTCTGAGCGCCGGCGCGTTGGGCGTACTTTCTCTTTCTCACACACGCTCGTATACAACAACATCTGGTACCTTTGGTAAGTTCAGTGCTTTATCTTATCGAAAGTGCTCCTCATCACAGCTGCAGGCCGCCATTGCCAGCTGGTTCGACGTAAACCGGCGTTGTTATTGAGCCACTTTAATGTCTGGATACCCATCGCGCGGGCCTGAATGCCTGTGCACATAATCGTTGTCTTTAAGATCCTGCATACATTCTTCGCTTTCAATTGAACAGGTAACTGATTATCTGCGTCGTCTACGGCTGCTTCTTCAACAGGTTTTAAATTGCGATTTTTTGTAAATTTAAATAACTAATAATTACACGATTCAATTAAGCGATAAAAATTAAACAATTTCAGTTTATTTAAGCACTAGTGCAAGTATTGATTTGCTTTAATTATTTAACTATTCAATTAAAAGAATTTCTACTATTTTATCAGAATATTTGCTTAAACAATTTGTACTGTTAAGAGCTAGCTTGATTGTCACTATGGATACATATCATTTAACGCAGCTTGGCCTTTATACCGTAATAAAGAATGCTTTCATTGATTTCAAAAAACTTGGCTTGGCCAAAGTGACAAAGGGTCAGGCTGTGGCTCGTCTACAACAAAGAAAAGATGCGTTTGAACAATTTAAAACGATTAATACTACTATTATGACTTTGGATTATCTTGATAAACAACACGACTAATCTAAAACTGGCGTGTTTGAGGGTGGTAAGGACCTTTTTTATTCAGCCGTTGGGAACTTTAAGGACTACCTGTTCTCGTCATAAACCAATAATCCAGCTCCTGTATCTCCCAACTTTGCCCCACCATAACATTTTGTACAAGCTTATGCCTCGTTACCTTCTATTGATTTACCAGTTTTTAATGGTTACCTTGATTGTTGGGAGAATTTTAGAGATGTATATAGAGCTTTGGTACATAGGAAGAAGGATTTTCCAGGTATTATTAAGTACCAGCACCAACGTACTTATGTTACTGGTGATGCTTCAGATTTAATTAAAACAATTCCTCTTACTGAGAAAAACTACTCGCAGGCTTGGGAGACTCTGTTTGCCTTCTACGACAATAAGAGTCGATTAGTGTCCTCATATACCAGCAATATTTTTAGTGCCCAACCAAATGAAAAACTCTTCTTGCATTTAAATAAAATGCATTTCCAGAGAAATGCTGGGTCCCTTTGATTCTTTGCCAGCCGTGGGAAGACACATGGGCGACAATGACATTTTTATTGCTCTTGTGACTAGCAAATTCGATTTCCACACATATAAAGATTGGCAGAAGCATCTGGGGAGTAGTGGTAATGCGCCTACGCTAGGAAAACTACCTAAATTTATAAAAGCCCAAATTATAACTTTAGAAGCTTCTGCTAGGAAAACCCCGATCAATCTGGACCAAAGGAGCAAACCTAATAAGTCAGTTGTAGTACATTAAACTGCAGCTCATTCTTCTAAAACGAATACACCTAATAAGTCAGTTGTAGTGCATCGAATTGCAGTTCATTTTTCTGAAACCAATACACCAAAATGCTTGTTCTGTAGTCAAACTTATAAGTTGTACCAATGAGACAGTTTCAAATCAAAGCCTTGGAATTAAAAAAAAAGTTTTGTTAAAAGCAAAAGAATTTGTCTTAATTTTTTTGGTAAACATAGTTTAAATAAGTGCACATCAAAATTTGATTGCTTTAAATGTCATCAAAGGCATAACACATTGATGCTTAAAGATAAGTTTGATTCTCACAAGGGAAACCTCATAATAAAGAGAATAACGAAAGTCCTGATCCTAAAAACAGGTCCTGTCTTATTGTCGGTGTTGCTTCTGAAGTAAACTTTCCCAGAGCACCTAGAGTTTTTCTTGCCACTGCAGTGATATACATTGTTGATTCTTATGGTTCAAGTCTCAAAGTAAGCGCATTAATTAACCAATGCTCGCAATTATCTCTTGTTTCCAAATCTCTTTATGACTTATTGAATTTTAAGAGTCGCAGTACCAACATCTCGTTGTCTGGTATAGGAAACCAAACTGTAAATGTAAAACAGTCAGTTCAATTCAAAATTCAACCTCATTTTGAATCCAATTTTAGTTTAGAAGTTGAAGCTTTGGTAGTGCCTTGTATCACTTCTTATAAACCTCCAGTGTGTCGTGAGGTAATGAACTTAAGCCATATAAAGGGTCTGCAATTGGCTGATCCCATTTTTGGGGCCAGATAACATAGATTTATTACTTGAGGCATCTGTTCATGCTGCAATAATAAATAATTTTGGTAAAAGAGGTGAAGCTTGTCAACCCATAGCTTCATCTTCCAAACTAAGTCGGCTACTGTTTGGCCCAGTATCTTCATCATCGTCGTTAAATTTAACACACCAAGTTTCTTCATATGTCATAGATAATTCTAATCTTTTTGATCTTGTACATAAGTTTTGATCGATAGAGGAGCCCATATCTAAATCTATGTTAAGTTCTGAGGAATTTGAACGTGAAGAGCATTTCGCTTACACTCATTCCAGGCAACCTGATGGCCGGTATATGGTCCGTTTGCCCTTCAAAGCTTTGACAGGCGACCTCAAAGCCACTAATAAGTTCTGGCATCAGGCTGCATCGTCTATGCTCAAGCAGCTAGAGCAACGATTCCTCAGAGATTCTGAATTGTATAAGGCTTCTAACCAGTTCATAACTGAGAACTCAGACTTAGAGCATATGAGAAAAGGTCATGAACTTAATCGTGCTCAATATTTAAATCCCATCATGGTGTTTATAAAACTAACGGTGAAACTTTAAAATTAAGATTTGTATTTAATGGATCATTCAAAAATCGTGAAGGCCATTCGTTGAATTCCGTTTTGCATTCAGGCCCCAATTTATTACATTATTTGTTTGAGATCATTCGTAAATAGAGATTTTATAGTTTTGTATTTACTACTGATGTGGAGAAAATGCTCAGACAGATAATGGTTCACCCTGAGGATCAGGTCTTTCAGGCTATTCTTTGGTGCTTACAACCATCTGATCCAGTAAAAACTTATTTACTCACTACAGTCACTTATGGCTCGGTCAGCTCACCATATTTGGCTACTCGTGTTCTTCGACAGCTGGCAATGGATAGTATTCATTCACATCCAAGAGCCACCAAAATTATCTCAGAAGAGTTCTATGTTCACGATTGTCTCTCTGGTGCTAACTCTCTTTTGGAAGCACAGCAAAAGGGCGCTGAACTTTTAGATTTAGCTCAATCAGGTGGTTTTTCTCTGAGAAAATGGTCTTCTAACTCAGCGGAAGTACTTTCAAAGATCCCTGATAAGTTTAAGATAAGCAAGCCCAAAGAATTCAAAGACTATGATCAAACGGTCTCTGTTCTTGGCTTGTCTTGGAATCCCAAAAATAATGAACTTTAATTTCAACTAGTCGTTGATCCTAGTCCTCAGTCTTGCATGAGACAATCATTATTAAGACAGTTGGCGAAGATCTTTGACCCTTTGGGATGGTTTTCGCCTGTTATGATTTTTTGAAAAATTCTCTTTCAGTCCCTGTGGCTGCTTAAAGTCTCATGGGATCAACCCTTGCCACCACCAATAGTCTCTAAATGGATTAGTTGGATGGACGAATTACCCTAGTTGAACCAAATTACAATACCTCGCTGGAATTTCTTTTTGCCTAATTTCGATTTCTTTGAAATTCATGGCGTTGCAGATGCATCTAAGTCAGCTTATACTGCAGTTGTATACGTTCGTATTGTCAAGAATCAAGGGGTTGATGTAACTCTTCAATTAGCTAAAACGAAAGTCAGCCCAATTAGGACTTTTAGTATTCCACGGTTGAAACTTTGTGCTGCTCAGCTTCTTGCGAAAATAATAAGACATTTTTCAGATTGTTGTCCTGTCAAGGAAGCGCCTGTCCACCTATGGACCAACTCTTGAAATGTATTGCATTGGCTAAATGCTCCACCTTCTAAGTGGCCTACCTTTATTGCCAACATATGCTCTTATATTTACGAGCTAATACCTAAAGTTGAATGGCATCATATAAGATCTAAGCAAAACCCAGCTGATATCGCCTCACGCAGAATTTATGTGAGTTAAATAAGTGGACAGCGTTTATGGTTTTCTGGCCAAGATATACTTCACGAGTTTCAACCCGAATAACTAAAGCTCGAAATTGACCTCCTTGAAGATACTTCGCATGTAAATGTATTTGTTAAGAATAAAGGCCTAGATGCCTTTGTTAATGGATTGTATGGACGTTATTCCGAATGTAAAGGACTACTTCGAGTAACTGCCTACTGTCTTCGATTTGTTTATAGGCTCCTTGTTAAAATAATTTAAAGGAAGTTGAAAAATCATACTCAAAATTTTAAACCTAAATTACCTTTTATTTCTGTAAATACTTATTTTAATATAGCTTTAATCAACCTATCAATAGAGGAGTTAAAAAATGTTGCACTCTTGTTAGTCTACACACATCAGCAACGTTGGTTTTCTGCTGATTTAGCTGTTCTTCGACGAAACGAAAGTCTCAAGCCTGATGAATTTAAACAGCTTCCATCATTTAGTTACTTACGTAAACTGATACCATTGCTTACTCATGAACTTCTACGAATAGAAGGTAGGCTTAGCAACTCGCTATTGGATTCAGATTCTAAACACGCACTGATACTTTATGGTTACGACTACATCACTCGACTACTGATTGACTACTTTCATCGAACCATGTTACATGTAGGTGTTGAAATGGTCTTAATCTTTCTCAGGAGGAAATATTAGGTGCTACGAGGCCGTGAAGGAGTGCGCGCAGAACTCAGTCATTGTTTCACTTGTAAGTGATACAAGTCAAGAGCTCAAACTCAATTAATCGGTGATCTTACCGACTGAAGAGTCACTCCTAGTCCTTCGTTTCAAAAGACAAGAGTTGATTATGCTGAACCCTTTCCAGGTCGACTATCAAAATGTCTTGGAAAGGGCACACTTAAAGTCTACATCGTTGTTTTTATGTCTATGGCAACTAAAGCCATACACTTAGAGATTGTGGAAGATTATTCAACAGAGTCGTTTATTGCAGCTTTCCAGCGTTTCATCTCACGTAGAGGTCACTGTACTGACTTATACAGTGATCAGGGTACAAATTTTGTTGAAGCTGACTACGAGCTCAGAAAAATGCTTAAGGATTGACATCAGTCATATGAATTTGCTAATAACTTGTCATCATAAGGAACACAATGGCATTTTAATGCACCGGCTGCTCCCCACTTTGGTGGTATTTGGGAGTCAGCCGTGAAATCCACCAAGTTTCATCTAAAACGAGTTGTTAGTAACCAAATCTTGACTTTCGTTGAATTCTCAACTTTTCTTAGTCGCATTAAGGCTTGCCTTAACTCTTGTTCACTCTGCCCCTTGACAGACAACCCACTTGACTTGAATTCATTAACTCCTGCACATTTATTAACCCTGAGGGCTTCTTATTTTGTCCCAAAACACGACCATTACGAAGATGAAAAAGGTGACCTCGGAGTCCCTCAGCACCCTTTAGGCACGATCCAAGTGGCATACGCCTCAAAGGTCCATGCATGACTCCACCTGGCAAGTGGCCCTTAGGTCAAATAATAGAGATTTTTAAAGTCCCAAGCTCTCTAGTCAGAGTTGTAAGGGTTAGGACCAGCAGTACTGTCTTAGTTGAACCCATTCACAAATTAATTCTGCTGAAAACTAGCTCTGAATTGACACCAATAACTTAAAATAGGATCTTAGAACAAGAATTTATTGCTGATTATATAAAAAAAAAGAAAGCATATAAGTTTGAATTGATAAAATTTTAAATGTTATACCTAGTTATTAAGCTCAATTTAAACCTTTGTTCATATTATTGTTATATAATTATCCTTGTAAGTAAATAAGCCGTCTACATGAATATTTTGAAATTTCGATTTATACGTTTCACTTTGTTTATTTGATGTATTTTTCTCTTGCTTTAATGTACATTCGTACTGACTGCTGTCCATCAACCTAGGTAGTATGTTCAACATTAAATTAGTATTACAAACATTAACTATATAGAATTTATACATTCGCGCGCTAGCAGTTAACTTTAGTATTTTGTAACCAATAGCGTGCGTGCGATGGTCCTGCGTGACCACCAATCATAGCGCTCCACGTTCAGGTTACTTTGGCTGATCATGACTGCTCGCCTGTGAGCATTAAGTCAGTCCGCAACGATCGCTCTTCCAGTTAACTACAGTGTAGTCACTGTGTACACCACCCAAGCAGACATTTTCTCGAGTAAATCATGTTAAATAGAAAGAGAAAATGTCTTGCGTAATTTACTCACGTGACAAAAACAACATCATTTTCAGTTTAATTATATTAGTGAAATAACAGTTCTTTAACTTCGTTCAATATCCTTACAATAGCGCAGATAATACGAAATTCTGTTATTTATCATAGTTTTTCAACTTTTTTTTAACAAGTGTTGTGATTTCTGCTGTTAATATACTTTATGATTTTTTTATATATGAAAGGTGTTAGTGTTAATCTTCCAATATAACCAAGAAATTTGGCTCCCACTCTTTTCCTTCCCAACTAGTAAATTAAATCATACAGTCCACAATCATTGGGTTATTGATCCCAAACAATGATGACAATAAAGATTAAAATAATTATCATAGTAATAAAGATAAAAATAATAAACATAATGATAATTATGGTGAAAAAACGATAATAATAATTACAATATTCACGAAAATAATTATAGTAATGATAATAAAACAAAATTTTCAACGTTGACAAAGATGATAATAATGATGATGATGACTATTCTAATGATGCTAATAATTATAATGATAATGACAATTATTATGATAATTATGATAATAATAATAAAAATGATAATTATAAGCATAATTAAATAAATAATAATAATGATAATAATGGTAATAATAATGAGGGTAATAATAGTCATGATGATAATAATAAATATGGTAACAATAATAATAGTAATAATAATATTA
>NW_019379602.1:3100706-3162270 GCF_000648655.2 Copidosoma floridanum | reverse complement strand
ATGATGATGATGATGATAATAGTAATGATAATGATAATAATAAAGATGATAATTATGATGATGATGATTATGATGCTTAAAATTATGATAATGATGATAATAAGAATGATAATAATAATATTGATAATGATGATGATGATGATGATAATAATAACAATGCTGATGATGATAATGATGATGATGATAATAATGATGATGATGATAATAATCATGATAATAATAAAATAGACGACAACAATCACCATAACTATAATAATAAGTATAGCGATGATCATAAGAATAAAAACATTAATCGTAATAATCATGACTACGATGATGGTAATGATAATTATAATAATTATGATAACAGAAATTTTGTTCATAATTATAGTCAAAATAATACTTCTTTTGGTGATAGTTACTATAATGGTAATAATATTATTAATGATGACGATACTTAATATAGTTATATTAATTATTACCATCATGGAGTTCATGATAATGACGTTAATAACGCCAATGATAGTTATACTGATTATGAAAATAAATACAATGATAATATATGAAATGTTAATTATGTTTAGAATGTAGATAATAAAAACAATGATGATCAAAATGATGGCGATAATCATGATATTGATAATGATAATGATGATAATGTTAATGATACTGTTAACGATAATTGATATAGTGATAAAAATTATGATAATGATGATAATGATAATGATTATTATAACTAATATAATGATAACGATGCTGAAACGGGTAATAATGATAAAGATAAAGATGTAAATAATTATAATGATAATAAGTAAAGATATAATGATATTGATTATGATAATAAAAAAATTAATTATATTAACAACGAAATGTTAAGGGTGACTGTAATAATAATGATAAAAATGATGACAATGATCATGATAATGATAGTCGTGACAATAACGATGACAATGATGATGATGATGATGATGATTAAAATAATGATGATGTTAATAATGTCGATGACGATGACGATAATGATGATGATAATGATTATGATGATAAAGAAGTCGACACATATAATATTGATGACGATGATGATGACGATGATGATGATGATGATGACGATGACGATGACGATGATAATGATAATGATAATGATGACGATGTCGATGACGTTGATGATGATGATATTGATGATGATGATTATGATGATAGTGATGACAATGATGATAATGATGACGATGTCGATGACGTTGATGATGATGATAACGATAATAACGATGTTGATGACGATGACGATTATGATGACGATAACGATGACAATGGCGATGATGATAACGATAACAATGACGATGATGATGCTGATGGCAATGATGATGATGATGATGACGATGATGTTAATAATGATGATAATGATGATGTTGATGATGATGATGACGATGATAATGATAATGATGACAATAACGATGATAATGATGATGATGATGTCGACAATGTCGATGACGATGATAATATTGATAATGATGATGATAACAATGATAATAATGATAATGACAATGACGATGACGATCATGATGATGATGACGATGATGATGATGATGATAATAATGACGATGTTGATGATGATGATGATGATAATGATAATGATGACAATTACGATGATGATGATAATGACGATAATGATGAAGATGATGATAATGAGGATAATGTCGATGTTGATGATAATGATGATGATGATGATGATGATGATGATGATGATAATGATAATGATGATAATAATGATGATGATGATGACGACGATGACGATAATGATGTTGATGATGATGATAATAATGATGATGATGACGATGTGGATGACGATGATGATGATGAAGACGATGACGATGACGACAATAATGACGATGATGATGACGATGACAATAACAATGATAATGATGATGATGATGATGATGATGATGATGATGATAATGATGATGATGATGATGATGATAATGATGATAATGATGAAGATGATAATGATGATGATGATGATAATGATAATGATAATAATGACGATAATGATGATGATGATGATAATAATTTATATGATTATGATAATAATGACAAAAATAATGATGATGATGATAATAATGATGATGATAATGATGATAATAATAAATATGATGTTGATGATGATGATAGTCGTAATGATAATAATGATAATAATGATAATAATGATAATAATGATAATAATAATCATCATAATGATGATAATGATAATCATTATGTCGATCATAATGGTAATTATATCGGAAATGATGATTATAATATTGACAACGACGACAATGATGACGACGTCGACGAAGAAGACGTTAACGATGACGATAACAATGATAATGGAGATCATGAAGATCATGACGATAATAACAATAATGACAATAATGATGATGATGATGATGATAATGATGATGATGATGATGATGATTATGATGATAGTGGTGATAAAAATAATGATGATAATGATGATAATGATAGTTATTATGATGAAGATGATGATGGTGAAAATATTCATGATCATATTGTTATTAGTAACGATGACGACAAGAACGACAAAAAAAACGACGACAATGACAATGACGACGATCATGACGATCATGATAATGATGATAATAATAAAGATGATGATAATGGAGATGATGATGATAATGATGATGATAATGATAATGATAATAATAATTATGATGATGATAATGATGATGATGATAATAATAATCATAATGATGATGTTGATAATAATGATGACGACAACGACGACGATGATGATGATAATGATGATGATTATGATAATGATGATGATAATAATGTATATGATTATGATAATAATTACGAGGATAATGATGATGATGATGATAATAATGATGCTGATGATGATGATGATGATGATAATGATGATAATGATGATGATGATAATGATGATAATGATGAAGATGATAATGATGATGATGATGATAATGATAATGATAATAATGACGATAATGATGATGATGATGATAATAATTTATATGATTATGATAATAATGACAAAAATAATGATGATGATGATAATAATGATGATGATAATGATGATAATAATAAATATGATGTTGATGATGATGATAGTCGTAATGATAATAATGATAATAATGATAATAATGATAATAATGATAATAATAATCATCATAATGATGATAATGATAATCATTATGTCGATCATAATGGTAATTATATCGGAAATGATGATTATAATATTGACAACGACGACAATGATGACGACGTCGACGAAGAAGACGTTAACGATGACGATAACAATGATAATGGAGATCATGAAGATCATGACGATAATAACAATAATGACAATAATGATGATGATGATGATGATAATGATGATGATGATGATGATGATTATGATGATAGTGGTGATAAAAATAATGATGATAATGATGATAATGATAGTGATTATGATGAAGATGATGATGGTGAAAATATTCATGATCATATTGTTATTAGTAACGATGACGACAAGAACGACAAAAAAAACGACGACAATGACAATGACGACGATCATGACGATCATGATAATGATGATAATAATAAAGATGATGATAATGGAGATGATGATGATAATGATGATGATAATGATAATGATAATAATAATTATGATGATGATAATGATGATAATGATGATAATAATGTATATAAAATAATGAGGAGGCTTATATAGATGACAATAGTAATTATGTTAATAATAATAACTATGCTAATGATAATGATTATTATAGTAATAATAATGATAATGATGATAATAATTATGATTGCGACAATAATAATGATAATAATAGTGATGATGTTGGTAATGATGATCATAATAATAATAACAATCATGATCATTATAAAATAGATGATAATGATGGAAATAATGATGATGATAATAATAATTATGACAATAATAAAAATAATGATAATGACAATAATGATGATGACGATTATACAGATAGTGACAGTGATTATGATAATAATGATGATAATAATGATGCTGATGATACTAATGATAATGATGATGATGATGATTATGATAACTGTTAGCGATGGAAGTGCATAACGGAAGCGTCACCCAAGTTACCAAGTACGTACGATGCGAAGTCGAGCCTTGAGCGTAAAGGAATATCCAATAATAGTGATAATAATAATAATGATAATGATGGCAACGATAGTAATTATGATAATAATAAAAATGTTGGTAATGATGACTATGATAATAAAAATAATAATGATCATCATAAACAGGATAATGATGATGAAAATAATGATAAAGATAATTATAATAATCATGATAATAATGACGATGACCACAGTTTTGAGAATAATAGTAAAAAAAAGGATGGTGATGATGTTGATATAACTGAGATTAATGGTAATGATTAAAATGATATTTATAATATCAATGATGACGATGATAGTTATGATGATGATGATGATGATGGTGATGATGGTAATGAAAATGCTTATTTTAATATTGTAATAATTGAAATATTCACGATAGTTATAATGAACATAATAATATCAATTGTAATGATAACAATAACGATAATAAAAATGATGTTAATAATGATAATGATGGTAACAAAGATAATAATAATGGTGATGATGGTAATGATAAGTATGATATTAATGGTAATGATAATAATAATGATGATTATAATGATAATCATAATAACAATGATGTTGATAATGATGGTGTTAAAAATAATAATCATAATAATGATAATAATGATAATAATAATGATAATAATGACAATTATCATGATAATAATTAATAACATGATGATAATAATGATGATAATAAAAATAATTATAATAGTATTATTATTTATCATGAGAATGATAAAGAACGTTGTGATAATAATGATGATGGTAAAAATAATCATGTAAAAATCGTAATGATATTAATGATAATAATGTTTATAATATTGTTTATGACAATCCTAATAAATATGATTGTAAGGACAATGATATTTATTAGGATTGTCATAAACAATATTATAAACATTATTATCATTAATATCATTACNGATGATGATAATAATGATGCTGATGATGATGATGATGATGATAATGATGATAATGATGATGATGATAATGATGATAATGATGAAGATGATAATGATGATGATGATGATAATGATAATGATAATAATGACGATAATGATGATGATGATGATAATAATTTATATGATTATGATAATAATGACAAAAATAATGATGATGATGATAATAATGATGATGATAATGATGATAATAATAAATATGATGTTGATGATGATGATAGTCGTAATGATAATAATGATAATAATGATAATAATGATAATAATGATAATAATAATCATCATAATGATGATAATGATAATCATTATGTCGATCATAATGGTAATTATATCGGAAATGATGATTATAATATTGACAACGACGACAATGATGACGACGTCGACGAAGAAGACGTTAACGATGACGATAACAATGATAATGGAGATCATGAAGATCATGACGATAATAACAATAATGACAATAATGATGATGATGATGATGATAATGATGATGATGATGATGATGATTATGATGATAGTGGTGATAAAAATAATGATGATAATGATGATAATGATAGTTATTATGATGAAGATGATGATGGTGAAAATATTCATGATCATATTGTTATTAGTAACGATGACGACAAGAACGACAAAAAAAACGACGACAATGACAATGACGACGATCATGACGATCATGATAATGATGATAATAATAAAGATGATGATAATGGAGATGATGATGATAATGATGATGATAATGATAATGATAATAATAATTATGATGATGATAATGATGATGATGATAATAATAATCATAATGATGATGTTGATAATAATGATGACGACAACGACGACGATGATGATGATAATGATGATGATTATGATAATGATGATGATAATAATGTATATGATTATGATAATAATTACGAGGATAATGATGATGATGATGATAATAATGATGCTGATGATGATGATGATGATGATAATGATGATAATGATGATGATGATAATGATGATAATGATGAAGATGATAATGATGATGATGATGATAATGATAATGATAATAATGACGATAATGATGATGATGATGATAATAATTTATATGATTATGATAATAATGACAAAAATAATGATGATGATGATAATAATGATGATGATAATGATGATAATAATAAATATGATGTTGATGATGATGATAGTCGTAATGATAATAATGATAATAATGATAATAATGATAATAATGATAATAATAATCATCATAATGATGATAATGATAATCATTATGTCGATCATAATGGTAATTATATCGGAAATGATGATTATAATATTGACAACGACGACAATGATGACGACGTCGACGAAGAAGACGTTAACGATGACGATAACAATGATAATGGAGATCATGAAGATCATGACGATAATAACAATAATGACAATAATGATGATGATGATGATGATAATGATGATGATGATGATGATGATTATGATGATAGTGGTGATAAAAATAATGATGATAATGATGATAATGATAGTGATTATGATGAAGATGATGATGGTGAAAATATTCATGATCATATTGTTATTAGTAACGATGACGACAAGAACGACAAAAAAAACGACGACAATGACAATGACGACGATCATGACGATCATGATAATGATGATAATAATAAAGATGATGATAATGGAGATGATGATGATAATGATGATGATAATGATAATGATAATAATAATTATGATGATGATAATGATGATAATGATGATAATAATGTATATAAAATAATGAGGAGGCTTATATAGATGACAATAGTAATTATGTTAATAATAATAACTATGCTAATGATAATGATTATTATAGTAATAATAATGATAATGATGATAATAATTATGATTGCGACAATAATAATGATAATAATAGTGATGATGTTGGTAATGATGATCATAATAATAATAACAATCATGATCATTATAAAATAGATGATAATGATGGAAATAATGATGATGATAATAATAATTATGACAATAATAAAAATAATGATAATGACAATAATGATGATGACGATTATACAGATAGTGACAGTGATTATGATAATAATGATGATAATAATGATGCTGATGATACTAATGATAATGATGATGATGATGATTATGATAACTGTTAGCGATGGAAGTGCATAACGGAAGCGTCACCCAAGTTACCAAGTACGTACGATGCGAAGTCGAGCCTTGAGCGTAAAGGAATATTCGACAGCTAGTGCTGTAAAGGGAGAAACGCTGAACAAGCCGTCGCATGAAGGAACAGGACTCACTCTGACACAAGAGTCGCTCTTGTGGTCGTCAAGCCAATGTTGTCATAGACCTTGTGGAGCCCAATCTGTAGTGAAGGTCGCCAGAGAGCCCGGGCCTATGCTGGAGGTCCAGAGCCGTCAGGCTGCGAGACTGCTCCTTGTTGGCACGCGGGCACGGCTGTGTAGCGTACCATGGTTCTGCGAGTGCGGATGTTCGCCGTGGGTGCTCACAGTACGTGGTGAACGTTGACGTGGCACGTAGATGTGATTCAAATTCGGATGAACAAGAAGAATTAATGCCAGAAACACGTTAATGCGTCGCGGTGCAACGAAAAACTTCTCGAAAAACTCAAACGAGCAAAATTTATTCTAGACAAGCTACGTATACGATTTCTCAGAAAAAAACTGGAGACTGCTCTGTACTGAGGCAAGTATCGGACAGGACGAGGCCTCTTGAATTTTTTCAGAAGAAACGCCCTTTCTCTCTCCCTCGACCCCCTCCCCTTACTAATGATGCGCACCAATTAGCCGAGGTGTTATTCTTCTCGAATGTCAATTCGGGCGTCAGGACGCGAACAATGCCGAAGATAAACGATATATACTAATAAGTCGGCTTTGAAGGGAGAGAGAGAACGAGAATCTAGAGCATTATAATAAACGCGCGCACCGAATGTGTGTAAAATTAAAATGATTTAAGTGTAGTTCAATGTATTGATGAGAACGGACGTGCTGTGAGCTTCGATACTGCTCCGCTTACGTGGCGGTACTCGATTTAGTCGCGTTCGACTAAACATAAGGAATATATTTTACATGACTTTTAGAAATAGAAGAAAAAACAACGATGGGGATTGTATTATTCATCTTAATGACAATAGTATTTGAGGGTGCGCAGATTTAAACTATGTTTATCGTGGCAACTATAGCATAGAATCACTTGAAACAAGCCCTGAAATATATTTAAATGAATCGGTGTATTCAAAACTAAAAAAGCTTATTAATAAGTATGATATTAATGGTAATGATAATAATAATGATGATTATAATGATAATTGTAATAACAATGATGTTGATAATGATGGTGTTAAAAATAATAATCATAATAATGATAATAATGATAATAATAATGATAATAATGACAATTATCATGAGAATGATAAAGAACGTTGTGATAATAATGATGATGGTAAAAATAATCATGTAAAAATCGTAATGATATTAATGATAATAATGTTTATAATATTGTTTATGACAATCCTAATAAATATGATTGTAAGGACAATGATAAAGATAATTATGATGGCAATGATAATAGTTGAAGTATTAATAATAATCGTACTAATAACATTAATGATATAAATGATGTTACTTATAACGATTATAATAAAATTGGTTATGATAAGGATAATTATATTGATAATGGTGACAAATTTATGTTACAACGACGATAATGATAAGTATTAAAATATTAATATCAATAATAGTTACAATAATAATAATAAGGATGATAATGATGATTAAGATATTAAAGGTAGTGGTGACGATAATACTAATGATTATCATAATAATTAGAGTAATAATAATTAAAATGATTTTAATAATAACGATGATTATAGAGATGACAATAATGGTGATAATGTTAATAATAATGATATTAATAATGATCATATTAATGATGATAAGGTGATGATGATAATAATGATTATGATAATGATAATAATAATGATGATAATGATAATAATGATGATAATAATGATGATGTTGATAATGTCGATAATGATGATGATTATGTTGATGATGATGATGATGATGATGATGATGATGATGATGATGATGATGATAATGATGATGATGATGATGATAATACTAATGATAAAGATAATGCTGATGATAATGACAATAATGATGATAATGATGATTGATTATGATAATGATAATGATGATGATGATGATGATGATAATGATGATGATGATGATGATGATGATGATGATGATGATGATGATGATAATGATGCTAATAATAATGATAATAATGTTAATAACAATAAAAAATAAAAATGATAAAAATGATGTTGATTCTGATGGCTATGATAATTGTTTAAAATAATAATGATAGAAATAGTGATTTAACTGAAAACTCTCGTTATAATAACAATAATAAAAATGATAATAAAAATGCTGATAATTTTGATAATTATGATAATGATAATCATNGATGATAATGATGATGATTATGATAATGATGATGATAATAATGTATATGATTATGATAATAATTACGAGGATAATGATGATGATGATGATAATAATGATGCTGATGATGATGATGATGATGATAATGATGATAATGATGATGATGATAATGATGATAATGATGAAGATGATAATGATGATGATGATGATAATGATAATGATAATAATGACGATAATGATGATGATGATGATAATAATTTATATGATTATGATAATAATGACAAAAATAATGATGATGATGATAATAATGATGATGATAATGATGATAATAATAAATATGATGTTGATGATGATGATAGTCGTAATGATAATAATGATAATAATGATAATAATGATAATAATGATAATAATAATCATCATAATGATGATAATGATAATCATTATGTCGATCATAATGGTAATTATATCGGAAATGATGATTATAATATTGACAACGACGACAATGATGACGACGTCGACGAAGAAGACGTTAACGATGACGATAACAATGATAATGGAGATCATGAAGATCATGACGATAATAACAATAATGACAATAATGATGATGATGATGATGATAATGATGATGATGATGATGATGATTATGATGATAGTGGTGATAAAAATAATGATGATAATGATGATAATGATAGTGATTATGATGAAGATGATGATGGTGAAAATATTCATGATCATATTGTTATTAGTAACGATGACGACAAGAACGACAAAAAAAACGACGACAATGACAATGACGACGATCATGACGATCATGATAATGATGATAATAATAAAGATGATGATAATGGAGATGATGATGATAATGATGATGATAATGATAATGATAATAATAATTATGATGATGATAATGATGATAATGATGATAATAATGTATATAAAATAATGAGGAGGCTTATATAGATGACAATAGTAATTATGTTAATAATAATAACTATGCTAATGATAATGATTATTATAGTAATAATAATGATAATGATGATAATAATTATGATTGCGACAATAATAATGATAATAATAGTGATGATGTTGGTAATGATGATCATAATAATAATAACAATCATGATCATTATAAAATAGATGATAATGATGGAAATAATGATGATGATAATAATAATTATGACAATAATAAAAATAATGATAATGACAATAATGATGATGACGATTATACAGATAGTGACAGTGATTATGATAATAATGATGATAATAATGATGCTGATGATACTAATGATAATGATGATGATGATGATTATGATAACTGTTAGCGATGGAAGTGCATAACGGAAGCGTCACCCAAGTTACCAAGTACGTACGATGCGAAGTCGAGCCTTGAGCGTAAAGGAATATTCGACAGCTAGTGCTGTAAAGGGAGAAACGCTGAACAAGCCGTCGCATGAAGGAACAGGACTCACTCTGACACAAGAGTCGCTCTTGTGGTCGTCAAGCCAATGTTGTCATAGACCTTGTGGAGCCCAATCTGTAGTGAAGGTCGCCAGAGAGCCCGGGCCTATGCTGGAGGTCCAGAGCCGTCAGGCTGCGAGACTGCTCCTTGTTGGCACGCGGGCACGGCTGTGTAGCGTACCATGGTTCTGCGAGTGCGGATGTTCGCCGTGGGTGCTCACAGTACGTGGTGAACGTTGACGTGGCACGTAGATGTGATTCAAATTCGGATGAACAAGAAGAATTAATGCCAGAAACACGTTAATGCGTCGCGGTGCAACGAAAAACTTCTCGAAAAACTCAAACGAGCAAAATTTATTCTAGACAAGCTACGTATACGATTTCTCAGAAAAAAACTGGAGACTGCTCTGTACTGAGGCAAGTATCGGACAGGACGAGGCCTCTTGAATTTTTTCAGAAGAAACGCCCTTTCTCTCTCCCTCGACCCCCTCCCCTTACTAATGATGCGCACCAATTAGCCGAGGTGTTATTCTTCTCGAATGTCAATTCGGGCGTCAGGACGCGAACAATGCCGAAGATAAACGATATATACTAATAAGTCGGCTTTGAAGGGAGAGAGAGAACGAGAATCTAGAGCATTATAATAAACGCGCGCACCGAATGTGTGTAAAATTAAAATGATTTAAGTGTAGTTCAATGTATTGATGAGAACGGACGTGCTGTGAGCTTCGATACTGCTCCGCTTACGTGGCGGTACTCGATTTAGTCGCGTTCGACTAAACATAAGGAATATATTTTACATGACTTTTAGAAATAGAAGAAAAAACAACGATGGGGATTGTATTATTCATCTTAATGACAATAGTATTTGAGGGTGCGCAGATTTAAACTATGTTTATCGTGGCAACTATAGCATAGAATCACTTGAAACAAGCCCTGAAATATATTTAAATGAATCGGTGTATTCAAAACTAAAAAAGCTTATTAAAAAATTGTAACATAACTAAATGTTAATAAATTTATATTAGAACAAACACCTATTTAAAGATAAAATAAAACTTTTTAATATTGTATAGTTTAGTTTGGTTACCCTAACTACATTCGCTGTATGAAAATAAATTTTTTGAATTTAAAAATTAAGTGATTAACAAAACATCAAAACAACACTATTTAACATAACAAACACTGTGAAAACCCACGCAGAAGAGAACATTTTTCTACCACCCAGCATACGAATGAAAAGACTGACACCTATTAAAATTATTTAAAGCATTTCTAGAGGACTTTTTAGCTTAGCCACAGAAGACGGTATTAACGTTATGAACACAAAGATTATCATTTTGCTTACTTTGAAAAGAAATATATTCAATTGTATGAAAAAAAGGCAAATTTTTGCAGTTGTATTCAAAGAACTAAATAACACTACTAAGTGCCATGAACATATTCTAAGACAAGTTGCTAATATATTGACTTCAGGACAAGATTTTACTCTCGACAGCTATCTTATTTATTTATCAGCTCACCTTAGAAAAACTGAGCCTCCCTTCGATTGAAATAGTCGTCACCATGTAGATCTGATTAACGTCTTGCATAATTTACACAGAGGTTAAGCACATCCAAAGCTAATGTCTTCAAATATATTCAGAACCGTTTCTTGGGATGTAAAGAACCTGGCAGGAGAACTGGAATTGGTAGCACCAATAGAAAATCTTTATGCTGGTGAAATAAGCGCTCTAAAAAGATTGAATATTGTTCATCAACAAAATAGAACTATGGTAATATTTCATTTTTCACTAGTAGACCAAGCCCCTTTTAATTATTACATACTACATCCAGTCATGATAACCCAATCTGGACAAAATGGATCTACCTTCATAAAACCACCGTACCCATACTTAGTAGAATTAGCAGACCATAATTTTTATTTACGATTAAACGAAGTAACATTCAACCTATGAGATAAAATGGTGTATGGTTATACATGCTCGGCTATGGAACCATTCAAGAAACCCTTTCTTATGAACGAACGTAAAATTATTATCCTATGATGACCTGGACTAGAAGTATTTTAATACTTCGAAACTATGTTTACACTGGAAACCGAAAGTCAATGGATTCTCTCACCAGCTCATAGTTCATGGTCATTCTCAACACCTATTGAAGAGCAAATAAATATTATTTGTTCTTATAAAATAGATTTATAAGGAAGAATAAAAGGCATAGGTATTTTACAAATAAATGATGGATGTGTGGAAAAAACTTACAAATCAACCTAAACTAGTGGACATAAGATTATCACTCCGATAAAATATACCTATCAAGTTGAAGTCAACTTAAACTTAACTGTACTACATGAACTGTTAAAAGAGACTAATAATTTCAATGACACTATAATGATTCATTCACATCGATTTAAAAGTAAAATTTTCATAAACAAGCATAGATATATAAAAAACTCAATGTAAAAAATATAATAAATCAAGTAAGAAAATATTAACCCGAAAGTTGGTGGAATAATAAACTTCTCTTTTTTCTTGAATACGTAATGTCAGGAAAGCTACTATTATTATAATTATAATAGCAATAATAATCAGCAAAGCTGTTCCAAAAAAACTATTAAATGTAGTCTCTCAAAAAAGTTTATAAAACGCACTATTAATCCACTGAACGCAGAACCCCGAGTAACTATAAAACAAGAACCAAAAGAACACAAACCAACTGAACTTTATGTTGGAATCAAAGAATAACATAAATACCTGAATCATCTTTAAGAAGACCTATAATAAAGACACAAAGCTTAATACTTCCATGCCATTTACCCTGAAAGTTAAAAATGCATAATAAATTAAGTGTAATTCGATACTATTTTCCTTTCAGGTTGCACGATAAATTTCGAATATGGAATAACAATAAGGGCTCAAGTAAGCGTAAGCTGTTTATAACATAAAGTTATTGAACAATTAGAAAATAAAGAAAACATTAAGGAAATGCACATAATTCTGGATTTACATAGTTATAGACATCGAACTGTGAGCGGAAAACATATTTGTCATATGTTACACTGTTTCTTGACCAGAAACAAAAAAAGGCGCCAACACAGCATTAGCAAATCTCGATCACGCTCGTCACCGTTGTCTCTCTTACCTCTTGGGTTTCTGCTCCTGAAAAACGGGGATTGGCGCGGGAGTTATTCCGTTCTACGGAAAAAACCAATAATTGACGCACAAACAAATACCTTTCACTATTTCTTTTATGAAACGGATAACACTAATACACAGTCTCTCTCATTACAATACGTGACACAATGCTTCACCTTGTCTCGTGGACTGCACTGCAGCAACTCCACCTCACACCACGCGAGCCGTGAGGGCACGTCCACCACGTCCAGCTCGTCCTGGACCATGAGGCTCTCCTGCTCGTCCTAGACCCACACAACTATGCACACACTCACACTCCGTCCTTAATCTCACACACGACTTAACTCTCTCTCTCTCTCTCTCTCTCTCTCTCTCTCTCTCTCTCTCTCTCTACTCGACGATACCTCTCTCTCTTTCTCTTAACTCTATCATCTATCCGTACACACGACAAAATGCGGGAGCAATGGTGGCACTCCCAAGCATGCACCTCGCAGTCTTTTGTACACCTTGTCTCGTCAACCCAAGCTCTCTCTCTCACATGGTCTACACTACAATTTAGTGAAACCACTGCGAAGCATGTGCTATGTTGTAGCTTTGGTAAGTGCCTAACCTGATGTCTCCGAGTGACGCTGAACGGTAACGCCGCGGGTCCCAACAGTCAAGGGGCTCGCAATGGCGGCGAAATCAGGATTAGCTTTACCTAGTTTAAAGTGATGTTGCAAATATTGATTGACTAAAGGTAAAGTGAAGTGGTTATCTCTGAACGAGCTGGCTTGGGAGCAAGCGTCCTCGCTTCAGAATCCTCAGGGGGTAGTCATCAAAAATGACCGCACGGGTGAGGCAAGCCTGAGTGACCCTGAGCCAGGGAAAATGAGCGCCGTTTTCTTTCATAATCGTGATCAAATCTCATGCTTCAACGACTTCAGCTAAGGCGCAAGCGGGAGAATGTTGCATGAAAGGAGACCCAGAACCGGTACTTGACCACTTGGTTGAGAGACTAAGGCTCTTTAACTTTTTTTTAGAAAAACGAAGCGCATGAAGAACACTGCGATTGAAGGCAGCGGGTTGTTCTGGTCAAACACCCGATACTTCGCGCAACTTTTGCTTCCATGAGAGCAGATGAACAACAAATCTGTCAGTGATTAAAAGCAGGAGCGAAAGGTAAATGAGCGTCAAAAAGCGCAAGGAGCAACTGACTACTTCTCACATAGACCTCAACGAGAGTAGCAGTGCCCTTTGCAAGATTAGAAAGAAAATGACCCTTCTGACGACAAATAAGGACCACGGTCCAATTGCGATTGGAGTTGAGCTTGTCTCAGCTCAAGACCTTAAGCGCATAAACGCCAGGCAAAGGCATGTGTCACCTTTAGTACGCCACGGCCAGTCGAGTAACTTCGTTAAGATCGTGAACTGAAAAACGAACGATACGGAAAGCCTTTCTCTACTAAGATTGGGTGACCTGTTGTAGGGTTTATGTCCTACTATATAAATCTATATATGTATATATATGTCGTCATGGGAAAATGTGCTGGAATGAGCAGAGAGACTTTGTATTTGAGTGTGTGCTTTATTTACTGTTATTACATGTGTGGCTTGGACTTGAGCTCAGCAAGGACTGAAGTCGTCAGTAAGCGGTTACACCGCACGACTAGTATAAGAGTGGGGGTAAGCCCCTACAGAACTCCCCTCAAGTTTGAACGTAGTTAAAACTTACAAAAGGTCTTGTACCAAAATATTTACAGTTTTTAAACGTGTACAAAAAAAATTACGAGGGAAAATACATTGCGTGTCACAGACAAATGGATTTTAATAACATATCTGAATGGTCTTACACCTCTTCAGATCATTTTGAAAACAAACAGTTTCACATTAATACATAAAAAGAACACTTTTAAAATCAGCTTGCACTGCGGCACACACATCAGTTACAAAACAATGTCAATTTAATAATACAAAAATTATTGAGCGCTGCTACTATTTTTTACAAAAATACACATAAACATTAGGAAAAAAACAAAATAATGAGCAACAATGCCTCCCTTATAGAGGTAAAATATCGAGCTTTAGTAACACTGCTTAAAATAATTAGGCTCAAATTATAAGCTTGCCATTGGTTTACGCGCGTGTCAATATTTTATCGTATAACCAAAACCATAAAAGGGAATTACAACGCCTAGCTATAACAATAAGAGCTGTTATAATTGGGTTATACGGACATGAATCTTTTATTCGATACAAAAATTGGACTAGAAATAAAGCTATCACATTAATTTGGCTAAAAATTATGCACAAAAATTAAAAACTAACGTATCAGATGTCAACAAATTATCTTAAAATGACACAGCGCTCCGAACCATATAAATAAAATTCAAGACAAGACACAATTTATGTTAAAAATAATACTGATAATTAAACTATGGTCCTTGCGACGCCACTTAATTTAATCAATTAATTAGTTGAGCTAACTTTACCGTAAAACAATTTCATTGCATATACGTAATGCAATATACACTCGTTTGTCTTGAACATGCGAGGGCGGCAAGGAGGCATGGCGGCAACATGGTCGATGTTACTTCACACAGCACGTGGCTTCCAAAATGGCCAATGTTGCGACGACCAGCACGTGGCTCCAAAAAAAATGGCCAACCCTTTGGCACGCAGCACGAGGCCAAGCACAAAATGAGGCCAAAAGGCTGTCGAGGTGTCAACGACTCTGCCTAACATGTGCAGAAGGGCGGAGACAAAAACCTCGAAGACGAGCGCAGCGGAATTGCACCTAGTAAAGTTACACCTGGAGGATGATGACGGTGGAGCACGTGACCGATGTACAGGCTCGAAATGGGCGCGCACAGAACAGCAACACACATCATATGGTCAACAATGCACATCCTGGCGATGAAGAAAGGAGAAACAGCACCACGAGCACCAGCCAGGTCAGGTAACGAGGCATCGCATCAAGCGACGACGTCGTATCAAGCGCCAATATGACCCACGTAGGGGCAAAATAAGCTCGGGCTTAGGTGATAAAGCGGTAGCAACAAAAGAAGAGGCTGACCATGGCTGACACTTTACTAATAAACGCCCCAGCAAAGAAATCTCCAGGTTGACGAGGATGAGCATGTTGGGCGACCCATGCCAGTGCCAAGTCGACGACGACGAAGACGATCAACAAAATCACGTCGGGGTCACCAATGTAGGGTTTATGTCCTACTATATATATATCGTCGTGGGAGAAGGGGCTGGAATGAGCAGAGAGACCTTGTATATAAGTGTGTGCTTTATTTACTGTTATTACATGTGTGGCTTGGACTCGAGCTCGGCAAGGACTGAAGTCGTCAGTAAGCGGTNTAAAGTATGGGGCTTATTATTATGAATCTTTTGTATATTAGATATTAAGAGAAGGGTATGTATGGAGGATATAGACTGCTTGTGTAGGGTTTGAATCCTAGTATATGTATGTATGTCATCGTGGGAGAAGGTGCTGGAGTGAGCAGAGAGACTTTGTATATGAGTGTGTGCTTTATTTACTGTTATTACATGTGTAGCTCGGACTCGAGCTCAGCAAGGACTGAAGTCATCAGTAAGCGGTTACACTGCACGACTAGTATAAGAGTGGGGGTAAGCCCCTACACTGTAAACGAGTCCGAAGTAAGGGATCGAACACGGGGTAAAACTTGACTAGCAGGCTGAGTGCCAAAATTTTAAAAGCTCAATAAATGAACATGTAACGTTCTCGTTCATAAAAAAAAATGTCAAAGACCAACTTGACACGAGGTGGTTGAATTAAATAACGCAAGCACTTAGGTGCTCACTGGCCATGGAAATTTCGAAGCAAACCTGTATCAGTTTAGCTTAACGGACAGTGTTGCCTGGGTTTTTTGGGGTAAAGGATACCTATGGCCATAGGCTGACGAGCTGCTCCAGAACGCATATAAATTAAAAGCAATTCATGCGAAAGGTAAAACTCGATAAGTGGCCAGGGTATAACGAATACTTTGTGTCAAGCCAAGAAATCTTTGCCACTTTCTTGGAGTTTTGCAAATCTTTTATGAAGAATGCAAGCTCTGCGTGAGTGGAGAGAGAAAAGCAATTAAAAAAAAACTATCGAAAGACGAGTATGAGAGACCAAGTAAAAATTGGCCTTAGGAATTTGCGCACCTACTTATTTATAGCAGATGACGCGGCTCTGGGCAGAAGCTGGCAGACACGCCGCCTCGAGGTGTCCCCGTGGATGTGGTCATCGTCAAAGCTGTCTGCGAACGGTTTGATCTGGAATGACTCATCAAGAGTCGGGACAGCTGATGAGCGTAACGAAAGTGTCTGTCCTGGACTCCAGCTGTATTGATCATAGAGACTCGATAAGATTAACCTTCGGGTCTCCTTGGAGATGCAGCTGGTACGACCCAACGGGCGTCTAGATTTTTCCAAAGTCACACCCAAGGGTCTTGTGAGATTGTGGATGGGTAGTCTTTCAGATTCCCTGAGTACCTCTTATGAGACTGCAAACCCCAATTGGTGGTGATAAGTTGGAAAAAGGGAGCTGCGCCAGCTGGATTCAGAGAACAACGCTGTGCACTACTTCATGCGTTGCTAATCCTTCTTTCTGTCTACTCTACAATCTCTCTCTCTCTCGCTCTAGCCTCACCTCCTGGTCAAACGTCCGTGAGTAAAACCTGGCGTGATGTCGTCTGGCATCCTCGAGTGGGTCGTTCGTCCTGCGGCTTTACTCTTTCTCTTCTCTTTCTCTCTTTTTCTTTTACTCTCTTCTTCTTCTCTCAGTGGCCGTAGTCCTTGACCTGGAGATTTCGTCGTTCTGGGAGAACATAGCAGCTTCTGGGATCACACACACACTTCTCTCTATTCTCTCAACACTCTACGCACCTTCTCGAAAACTCTCTCAACTTTCTCTCTCTCTCTCTCTCTTTCCCTCTCTCTCTCTCTCTCTCTCTTAGCTCTTGCCACACGAAAACTCGTAAAGTCACCGAAGCTCCCAATGCTCGCGCTTAAGCGTGCAGCTCAAGGCTCTACTCCCGACTGACTCACGATCTCTCGCTCGAGCAATGGCCGCCACCACTGCTGCTACCATGTATCTCCTATCACAGTCACTCTCAACATACTTAGCATCTGCTGTGTCTTGGTAGTCGCGTTCGCATTTTCTTGTCCTTTCTCGCTGGCGCTGCTGCGTCTCTGCGGGTCAACTGTTTGTCCGTTGGCGTCCTCGTCTCTTCCTTTCAGCGTGTATACAGCTCCTAAAAAACAAATGAATTCGTAGAAGCTTCGACTTTCTGATTTTTGTATACACGTCGCATCAGCGAGAGCATTTTGGAACATAGAGGCTATTTTGCCTAGTTACAAATTAATTTACTAAAAGAACTTATTAAAAAATTAGGATAGAAGAAGGAATTTAGACACTTTCTCCTTGTAAAATAAAGTCCACTATCTGTCAAGCAGAAAAGCTTTTTACACCAACACAGTCAAAAAGCGACAATGATGTACTAACCATTGATCCAAAATAACTTATGTGTCTTCTGCTATGGAATATAGAAGAAATGAAAAGAGAAACAGAAAATCTTTGACGAATTCTCTCAACTTAGTACCCTAGAATATTGTTCTGCCGTTAGAGATCGGCGAAGAAGATTATTCCAAGGATATGTAAAATACATTGATCGTGCACTATTTAAGCGTTGCAGAACGTATTTCACGAAATACGTCGAATTTATTTAAACGAAAGCCAAGCAAAAGTTAACCAAGAAGTAAACTTACCCTTTATGTCAAGAAAAAGTTGGGTTAATGATATATTAAAGACATGACATTACATGCAGAAGACAAAGATAAAAAAAAACTTTAGAAATAGAGCCAAGCTTTGCCAAAATCATCGATTTACAAGAATAATTCAAAAGTAGCAGAAAATCAGCCTAACTAAGCTCCACCATTCAACTATCTTCTTCATACGTCGAGAAATATATCACTTAGTTCAAACATTTTAATTTCATGGTTTATAAAACCAATAAGCAAATTTAAATTCATTTATCTATTAGGTCCACGTATTTACACTATATTACTAAACACGGACATCAGGAAAAACAA
Organism: Copidosoma floridanum; assembly: GCF_000648655.2. The sequence continues at coordinate 3,142,047 of NW_019379602.1, read as the reverse complement.
AAAAAAAGAGTTCTAGGCTTCAAGATCGAAACGGTTTCTTATAACAGCTGCATGTTACTCAATTGTAGAATTTTTTTTTCTCCATTATTAAGCTTCAGCATGTATTTAAACTACTTGTTTTACTAAATTGTGAATCCGCAAGTATTTCGGCATAGCATGATAAGTAATAATTGCATACATCCATGTTTTCCCTACCCAAAATACAATTTCTAAATTTTCAATGTGAATTCTTATTTATTGTGTATTCATTTATCAGTTTTCATATAACATTGACTAAATAAGTTATTTAATGAAATAAATTTTTTTCGTACATGTTTTTTTCGAAAAAATTGGAAATATGGATAACGTAGTGTCGATTCGCACCGAATATCTATGTAACTACGTATAGTATGAATATTAGCAGATCAGCTTTTATAAATATCATAAGGCATTTATAAATTTATTATTAATTTGTTACTGATAAAATAATAAAATTATTGTTTGTATATTTTCATACTTTTTTAAAATTTTATAATTGAAAAAAAAGATTGAAAACAAACATAAGACGGATGATATAAATCTTATAAATGCAATTTTAAGTGAATTTTTCGGAAGGTTACACATTAAGTTGCAAATTTTAAAAATTATACCTGTGAAAGAGGGTACAGTTAAACGATCTGTAATTTATTTTAAGAGTTTCTAAAAGTAGTTTTAAGATACACTTGATACTTTAATAGTATCTGTCAAAAAAATCTACGTATGATAAACGTCCTAAATAGACATTCACTGGCATGTACTACTATGTTATCAAAGAAAGTGATAAAACAGTATGGTTTGTCTTAGTTTTTCAAATGAAATTATATTTTGGATGTGTAATATAGACTAGAAACAAGTGTTTAAACGTATCTGATAAATGTGAGCGTGACGTTACAGATATAATCAGCGAGAGCAGTAGGCACTTATTACGAAGCCATTGGAAAATTTGATGGAAGTGCACAGTCTTGTACTGGCAAGCCTTCATATTGCGTATATTGTATTGTGCACTCATGTATACATTGTTTATGAATATTAAGTTATTAAATATTTTAACATTTATTGAAACTACACCTAACTAACGAAGGTATACTTTTCCCAACGATATCTGCACCTTCTTTGTACACAGTATCCTTTTATAACAGATATATTTATATTTATAGTTATTATCGAGATATTTTATTTACCATATAATCTGATAAAAGTATAACTACTTACTTTAGGTACCCAAGCACCCACTGTTGACTGGTTTTTGTGTACAAGCAATATAAAATGAATAGATATAAAAGGTATTAGAAAAAATAGTTTAAGTTATTATAAAATTAATGAATAAAAATCTAACAGTAGGAAGGAATTCAAGTTATCTGAATGAACAATTAAAGAAAAGTAGCCAGTGTTTGAATTTGAAGGGAAAAAAAGGTAAAATTAAATATATATTCGATACAACCTTCTCCCTGTTTTTCTTTTAACAATCAAATAGTTGAAATATCTGCTTTCCTGCAGCATGGGAAGGTGCATGAGATTGTAGTCCACAGTTTTTGGTTTTGAACCGGAGGCAAAATTAAATAATATTAATTATTATTTAACAGCTAATAAATATCATAAATAGGTGCTAACAAATAATATTAAGGGTGTATTTATTTATGTATAAATAAATCTATGTTTTCAAACTAAATAAATTGCATCTATGTTAATTAATAACATAAGCATTGAAAGTAGCTGTTATTTTCATGTTATAATTTACGGAGATGTATTATTTTCTAGTGTTTAAATTCAGCAACGAAAGGATAACCTCAGTTTACTACTAGTTTAATTAAATTAATCATGTGTAACGTACAAGTCTGCCTGTTATTAAAATAAAACTTTTTTAATAACCTGTAGCGATAAATTCAGCAGTCCTTAGCCTCTCTTATGCAAACGTTTCAACCACTGTAGAACTATTATTAAGCAAGATATCAACAAAAATTTGTCAACAATCGTGCTTGAAACAGTTTATTTGTTCACTTTCAAATTTTTGATACTACTTTTAACGTTTTACTGTCACTATTCATGAGATTCAAAATGTTTATGCTAAACAATTTTTGTTTTATTATTTTTCAAAGCTTAGAAGCGGCAGAGTACATTTTTCCTTGCTTATTAAACCTGAATGTTGTGACCAGGAGTATTTCTTGAACAAAACATAGTTTTTCATTTCTAAAAGATTCTTAAGAAAACTTTTTATTCTAATGGTTTATGATCTTCTTCAGATAGTGAACTGTTTTGATACAAAAATAATACAAATAATTTTATTTATCTTAACGCTTTCATAACTTTTTTTTTTTTTGTTTGTCACTCTATTATTTAAAAGCTTTTTTTGCAGTAGCTATCAATCAGCTTTTATTTGAATAAAGCACCTAAATATCCTTTGTGAACAAGCAATTTGAATACATGCTTTGTAGTTTGTCTCCTAATGTTAATAATGCTCACTGGTCAAGTGCAGTTTGTGATTTGTTGATGGAAGAGTAGTAAAAATTTTTGAAATGATTGTGATATCAGCAAAACTTGTGCTTAATTATATGAAGACTAGTTGTAAGTTCTACATTTAAACAATTTTTTTAAGAAGTGCATATTTAAGCTCCTTTTTTTTAAAGTAGTTTGAAACACTGTATCGCAAAATTTTAATTTCTTATCTTTTAGAATACTACAAGCCGTCCTGTAAGTTATATGCTTTTTTATGAAATTGTTGTTTATTACTTTAAATTATATACTTAATGTCTACTAAAGTTTAACAATACTTTTTTGCTGCCCCTCGAGCGTACTTTCAGTAATTGTACTTAAAATACAGGAAATTCAAGCAAACATACCAATATTTTTTCACCATGTAGTGTTAACTACACTGCTTAAACACTATGCGCATTCCAGCTCTACATAAAAGCATAAACTTGCAGTTAAAACAATATAAGACCATACTTAATACAGTCTAATCTTATTTATAATTATAACAAAGATGTTCGTCCGTAACAGTAAGTGGAAATATGTCCTCACGTACTTTCCTATAAACCATTACAGAGACAAGCAATATTTCATAAAGAAATATAAAAACCATTTCAAAAAGTTGTATGACATTGTATTTAAAATAACTGACAATTATAAAAAGCCTATTAAAAAAACAAGGGCTGCATTTACTTTTTTCAAAGCATTTGTTTTTTATTTTTAATTGCCTTTTTAAGAATGAGCCTAACAGTTTTAAATGTCAATATCGTTCTATTTAATAAATAAATACATAATCATTATTTTGCATGTTTTTAAATAATTTGACTGATTGCTTTTTGAGCAACTACTGTTTGAAAACTAAGATGTTTTTGACATTGATAACTCAAAATAATTATATTCTCTAAAAGAAAGGTTAAAACCAACCTTCAACGACTCTTTGAATTAATATTTATTCAACTCTCGCAATAAAAGTTATTAAGACGATGAAATTTGTATTGATGGATTGGCTGGTTATCTTTTTCTATTTAGTAAATTCATGAAACCAAATAATAAACTTTTGTAGCAAAAATTGTTTTGATAGCCTGTCCTAAAAATATTGGAACTTCATAGAACTAGTCAAAAACGCAAGGAGTAGCATTAACTAGTTTTTTTTTATAGATGAATAATTTTTGTGGCCTTGCCTATTCTTTAATATAATTCTTCACTTCAATCTACATTTAGAAAGCTATTGTTAAAGAGTTGATTAAACAGTACTTATATAGATCCATACAACATAAAAGATACTGTAGTAACAAGCATTTTTTTGCGTAAATTAAGTGATAAATACAGACGATTGAGTTTATGGCTTGAGCTCAACTATCAACCACTAGATTGGCAATCAGGTGATGTAAACAACACAGAAATTAATTTAAAAGATTTCATAGATGCTCTTAATGTTTTTGTGATCGGTGGGATAAGGAAAAAGTGGCTCGAGTGGCGCTATTCGAGCAACCAGCTTTGGCAAGTGCATGCTTTTATCATATCGGTTTATATAAATCCATGTGTGCCATTCACAATATTGAGAGAATGAAAAAATTGCATTTTTCAATGGAATGGGAAGATGTCACTAGCTCTGTCGAAGAGAGGTTATTAATAGTGGTTGCTCAACATATTTTTCTTAATTCTTCACAAAGTGGAAAAATGGTTGGAGTGACAGCAAAGAGCAGGAAAAGCCTATGGTCAACGGTGAAGACGAAGAAAAGGGAAATAAATCGCTGTTATCATTTAAAAAAAAGTCACAACCGATAGATACTCATGGAATGACAAATCTTCTTCGGAAAACAAAGGTTATAAAAGAGTGTTGTTGTTGTAAAACTATGGATTTCATCATAGATATTCAAGGCTTTTGCGGTGTGAATGAAAATTACATACCAAAGGAAGTTGCAGTGGTATAACTACAAGGAAATATTTTTGGGCATTGGATAATCAAGCCAAATTGCGCTTATAATTAATGACCGCACAATGTGAAATTATACAGTAATCATTAGATGCTGGAAGTGTATGGTATTAAGTGGTATGATGTCAACATTACAATAAGTGATTTTAAGTATCATCTAGATACTCTTGCTAAGAATAGCAAAAAAGTTTATGTGCATGTTAATGGTAACGCTTAGTACGTTAGCTCACTCTAGTCCATGAAGTTTATGATTTGTCAACACTTTGTCCTTCCTTAGAAAAAATCGAGAATAACTCTTCACCTATATGTTTTACACATGCACAACAGCATTTTAAAAACAAACAGCTATTTTGCGCATTACGTAAATTAGCATACTAACTGAAAGAACGGCTAATTAACACTTAATCTCTAAAAACTTCGACATATAATAGGGATAAGTGTTATAGTGCAAAAAAAAATTGTACATTTAAAAAAAAGTCCAGACTGGATTATAGGTAATAATGTCGCTGAATGTGTGGCAAAAATGTAAAGAATAATTCATATATTTTTACTTGTACGTGTTGAAGTAAGATTATGATCAATAAATGTTATAAACTTATACATTATGTTTTCATTTAAATGAACTTTATGCAACCTTTTCTTATTACTTGCTTACAAGAATTTAAAAAATTATAAAAAGAAATAAAACTAATTGATAGATTCCCATAAAAAAACAACAAGTTTCAATCCTTAACCAATCAATGAAATTTACAATTATATACCAATAAAATGCCTAACCAACTAAACTATTGAGGACATGTATATAACAGAGTTTGAATGAAATCGGAGTCCCACAACAACGGCATGTGCATATGCAGATTTTTTAATGCCAAGCTATGGTTTGTATAATAATTTTAAGATAACGGATATATTTAACCTCGTGTGAGAGCTTATGCGCTTATGCATATATAACGCTCAGACCCCATCTTATGGCTCGTCTTATAACACCCCTTTCCCCCTGGCGCAGTATCGCACTATCCCCACCACTAACCTAGGGGCAGCTAGGGGGGGGGTGCGGAAACAACATAGTCTATCCACTTGACATGACTACAAGCATGACAAATGACGTATTAAGGGCATGCACATGCTATTTCGTATCAACTGACTTTAATTATAATTTTACATTTTACGTTATCAAAACAAGTCGAAAATATTATTGTTTCAAAATTGCTTCGCTTATTCCAAATGAAAAGCAGAAAGGTCTTTCTGGCAAAAAATGTGTATTGCAGCAGTTGCAAACCTTTTACTTAATGTATACGTATATATGTTCACTCAATTGGATCCCTGTTGACAACATAGCATATAGGTATACATTAAGTCGAAAGTGTGCAATCGCTACTTGAAACTTTTTTTTCTCTGAGATGGGTAGCTGGTGCTGGAGACTATTTGCATGCCCTTAATTTTACAAGCATTTTTGACTTAAATGTGTTTCACAATTAGCGTAGATAAGAGTTTTTTTAAACTCATACCTCTGACGCACGATGCACGCGCTAAGACTGTGTAGTCTGAGCGATCGTAACTTGAGCACCACCCAAACATCATTTTACAGTACCAAGGCCGTGTAGATAGTGACGAGATCAGTCTCGTACCTGCATTTTCACGAAATCTTCGTCATAATCATTTCAGTACCACACTGACTTTCCCAACTAGAATTTGCTTACATTAAAAATTATCCATAAGATATTCAAATATAAGCGTGCTGGACTCAGTTACAATTTTTTTTTATTTTGCTGATGTAGCAACACTATTTCTATACATTTAAGAAATTCCAATCCAAATTTGCACTACATCGTAAAAAGACATTAAAGTTTTTTTTAAGGTACACCTTTAAAACAAATTTTTATAGTAATACGTATCTTTAGAAACCACGGACAAATCCTGTACCTGAATTTGAGAATTTGTGACAATCCTTTTTAACGTTTTTAAGTATGAAGCAGATAAAAAAATTTATATAACTTTGCATCGGAATAGTTTTTTCGTGCCAATTGACTTATTGTTAGAATATGTCGATTCATAAGACAAAAGTTCGTCTAATGCAAAAATGATTTAATTTTTTTTTTTTTTAAATAAAGTAATAAAAGGTTATTGGATGCAGTGTGAAAAGCCATGAATTTGTGGTACGTGATTCTATCCTTGTTTCTGAAGGGACATTGATAAAGAATAAAATATTATTTTTTTATGCTAATGACATTCTCGCTCAGATGAAAAAAAAAGATGAGTCCACGAAAATGACTGCTGCTGAGGGGCTACCTTCGATTATTGAGGTGAATGTAACAAAAAGTAGTAACAATTGAGTGAGAAGCACTGTCTAAACCATGAGACATATTTATGTCCCAGCTACTACAAAGTATGAATGTACAAACTGGTACTTTATGGAACTTTCATACATGGGGTTATGTACATATAGTTTTTGGCCTATTTATATTTATGAGGGGTTATTATGTTGATAATAGAAATAATGGTAATACTAACGGGTAACAAACTAAAGTGAATACTTAAAAATTATTCTATTTTAATGTTAATAACAAATATTAGGACATTACCACAGCTTAAAACCTTTTAAACAAACGAACTTCTTCTTAAATCTTATTAATCATATTGCACGATAATTCATGAGACAAAATTAAATATTTGTAAGTAACATCTCAAAAATTTTTATACAAAACCCAGGGTGCTTACTGGTCACTTTGTTTATAAATGAAAAATTACAAGCACCAATCAACACGCAACCTAGGGCGATAACTGGTCACTTTATTACTTGAGTAAGCACCCCGGGTTGTGTGGTGATTAGCGCTTGTGATTATTCATTAATTAATGAAGTGACAACATTGTTAAATGGATCGCTTCGTACTTGGAAAAAATAAGAAGAGCCAATTTTTAAGACTCAAATATAACTATTACATAAAAATATTTACTCTCATTTGTGCATTCATGTGTATATTGTGTGTGCTTACTTTGTAACATTTCTTTCTAAATAATCTTAACTAAACGAATGATAGTTTAATCACAAACAGAATTCTAGTTGTTTGACAGTTTTTCCTCTAAGTTGTTTAACTGGATTACATAATTCTTTATTGTAATGGTGAAATGTAGATAAAACGAGATTATTTTTGATTGTGTTAACAAGTTAAAAAAAATGTAAATATAGAGTACTGTATACATATATAAGAATATCTTTAGAAATAGTGACTTAGCGGACATTATTATGTAAAAAAAAGTTATTATGAGGACAAAATCGTACTTATGCGGACTGTCCTCATAACTTTTTAATCTTATTAGTATACATTCTTAAAGCACGTAAGGTCTTTATAAGTTACCTTATATAAAGATATATGTGTATTATTACACGTATAAATGAAAATAGGAATCAACAAGAACAAATTTGTACATATATATCTGTTTAAATTTATGTATGACTGTTTCTGATTGACTAGATATGTAAATAAAAGGAATGATATTTAATTTTTGTGTACAATATCACATTTTGTACAAACTTTTGACAATACCAAGAAGCCATAAAAATTATCTGGAGGCATTATTTAAAATGTATAGTGAATAATGGCAGACTAATTATCAGCTACCTTTACAATACCACCCCGTATTAATTGTTTGCCAAAAATCTCTCCGATGATCACTTCTACCTAACATTCACAATCTTCATTGTACATTTAAAACTGTAGTGCAACCATTAAGAAGTCAGCAACTTTAAGAAACGTCAAATAAATTTGTCACAAAAATTATTATTTTTAAAGGCCTTTTGTGCACCATATAATATCCACAATTATAAATTTCTGAATAACAACGACTAAATAAGAAACCTTAACAATTTCGGATGATAGATTATTGTTTAAAATTTAATTTTTGTAAATAGTTTAATTACTATTTTCGATTCGTTATTTAAAATTTAAAATTTCTTCTGAAAAATGAGTTTATTTTAAGTTTTTAGGAATCAAATGTCGGTACATTTTTTAATCCCATTTAACTGCTGCTTCTTATAAGAATCAAATTGTTTTTTACGTATGATCGATGCTATTGCGTTGATTATGGATTGTTAGGTTATGTGTGATATTTGATTATTGTGGAGGATACCATTTCATATTCTACAGCTCAAGACAAATCAGAAAAAAAATTTGAGCAGGTTCCACCAAAAACCAGGTAAAAAAAAGTTTTGCCCATTTTTTTTTTATTTTGGACTACTTTGGCGTTGGTTTCTAGTGACTAAGCTAATTACTAAACGGCTAGCGATAGCAAAAGTGTGGCTGGCCTTAAGTCATCATGACAAAAAAAAAGTTTGTCACGATATACGTAAATAGAATTTATAAAAACATTTCCAAGCCTATAATTTTTGTCTTCCTCTTGGTCTGTTTTACTAGCCTCCGTTTCATCATCATGCTTCGTGCTGTCCAGTGCATCTTCAACTCCGTTTTCATGTTCATCCTTATCTTTAATATTCCCTTTCATATCTTGATATGAATTTGCTAAGTTTTTTTGATAAATACGTATGCCAACAGTTCAAGTACTGTAATAACGATTGACTATCGTTCAAATGTTTGTTTCGGAAGCAAACGACATGAAACAAAAACCAAAAACCTGATAATGCTAACATTACTGATATGCGTCTTATGTACGTGTTTATTTGCCAATCTGTTATATCCTTATAGTTTTCTTTAGCATAACTTTTAACCAACTCTGCGATCAGCTTGCTAAATGTAAGTGAAACACATATTTTATTTCAACTTCAGGACAAGTTTTTGACCATTGTTCCAATGGCATCGGCTCCAAGATATTATATATACATATCTCTAGCCTGATGTGGTCTGCGTCCAATGCATTGATTAAATCAAGCCCCAATGTTTAGCATATTGCTAGCAAATTAATAATAGTAAAAGTCATAAGCTATAAAAAAATTTTTTATGTTTATGTTCAAAAACCAGAATCAATTGCAAATAAAAATCAATCAAACAGATAATATACACCAGATAAAAACAGCTTAAATAATAAATAAAACTATTTAAATAATTATGAATGAAAGCTATGCTTTACATAAGGTTTCTTTTGTAAGAATAAATTATGCAGTGAGTGTAAAAGAATCCAATCTGATATTGTATTGCAAAGAGCATAGTAGATGTCTAGAAAAACTGATCAAAAAGCACTCAAAACTAAAGCAAATACAGCTATTGCCTTGCATTCGAACGCTAAATAAGTATTTTTAACTCCGAGCATATCTTGTGCTTATTCATCTTGCGTGGAATTGTTTTCTCATAAAAAAACTTGCAAATTTATTAATTTCAAAACATTGCTACTGGTATAACAATGGCATATTTTTATTACTGTATTACTTATTTATAATGTATGTATTAAGATAAAAATGTATATATATAGTTGATGCAATACTCAAGCATTTAAAATTAGTACGTTCAACGTCAGAAACAATAGATTATAGCATGTTACGAACGTGAAAATGCTCTCATACTCACAAAAATAAGTGATCAAAACTATAAAAAAATTTTTAAAAAAATAAAACAATTCACTAAATTTTTTTTTAATTCCTAACAGGAGCCTTCACATTTAGCATCAACAAAAAAAAAGAGAAGAAATTGCACAAATCTTGTTAATTATAAATCACTAAATAAACGTCATTGTCTTTTACAATGACAAATGACAAAAGAACTTCCGAACTTGCCGCTGTTAGTAATCCATAGCTAACATGTTGGCTCCCTACATCGACATTCCATAACTTGAAGTCCCATAAAAGCTGCGGCGCTGAAAATTCAATGATTTCCTTTGTCAATTGATAAATTGAGAGTATGAGATTGCCTATCCACTTTTAACATATCATTGGAAGTGTATTCTATATATTACGCATTGAAACTATATTATCAAGAATATCGCAGTACCTTTAATAAGACTTAGAAGTTGTTGTCTTGACTCTGCAAACGCAATGAAAAGCTTACAGATATTGCAAATCCTGTCGCATATCACAACGCATACAACCAGTGTGTTTCCAGCTAATTCGATCATACGGGTGCGGACAAAACCAACAGCACTCACCATTGACACATACAAAACCAGGTTTGCATCGGGTTGCTATGAACGTTGATGCACATTCTAATGGTTTATATTTAGATGGCCGTGGTATTTTACCTTACGTAATGCAGCACACCAATGGGTCTTATAAAAATTATAAGAAACTGCGTTGAAATTTCAAACCGTTACAAAGCATATCTTCAAAGATTTGTTGTCAGTTTTGTTTAATGTTTTGTTATATTGTATAGAAAAAGTTGGAGTTAAATGTCTTCAAAATAAGTGTATCAATGAAGAAGTTTGTAACTTGCAGGATATGCATTCCTAGCGTCTCATGGCAGAGACTAAAGTAACATTATTGTAAATTCCAAAAATAATCTATGTGCTTCGTAACCCTATCTCCGAATGTTTATAGTCTGTAGAAAATCTCATACTCAGCGTCTAAACCTGCGTGCGATACATGACTATACTTGTTTAAATTCACGTTGTCCTAGATGTGTTATTGATATAGTTTTTTATACTAAATCGTGACATACCACCTCCAAACGTGTCTCATCTTATCTCTTTCAAGCTGTGACTTCTATAAAAAAAGTCAGATCAGCCCTTAGTCTCTGCCTGGTTGTCATACCATCAATACAATCAAAAACAAAAATGGCGTCTCAGAAAAAGAGAGTTAGGGAGTTGGTACCAATCGATTTCTTAAGCGTAAGGCAGTATCGACAGTCACCTCCACAGATATTTTGCAAGCTTAATGGATCAAATAAAACATTTGGCAAAAAAGCCGTAGCTGGTATGAAATAAAAGAAACTACTTGACAACGATTAGGAACCTGTTGTTCTTGAATTGAGCACAGATCTTAAAGCAACTTCTTTTAAAATTCTAGATTAAACTCAATTAAAATTTGCGTTTGCAGACATTAAGAAGTTTTTTAGCATGGACGACAGAAACTTGCAGGACATTAAGATTTATGGCTCCCACAAGTCTCTAAGATTTACTGTGAATTATAACGATAAAGTTGTTGAGCCTTAAGGACGGAGATAAAGTGTTAGTCGAAGTGGCACGAATCAATACTATTATAGTTTATTTCTCAATAAAGTAATCTCTGATTATCATAGCAAACTAATTGTCAAATACATAAATAGTAATTTACGTGTATCGAGTGACTCATCGGATTTGATACCTACTGTGGTGCAGAAATTTGTAGATGATATTTTAGAGATATGTTGTTTTATATATGAAGCACAAATTGGTTATGATTGACCTGATATTGTGAAGCAAGTTGTAAGAGGTACAACTAATACATAATAAAAGAATATGTATGAAATAGGCACGTCTATAGATACGATAAAGTACGAATATTTGTCAGATAAATATGTATGCGACCTTATTTATATTTTTGCGTTCTTGCATACTATCACACTTGCAGAAGCTTTGAATTCTAAAATTGATTAGAAAATATACTCACCTATGCTGCTGGTTACTTAGATTCCACATTACATCCTTATAACCCAATTTTACTTTAACGTCGTGAAAATATAAAATTGCAAGAATTTAGAGTCTTTCTGTTGAAAAAATTATGATCACAAAACAAAAAAAATATCCAACTCACGAGAAAGAGAAGTTTTAGCTTTTCTTGTAACTAAGAAGTTAAGGAACCCTCTACCCACGTATAAAGTTAGAAGAAGAAGCGAACCGTGATGGGGGTACGTTCCTCGCCCCGCATGCCTCGTCTTTGCATATCATGAAAAGCGGATTTCTAGATGGTAGGGGTTTGTTGTGAAAGGCCATAGTACTGCAAAAAATACTTATGTGTAAATATCATCATCAAACTTATCAACCCCTCCATAAGGTCTATAATGTATGCTATATATGCTATAAGGTAACTGTTTATTCCTAGTAGTAAATAATCTAAAACTATGTTGGTTAAAAAGTGTTGCAAGAACCACTTATACATGTTAAAGTTAATACGTATGACATCAACATATATGTTGAAAAAACTTCTCAAATTTCTCTGACTTTTTGAATCGAACCTCTAAGCTTGGGATCCGTAGTCATAGACCTTATCGATTCTGCTTCACAGATTACAAATCCAGTATTATCTGTTTCTCATACTTACAAGGATATCAATCAAAAACTACTAAATTAAAAAATTTATTTATAATAAGGCATTTTTTATATCATGTGTAATATAACTCACGAATAACATAAAACAGAGCTAAGATTCTTTCAAAGTGGTGAAATAATTTTAAAATTGTGTCTTATAGTTCGTTTTGCTTAAACCCTGTTACCGTTTTCAGTTAAAAAAAAAAAACCAAGAGTGCCAGCGTGTGAGGTAGAAAGCTTCCTGTCAATAAGAACTTCCAACTTGTTCTAACACGTGCTAAATTCTGGCAATCAAAAATTTAAAAGTATTTTGGCAGTATTCGTCAGAGTTAGAGACATATAGAAATCTACTGATCGTCTACTGTCAGGCTGTATTTTTTTTTTAGTTTCATTTAAATGAGCTATTTTCATTATTTTTCTCCATATTTCACACTCGTAAAGAATGACAAATTTATCTTCAAATTGGGACTTTTTTTTAAGAGTAAAAAAAAATTTTTTTCNACTATGCGGCTAAAGTGGACCATCAGCTCTCAGGAAATTTCGCCGGATTGCGCGCGGAAAACCGCTTATTGAGTATAATAATATTTTTTCATTTTCTTTCTTACTTTTTTTATTATTATTATTTTTTTTTTCAAGGTACTGATTGAAGAAGCGTATTTTATATACTTTTGTTCCGACAAACATTCACTAAGAGAGTGCACGCAAATTTTCTGTTAAATTACTTTTTTTTTTCTATATTTTATCGGTACATAACGTAGTTTAGAGAACATTAGTAAGGTAGGAAATAATTTTCATCAACTCTTAGCACCCCATCACGCACTGTAATCCTCTTTACATCATACACTCGTGCACATTCAATTCGCTCTCTTTCTCTCACTGACTTTGCGTAATAGTAAGTTAAGGTTTAGTATTTTTCATTTGTATCTTTAATGTGTACGTGAGCGTTACAGTTTAGGTCAACACTGCACGTAATGTATAGTTGAAAGACACCTCTGCTGAAAAGGTAATCCATAAATTAAAACTGCGTTTTTCTTCATTTGTGTATCGTAGAGCCGTGTGTGTGTTAATGCATCAGCATCATTAAATTTGACAGTGCCTTCGCGTAGACACCCTTCGATTAAATCTTTGCTAATGTTCGTATAGTAAGTATCTTCGTTAGTCACCGTAAAATCATAAATTTCACCCACAGTTTTATATGTACACAAATATAAGATCTGTAAAACCGTGATTAAAATATCTCCACTTTTTCATTTATATATATATATATATGCATGTATTTTTTTTTATCTTCGTCTATTTATAATTATCATTTTACATAGTCATCCATTTTCTCTTTATTTTTTCGTTTTAAATAGTAGATAAAATTCTGTCAATAACCAACATCCTCTTTTGTTATCTCGCCATCTTCAAAACGATGCTCGTCACTTTCACTGATTGTTCTTTTTTTTTTTGTATCGCACAACATGGACTGAGTTTTATTATCTATTTTTTTAACAATAATGAAAATAACGAGATTATCAATCACTTAATATGGTGTTTTTATCGATGTGGTATTTGATATATTATTAGGTAAAGCAAGTAATTTAATTTATCGCAATTTCCCATCCAACACGGCAAATAAAATTTTTCTGTCAAAACTAAAATTTGTAAAAACACTGTCATACGTAGAAGTTAGAGAAAAAATGTGCTACCTTGACCAGGTCTTAAACCTGGAACTCTTTTCTTGCCGAGAAACTGCATTACCAATTTCGACATCAAGGTCTCAACGACTCCTCTTCTTAATTGATACAACTTCTACTTTTTTGGCTATTGTTTTAGTACATCGCCTTGCTCATATAGAATGGAAGAATATTAGAATATACTCTATTTAATCGATGGGTAAGTATTAAATGCTAGTAATTAAACTTGTCAAGATTTTTCATCCAACACACGATTACTAACGCAACTGGAACTTTTCAGTTTGAACTACAAGTAGGTAATCCATGGCGGTTCTGGCACCCCCCCAGCTCCCCCCCTGAGGTAGTAGTGGGGGAAGAGGCTCTAGCTATAGCTGTGAATGGAGAAGAGGTGGTGGAGGAGAGGTGGTGGAGGGGGGAGAGGCTTATTGGGCGGTGGGAGGAGGGGCACGGGCAGTATAGGTAGTAGGGGCGGTGGGTGGTGCAGACTACTTGGATGGTAACATCAGGGAAAGGGGGCCTCTTTCGGATGCTGTGAAGTCAGATGGTGCTGACAGCTCCCTTCCTTTCCAACCACGAATCAAGCTCCGACGTCATCAGAATGGGTCCGAAAGGTGTAGGTGACAAGCCCAACGAACAGCGTGAGAGAAAGATGATCCAGCATGAACGTATATTTCTTATCAGTGGATGTAGCGGATCACCTATCCCGTTTAACTGCGACCAACGTTGGCTTACTCGACGCAGTACCTTGCCAAGGACTTCAGACAGCTTATAAATTTAAGTTTGAGATTTTCAGGATAGACGGGTTTCAATAATAACAAAACTTTAAATTTAATACACATATATTTTTGGTAGCTTCAACGAAAAAATACGCAAGGATTTCATAGTTATTGATTTTTTTTTGTTTTTCAACATACCATATCCATCTTTATTTGGATAAGAGCGAAAATTTTCGGAATAATAATTTCCCTTCACTTTTAGTTGAGATGCCTCAACGTGCCTTTCTAAAAGAGGTTTTCGGCTATTTTTATCTTCCTCCTCCCCCTCCTTCCTGAGGCTCTCCTATTTTTGGTTTGCTAAAGATCGAAGCCATGTTGTTGATGTTGCCTGATCTATCGTCACAGGATAACTGAAGCAATACGCAAATTCTCATAAGCTTATAAGATGGCGCTAATTTCTTTGTACTACCACATGGCAAGATGTACTTTTATTTATTTATCTTAAATTTTATGCTTACTTTACCTTTTTTTTTTTTGCCTGCACATGGTTATCGTTTTTGACAGCAACGTTAGTATCAGTTTCAGAATCACCAAGGTAAATTCAAGTAATTCGGGACACTTTTCAGTAGCGAAATTTTTATCTCCACTTTTTTTAATGTCCCTTATTTTCTAGAATTTCTTAAAAAGATCTTTCTTGTAGTCAGACGGTATTTTAAGTAAAAAAAAAAAAAAATGTTGTAGTGCTTTTCTAAATGTTGAAGAATATGTTATTATAAATTTTTTTGTAATTAAGCCTTTGCGGGACGTATGTATGCCATATTTAAGCTAATTCTGGACACCTATTAAGTTAAGTCGGGACATATGTAAGATCTTTGTTTTAAGAAAGTGTATTTTATATTTTGATCAGTTTTAAAATTATTAAGTAGTCTAACAAATCGACTTTTTTTATAAAATATAAAAACCAACGAAAAGTAATTTTGTACACGATTTTAATCTTAACTTTATTCAGTTAAATGTCCAATAAGTGACAAAATATTAAAAATAATTAGTTAGGCAAAACTTCTTGTTTTATTTTAAGTTTTGATTGTAAAACTTTTATTTCGTGATAAACCAAGGCTCGTCCTATTTCATCAACTTGTTTTCCGTAATTATGTATATCTGTTCTCAACTTTTGTCTGTTTTCTTTATTTTCTTCCAATTTAATTGCGTTCTTACTTTTTTTTTTTTTTTTAATAATGTCTTTTTTTTGTTTGATTAGAGACTTTTTTTTTCTCGTAAACTTTTATTAAAAATTGATTCTTTTTCTTTCATATTTCTAGCTTTTGCTCTTTCTTGTTTATTCTGTAATACTTTTTGTTCCTTTACTTTCTATTCCGTATCTTTCTTTTCTTATTATTAGTTTCTTTAATTTCTCATTTTCTTTTTAGTCTGTAGCAAATACTTTTGTGCAGAATCCAACAGCAAACCTTTGATTACTGCAAATCCTGTAGTAGCACAATGAATAATCCAGTTAACAATTTGATCTTCGTCATCTTTTGAAAAAAAAGTTGGATGTCCTGCTTTACTGTCTATTGGTGATAAGCCCTTATATTTTGCAAACAACGTTGATTTTGGAATATCAAAAACCCTAGAAGCCTCTCACACTGTGAATTTCCTTATTAATTGAGTCAAGTGCTTTTGTTATATTTTTAGTTACACAGGTATTTTTTGCTTTTGAGGCTCGTAAAATTTTTTTTTACATTTTCTGTGATTTTGAAATTTTATTTTTCTTTTTTCTGGAATTATTTTTTGTCAAGGTACTTTTAAATCTCACAGCTTCAGATTTTTTGCTCTTGGACATTTTGTTATATTTTTTCTAAATATTAACAATTAAACCTGTAATACTTTATAATAAAAACTTTGTAAGTACTTTGCACAATAAGTAAATACTTATATATGTTAAGATTACTTACTCTTAACAGTAGTATTAAGGTTATGATGTTTGTTCACATGTCACATACACCTTCAATTGACTAATTACACTTAAATTTTACGTAAAAACTGTTTCCCTTGATCTAATAATACAATTAACTGTTTAGTTGAAGTAAAAAAAATAATTAACAAGTACTTTTTTACTGTATTGACTAAAAAATGAAACTTGTTCCTTGCGAAGATATAATGTGTCCAATAATACCTTAAGGAGTAAAAAACGTTAAGGTAAGTCATGACACACCGTCCAGAATTGGCTCATCAGTATATTACTTGTGAGATAATGTGGGACGCGCAATTTTAAATTATCGAAGTTGTTTTCATGACACTATTTATGAATTAATTATTTCAGGAAACACTACACTAATCGTTGGAATATTCTCCGCCTACTTTCCATCTTATGCATCTTTTTTTAATCATATATGAGTATACACGGTCATCTCCCCGGCACGGAAGAAAACTTGGTTGTTTATGGCTGCCGTCAAAACACCTTACAACATTTTTTTTTCGCATTACTCTTTGCTATTATTTATTATACTTTTTCGTTGCTTTAGATAAATAAAGGCTTGAAGAATATTGGGATTGTTTTTTTTTTTTTCAAGACTTGTTTATCATTTATAAATACAGTTCTTAGTCTGTGTCCCGAATTACCTGAATTTACCTTATCAGTATCAGTATTATCCGTATTAATTTTATCAACAGTATCTTAACTGAGTTGCGTTTTAAAAAAATTATTAATATAACTCTTTACCGCGTCTAAAAAACATTCTGAGTCTGGTTCAATGCTACTTTCCACCAAATAGCAAAGCCACAATTTATTTGATGAGCTTTACTAAGTGCGCAATATTGCTTTCTACGTAGACTTTTTTGTACATCATGAGTACCACACATTAACGCCTTTGAAGATTATCCCATATTAAAAATGTGACACGATGGCACTGTATACTGCTGAATGTTAATCACAGTACACCCTATGGCCAATTCCAAATAAGTGGCTTAATTATCTTCATAACCGTAAATTCGATGTGCATTTTTTGCTATAGTGTACAAATGTTGCTGAAACTTTCTAATAGAAAATCACCCTCGAACCAGCGAAGTCGATGCACTCGCTTTAACTGAAAGTCGTTGTTTTGGCGCACATCCATGGGACAGGTGGAAAAATTGCACGGCAGCCGCACAATCCAATGACTGATCGCTGGTCTCATAAGCGACACCACAGCCCCTTCTTTTGGTAATAACTGTCGAGAAGCATCCAGGAAACCTCTAATCTCAATAAAATAATCTTCGTAAAACTCCATTTTCATTTTGCAGCTTAAAAGCGTCGTACTAACTACGATATAAACGCGTATCCATCGCGTTTGATGCTGCGTAATGAACTAAGCAGCACTCTGCACCGAAATTAGTTTATATACATGTTAGTGTAGGCACTGCGCAAGTGTGTGTCTCATCAGAATGAATCATTGGTTCTTAATGTTTTAATCTTAAACTAGTTTTGAGGAAAAGGCTACATAAATAATAACAACAATATATTTAAATACATTCATTTATGACATAATTTTAATAAAATACAGTTTCATTGAGTTTTTTTATTATACATCTTATTCAGAATCAATAAGATCTTCCCATTTCATGTGAAAGTTAAATATTTTCATTCTTTTGACATTGTGGGTGGCATGGTGGATGGGGGGCACACATAGATTTATACGCACCATTATGGTGAGGACATGCAGTAGCTAATGTTCGAATTCTGGATAATCAACCATATCATTAACTTGAAAATTAAGCCTTTTGAGCCACCTTTTCTTCACTTCTCCAATCACAAAAATCTTCTTAGCATCTTTAAGATTCTTCCGATAAACATTACCAATTTCTGTGTAGTCAATAACACCTGATTGCCAATCTAATCCATAATAGGATAGCTCAAGCCAAAAATTTTTACGTTTGTATTTATCATTTAGTTTTGCACCAGGGAAATGGCGGCTTAAAGAAAAAGACTTGATGCTCATCATCTCCATCGAGTGGAAGAATCGCCAACTCTTTAAGGACATAATCGTTGCCTGGCTTCTTAAAGCCCTGCATGTCCACCATGTACTCCATGATGATAAAGACTGACTTCACTGATAGTACTTTTTTATTTTTTTTATTTTATATACGTGAAAAAACAAGTTTTTTCACGTCACCGCTAATGAGATTTTACTCTAAAATGCGATCTCGTAGAATGAGACAGTAAGCAGATACATTTTTTGGGAAATTCTCTCGTGCTTCAAACTCCAAGCGCACGTTCACTATCATGCTATTTAAAGCTTCATTCTGCTTTGAGCAGTCAATTACAATGAGAGGCATGCGTGTGATAAAATCTTTTTTATTCAGCATAGGTTCTGGTTCTTTCCCGTAATAGGTGGCTTAAAAATTCTAATACATATCATATAATGTTGAAAACTACTTTTTATTAATATCAAGAATTAAGATTTCCATAAGGATAGTACTGTAAATTTAAGAAAAACTTTACATCAATGATATTACAGTGATCAAAGAGACTAGCATTAAAAGCAGGATCATGTTTTTGCTCATTCTGAATGCCCAAAATAACTAAACGAGGCTTTTCCTACCGATTGGAAGTTTTGACAGTCCACACATGCCCAGAAGTTTTTGGCAAAAGAGGATACTCACATAACTCCCAAGTACGGAGACTCATAGAAATAGGCTTGTCTATTACAATAACATTAAGCAAACGAATTTCTCGTCTGTCTTACGCAGTTATGTTAGGCACAAGCCACTTAATCTAAGTCTATTTAGGCTTATACTTTTTGAAAATTTGATTTTCAGGTACTTGTATAAAGGCGCTAACATTATCTCTTGATCTTGTGAGAATTAATACATGTTTTGCATTAACCACAACTTTGCGATAGTCCTCAGCGAAACAAAATATCATACTTAAAGGTATTGAAACTTCAAAATAAAAAATGATCATTGATAATACATTTTTTTTTTTCAATGTCTATCCAACCAGCATTTTTAAGCATTAAACTCTGACTGGTAGAAAAAAACATCCATCCTTTTATTAAAGTTGTCAATCCATCATTCTTGTACCTATCAATTTCCATACCAGTAAGTTCATATCGTATTTCTTCAAACAGATGGCAGATGGCGTTATTAACTAGTTTTGTTTTTTCAAGAGGTTTATCATCTCCAGTTGTTATACGTCCAGAAATACGTAGGGAACGTTGAAAGGGTAAAAGACATAAATCTTGATGTTGACTTAAGATGCGAATTTCATCACTGCTATTAAATGCTGATGCAATATGGGGACGATATTTATGAATTTCGTAGTGTGCAACCGACTCATCAATCACAACACCTGACTGAATCCCCAGAATCTCTTCCATCACGAGTTTTTCTCGTTCGCAGGCAAAACTAAGCACAAGTTATTTGCCACCAAGAGCTCTTACTTTTAGGCCTAGGTTTTTTGAGAACTGCACGTTGTGACGGGTTAACGCTTAGAGCACTTATCGACGACTGATCCATCTCTTTTATTTTGGACTATTCTTATAGCTTCGTCTAATTTTGTTGCCTCGTGGATGGCTATTCGTCCTCAACCTCGTTAATTTGTTTTTATAGCCTCGTCCAACTTTACTATTTTTGTACACTATGCCCATTTCACTTGAATTGTTTCAAGTGTAGTCTTGTATTCATAACTTTTCCACGAAAATTAATCAAGTTACCTTCCTGATTAACAATGCGTACTAAAAAATGATCCATAATTTTAACGGCAACGAATAAATAGATTTGCGATGGAACTTTCACAATTTTGTATCCCGGTGGTATAGCAGGGAAAAACTCGTGGATGGTATGAAATTTTTCTCCGTTCATATAGGCTCCTCTAGTGTAATATTACACTCAACTCTCAATGTGTTAACCTTGAGAATAGCAACAGGTAAATCTGAGATGTGAGTACTGGTATCTACAAGAATTCGTTTAGTAAAGCCTAAAAGACGGCCTATAAAATCTTTTGGCCTAAATTAAATAGTATGACTACACGTTATCACACTGCAAAGAGTATTATTATTTCGTTTGATGCCAATTGCTATATCGTCGGGTTGTAACACGTCAATCAGAAATAACTCAATATCTTGAACTTCGTAGCTGCCAGTTGGAGAAACAATCACTTGATCGCCTGTGTGAAATTTATTATTATTTTCGTCGATATTTAGAATTAAATTGAAAGTTTGGAGTTCTACTAGACCAATAACGTAGTTATGTGCTGGTGGCAACTTAATAGTTAAAAAATATTGTACTTTAAAAATAGATGATGTTCCTGATAAACTTAATGTCAATGATTCTTCCATGACGGTTTGTCAATGACTAATGTTACTTGGGAATTTCGATACATTTATATTGGCTGATAATTAAGTTTTGTACAAAGAAAGCTTAGGCAAAGATGGCCGCAGTTGTATGTACCAAAATCTTAGAACCTTTCATAATAATATTTGACACATCTAACACCAAGATATAGCAGTAGAGCAATCGGTTGCTGTAGGTCACCAAAACTGTCGAAATACGTCACGTTATTGCCTCGCTTTCTATAGGCAACCAAGTGAGTAACATAACCATCCTTATCATTGAGATTGACTATTGCTGATTCGGAACAACGTGGGCCATTGGCTGTCAAAGCATTTTTTATTAAAACTCCACGGAAGTGCGGTATTTTCAAAATTTTTGCATACTTGATGAGGTCATAGTCTGTGAGAGCTCGGTAAGGCAGTTTTACGAAGAAATTTTTTTTTTTATATTTTAAGCCTTTTCTAAGTCTTAAATGTAGACCTAAGCCGTTCTCATGTGGTTTTAAAAACAGCCCCTTTCCAAGTAAGAGTGCTAAGATTTCTTTATTATGCCTCTTACTCTTCTCTAGCTATTTTCAAGCAACCTTAGCATCATTAATAGCCTTGAAAACTTCTGTTACACCATAAGTGATGGTCCCTATAGCACTTAAGGCAGCAAATGCAGGAATAAGGTATGGTAAAAATCCTTCAGTTTTTTGTGGGATAGGCAATACTCGAGGTATTACAATATTTTTCCTACCACCAGCTTTTTTCACAGCATCCTGTGCTCCCTCTAACGCCGAACTTCAAGCTTTGCGAGCACTATGATTAGGAATCATGGACGTCAAAGCACTTCGAATCAAGCTTTTCAAAGTTGTTTTCTTCGGCTTTATTTTGTTCTTACTCACTTCACTAGAATTCGTACTAGGAAATGCTCCCATGCCGAGTTTAGATTTCAATTTCGTGGCACTGGTAATAGTAAAAGCAGAAGCTTTCTTCCCTAAACTAGCGTCTGTGGCTTTAAATCCTTGCCACGCCTTTTTACCGAGAATTCTGTCAGCGGTGTTTCTTGCTGTAAAATTTTTTTGATCCTGAGAATAGGCTATATCGTGTTGCTCGCACGCCTGATTCGAAGGATGGATACCCAGATCTCCGGGAGCTAATCTCTTGGCTAGTTTAGGGCCCGGTCCACAATATTGATATCCTGGTACGTGCAGCTCTAAAGGCAGTTTATTAATCAGTGTGCTTATAATTCCACAGCCTTTGCGATAATGAATAATTATTACTTTCCAAGTGCTTAACGATGAATGAGCTCAAAAATATATGTTGAGCACTATTTATAGTTTCATATTTTCGCATGCAGTCACCACAAGCTTCGGGGAACATACCATTTAACTTTCTGTCACAAATTTCAACAAACTGATAAGCAAGATTAGGAAATTCGATGACAGATGAGTTTCAAAATATATAGGCAAACCATTTACAGAATCATGTTTGAGTCTCAGTTGAGTCAGCATACAGTGAACATGAGCTTTATAGATCAGAATATAAAACTTTCTGTCGTAAATTTTGATGAAACCGTTAAGCAAGATAAGAAAATCCAACGCCATGGTGATTTGCTACCCGATACGATAAGAGCTGTTTTTTGAGGTCCGTCAAACTGTGAAAAAACAAATAGCTTGCTGGCTTTAATTACTCACCTTAACAGATTGAGATTTGAGAATGTTTGTCTACACTCAAAGTTGCTGAATTAGCCAAAGTATAAGTTTCTAGAACAACTGTTGGAGCCCATTGATGGTGTACAGTATTTCTTATACAGCGATCATGAATCAGTCATATTTCTGGATGAGGCACTACCCAACTCCATAATGATATTTGACAACATTGCCTGTAAAAAACAAGATAATGTAAAAGCCTTTTGCTGCATTGGACGTCACAAAAGCGTTGATTGCTTCTATCTATGCCAATTCTATGCTCAAGTTCCAAAGCATTTAGTCAGAGATAATTTAAATCTTTTAATAATATTTCGCCAAGATGACATGAATTTAAAGCACATATATAATGATCATGTTAATACTGATATGACTTACAATAAATTTAAAAAAGTATGTGTAAGCTGTTGGAGAGTTGAAAAACATGGATTTGTCGTAATAGACAAGGAAAGAGATGTTAATAATATTTGATACAGGAGAGGATTTGATTCTCTTGCTATATATATTACTCATGCTTATTAAGTGCGTATGAGTCTCTTGTTAACCATAAAGCGATCAACATGGACACTTTTCGTGAACAAAGAGACGTTTTTCGGCAAGTTGAAAAAGCTAGAGAAGCTGTTCGACGTAAGCATCGATTGTTAAAGTCAGGAAGAGAAAATTTTGAAAAGCGGATTAGAGAGACTTTCAAGCCTATTACTGATCCACTTCTTAAAATTATCAATGACACAAAGAAAGTCAAAAACGTGCCAATTAGCTCTGAATCTTTACTTAAAAAACGCTTCAAGCCTTTTAAGTCAAAAATTAATAATATCGACGCATCAATGTTCCAATCAGCTAATAGTAACAGTGATGATGTAGAAGATACTTTTTCGTCGAAAAATACTATCGAAGACTATGATACCGTTGTTGAAAAAAGTGATGATGATGATTTAGCGCATGACATCGATAAAAATAAACCTATAAATCTATACTTACAAATACTTGATGGAAAAGAGTCAGAACTGGATCGAATTTATGGGATAAAAAAGATAAAAAACGGACAATTTATACTTGGTGATTCACTTATATATTCCAAAAATTATCAAATTTAAATAAAGGATCGAAAATATCCAATGACTAATGGATTAATGGAGTTACTTATGAAAAAGCATCCTGATAAGAAGCACATGACACCAAATAATTTAGTTAAATACAAAAAAATTTTAGAAACGTCAAGTGCGCATAAAAGAAAATTTAACAAAAATGAGACAATTCGTCGATACAATAGTAATGTATTCAATAATGTTGTTGCCCCATTATTTAATATTACTCAAATTAAGAAGAAAGTTAGGTACATAACTTCTTTAAAAATGCTAGGCTGAACATGCAAATGGACTACGTTTACGGGGACGATCCTAATAAGCTGGTCAATCGGCTAAGATTACTAGTGGCAGAAAAATCAGCTGGTAACCTTAGTCACACTAATAAAATGAATTTAACCGTTAAGGAGCTTTGTTAAGCTAATATCATATATTGAGCATCGTTATCAATTTTATTCCAGTGTTAAAATGAGCATCAACGTGTTCGGACATGGATCAGCTAAGATTGAGGGTGGTAGTCGAGGTCCTCAACGAATTTGATATAATCTCACCACGGATAGTCAATATGACTTGGAAAATAAAAGGTTATGTAATGTTTCACCAGCTATTCAACCTCACGATGCTGTAAATCTCACTACTTTAGCGAAAGAAAAAAGTTTCATTTTGGATGAACAAGAGAAAATAAATCTACTATTGAGCAATTTAAGTGATGTATTCTCAAAAACAATACTAAATTTGCAGCGTGAAATGAAAACACTTAAGGAGATTGTAGCACATATATCTAGTATAACTTTAGAAGACAGTTAAGAGAGATGGGAGCAGTAGTGAAAGAGCTTCATAAACTTGCGAGACGCAACTACCTTCGCCAAAAGTTTGATATTCGAGGCTTGGATAAAACATGGCAAGCTGATCTTGTGGAGATGATACCTTATGCTTATGAAAATAAAGGTTATAGGTATTTGCTTACAGTTATAGATGTATTCTTTAAGTATGCATGGGCTGTGCCCATAAAAAATAAGACCGGTAAAGATGTGACTGCAGCTCTAAAGTCGATATTAACAGAGGGAAGAGTTCAAACTAATTTGTAAACAGATTACGGCAAAGAATTTTACAATGAGAATTTTCAAAGTCTTATGGAAAAGAACAAAATTAAGTTGTACTCGACTTATAGTAACCTTAAAGCGTCTGCTATATGTGCGCGATAAAAGCTATATGTGAGCGATTCAATCGTACCCTAAAGCATGATATGTGGATAAATTTTAGCTTTCGTGGCAGTTATAAGTGGATTTACATCTTACCTAAGTTACTAACGGCCTATAATAATCGGAAACCTCGGACAATAGCTATGAAACAAAAGGATTTGTCAGCTGCTACTGAAAATGAAATTTTGAAAAAAATTTCATCATGAACAATGGAGATGAAAAAACAACTAAAATTTAAAGTAGGAGATAAAGTGCTAATAAAAGTAATGCTAAGCAAGTATTTCAAAGAGGATACACACCTAACTGGTCGACTAAAGTATTTACTATAACACGAGTAGCTCTAACCAATCCACCAACTTACCATTCGAAAGATTACCATGATCAGCTGATTTCTGGAAGCTCCTACAAGCAGGAACTGCAGAAAACCAAGTATCCTGATACTTATCTTATTGAAAAAATTCTTTGTCGACGAGGAAATCAAATATTCGTCAAGTGGTTGGGCTTTTACAATACCCATTACAGTTGAATTGATAATAACAAAGAATAAAAGTGATGTGTACTTTAGAAAATTATTATAATTTAGAAGTTGTAAAAAAATTTGTATAAAACTTGTTGTGGTCTTTTGATGTTATCAATTATGTGTGCAAATTAAATTTTTTCACCATACATGGTAATGTTATATCTTACATAAGATTCATTGAGATAAATAAAAACTCTAAACATGTAATGGATTGTATCATTTTTTTTTTTTTCACGTTAAACTAGTTTCACAAAAATAACTTTTTTTCCCTTGTATTTGCATGATTAAACACTTATTGGTTAAAAAATTCGATACTATCACCATTATAGCGAACTGACAGCTTTTTCCTATCAATAGATTCCAACCAACTATTTATTGATAGTTCGTTACTCACAAGATACTCCGATACTTAATTAGGTAAAAATGTTTGGAAGTGATTGTCTAGTTCAGCGATAGCTTTCATGCCGAATTTAGTGTTAGCTTTTCTCAGCTTCGACACTACATGACTTTGCCTCTGGACCATTTCGTTGATCTTCTTTGTTGGAAGAAATCCTTCACAGGCCAGCCGATTAAGTGCTGCTAAATCAGCCATCTAAAAAATAAGAAAATTATATGAGTTTTTAAAATAGTAAAAAAAAATATATATAAATAAGAAAACACGTACCAAACCTTTATTTCCGAGCTTTGCTGTTTCAAACAGATCTGCTTATCTCTGTAGAAATTTTTCAACTCCAAACTTGTTCTTTTAGAGCTTGTTGTTGACATGAGCTGCTTGCGTTGAATAATGAAGCAGTCGATACTCTTATCTGCTCACTATAGCTCTAACTGAGCTCTGCTGATTGATGCTGCCGATGATATAGGAACTTTTCCACTACTGGAGAAATCTCCTTCTCTACATTGGCGGCTTTTTCATTGGCTGCTGGTCTGCTATGATTTTCTACACACTCTCCAGCTCTTTGTTCTTTTATTATTTTAATCCTATAATGGCCCCAAGGCAGCGTATCTGTAGTGTTTGATAAAATATATCAATTATCATCTCAGGAACTAAAGGCAATTTAATTTTGCCTCTCAGTATAGAGCTTATGATGACGTGATTTTATATTAATTTGCTTTCGATTAATGTTTATAAGTTGGTCACGTAGGCACTGAGTATAGTCGTTGAAATAGATAGTTGCTTTTACGACGTTACTCTCAACACACTTTGCTTTCTTAATCACATTTTCATTTTCAAGAAGAATTCTTTTTATCTTACTTCTGAGCCAAACAAATTTTAAAATAACATTTTCATTGCACTTATCTTTCATGAGCCCAACAAATTTTTTTTTAGCGGCATCGTAAATTTATTATTTTCTGGATAATCCGATGTGTCAAATTTACTTATATCCAATTCCCTTATTTTATAAATATCATAGTTTGTTACCTTATATATCAGACTGTCTGTATCAGTGTACAAGAGATTACAATCATTTTTGAGTTGGGAGAGCATACAATCGTAGTGAAAACGATACACAAGTATCTTCGATAAATCTAAGACACTTAGCCCAATGTATATTGGCTTTTTTATCATTACTTCTGCACGTTGTAGCTGTATGGCTACAAAATTCTCACTAAAAATATCACAGCTGTGGAAATTTGGCTTTGCAATGTACGATGCCACACAGTTTCGTCCATCCTAATGGTTGAGAAGTCTGACATTGATACGCTTTCTCTCATTTTCCATCGTTTTTCCAAAAATAGCATTATTAAATAGTTTGAAAGGCATTTTTTTAAACTCATTCTTAGCCTTTTTTCCCTCAATGCTATTGAGATAAAAACATTTTTTAAGCCATGCACTTTGCCAGAATTTTAAGGCTCGATAAATTTTTGTCAGTCGTAATCCATGATTCGTGGCTTGATTGAAGGCTTCATAATGAAGTACATATTTATTCTTGTTACTTAATGTTGTCATTAACTTGGGCTGCTTCGAACCTGGTGTTGAAATGTGTTTGGAACAAAATGGCAAATCTTTATGAGAATCGTGGAGCTCCTTCTGATACTCTAAATTCATTTCTAAAATATATCTGTAAGCACTTTTATTTCCAATATTATAAAAATCATGAGGCTGTTGCTCAACATTTTCGACCCACTTGAATTCATCATAAGGAAGTTTTTTAGTCATTGCTTAACCATACACATTATTAACGTCGAAATTTACTATACATCTTTCAGTTTCATTTTTTTTATAATTTTTCATATGGTGATTATTAGCTTCTGCATATCTGTTACAGCACTGGCTTATTCCACATCGTATTCCTTTTTCAATGAACATAAACATATCTATATCAGTAATGAGTTCTAGTAAGATTTGAAAAAATTCTCAATTAGTAACTAAAGCACAATTGACATTATAATCTTATACAAAATACTTACTTTCGTCTTTTTCACATGGCATCCCAAGTGAAGCCTGGAGTCGTAAAATAGTGAGCAGGATCTAATTCATAGACCTTGAGGCAATTATTTCTAAAGTTTTCAAATACTTCTGTTAACAGAAGTACATTAGTCTTAAGGTAAAGATCTGAATACTGTCCAGGAATTATAATATAAAAAGTTGTCCATACTCTTTCAGCATGTATATAATCTTCATTAATTATATGTGCTTTATATTATTTACTATAAAAATCATCTTTAGATGGGGGCCCAAATTCTACAAGTTTTTCGAATAATGCATTATAATCGTATGGAAATACACCCTTTCTCTACAGCATATTGATCTAATCGAAAGAGTATTTATTATCTTGACTAAAAACCTTTTCTAGAGTATCATACAACTCTAAGTAGGATCCTAACTTATCAAGCGACGACGGCAAAAATCTATACGAGTCAATAAAGCGTGAGTTTATGCGTGTCCCTTTAATGAACTTTGTAAAAAAAATGTATTTTTCTTTAGTTTGAGGGATAACTTGTACTTTTCCAGGAAAGCAAGTTACAAGTTCTTGTATAAATAAGTGGCATCATAATTGCTGAGATTCTGGAAAACTATTAGTACTGCTAGCGAGTCCTGATACTTGAAATAACATAATTGTGAGCTGGGCCTCGATATCTGAGTAAAAAAAAGCGAATTTTAGTTTAAATGGAAAAACTTCCTCAATTACAAACTCATAAATATAAGACCTACTCTCCAGTAAAATGGCAATGATCGTAAACTTTTTTATCATTTATAATAAACTTCTCACAAATGTGACTTATATCAGCATTGAAAAAATCAAAGTCCTCTTCTTCAGTTAATGATCTTATTGGCACTGAATTGTTGTATATTCTATGTTAATCTAAGGCAAGATCTTGCATTTCTTTCACAAACCAGGTAGCTGGATTCTCACTGCTTTCAGATCTTTTTTTGTAGAAAATAAATCGTAATTTCGCGTTATCAAAACTGCACTTTACATAATATCCAACACTTAATGCTTCATGGTGTTGTATTGCTCGCTCATTATTATGCACAGGTATAATAAATACTCAAAGTCTGCGTATACTATAAATCGTACACGATTTTTTTTTATGTGATTTTCAAATTTTAAAATATTATTATCATACCTCGGCAAGCTTTTTTTAAACTTATTTACTTTAACGCACTCCACCGTATGTGTTTTACATTTTATCCGTTGTAAAGTAATGAAGACAGTGGTCGCAAACATATATTTTATGTTGATATCTTGTTGAAGAACTTCTAACCAACCTAGATAATAGTCTTTAATACATGCGTAGTGGTATTATATATCATTATCAGCACTATTATCACCATCTTAGATTTCTTCTAAATATTCTTCTTTATTTTCTTCTACCTTATCTTCGTCCATTGCCTCAGCATTAATGAAATCATCACGTTCTTTGTCAATATTTTTTTGTTTCTTTGATTTTCCCTGACTATACGTATTAATGTCATAATTTTGTGTAAGCAGCAAATTAATATGTTTATCTTTTTTTTCTGCTGTCAAGTGAAGAAGTAAAGATTTATAACTATTTTTACTTTTCTCCAAAAAATACACGTTAATAGACACATTATTCTGTTTTTCAAATTTTGTAACTTGCTTAGGCTGCACTGAAAAAGTGATCCCTTCGAAACTATAACTGTTTTCGCATTGAGTATAATTTGACACTCGTTGTGCATTGTTATTTACTGGATGTAAGGCTGACAAAATGGCCTATTTAAAGCATTGCTGATCTGCGCTCTGTACATTCACGCAAGCTTTTTTTTTCTCGATAGTAGTAAGAAGTTCTATGTAAGAACTACCACTCATTGCATTGTGGTTATTAACGTTTACAACTAAATTTAAAATTAAGCTTAAATTCTATCCAGAATCGCGCTCCTGAAACTCTTCTATATCTGTAGAAATAGGCTTCTGGACATTCGTTTTAAGCCATTCGTGTAGGTCTGTCGTATCAAAAATGGAATCAGATTTAGTATCAAAATATTTAACTCCAACAGTCTCTGTATCATTTTTTACTGTCAAAAACTCTGCTGCTAATACTGTATTAAGTTTTAAAGCATTTTGTTCGTCGAGAATTTCTCGCACTTTCAACATAAATATTTTTATCACAGACTTAAGACATTTTATTATATCAAGATGTCTACTATTTGTTATAACAGCCGCTCTTATGCGATTTTTAAAAGCACTATTAAGATCTTTTCATGTCACAAAATTTTAATTATCTTGATTGTCTAATTTTTCATCGAGCTCTGACCCTTCCTTCTCTAGAATTTTATAAAATGCTGCTGAAAACGTTGATAAAAGACACTCAATATTCAACAACTTATTTTTAACTGGTGATGACAATTTTACAGACAGCTTATAGTCGAAAATAATTTTAAGCACTATTTCACTATTATCAATGAAATCTCGTATCTCGGTCACATTATCACTATGCAGCAAGCGTTGATATTTTATTCGCGCTATTTCACAGAAAATCACGTAACGCTCCACGGCGTTGACGTTAGCATAATTCTCGCGGAAATGCTCCATAATACTTACAGCTCGCGTTAACGTACTCGAATGAATGACAAGCTGCTTGAACTTTTCTTTTATACTGATTTTCCTCTGTAAAAGCGATACAAGTGGTAACTAGCGGTGAGTAGCAGTTGTATATAAAGAGATGACACATCGATAGAGGGGTTAGGTAAATAATAATCGTCACAACGTTAAGGTGACAAAGTACGTGGTTGATGTTGAAGGCTTTAAAACCATGCACAATAAATTTTTTTTTTAAAGAGGTCGCTATTATACCTCTACAAGAAAATGCGACACCGTCAGTTCTTGTCTTTAAGCCTCCATATTCTTGGGCACAGCTCTTACCTAAGAACAAATGTGAAAATCGATGGTTGGAGTTTAATTACTACGATCTTCGTTGGAGCTCAGGAGAAGTTCTCTTCGAGGATTTAGCTACAATTTTTCGAGCCATTATTAAAAAAGATAATGTTATTTACGTAAAAGGTCTTGAAAAAATTGAATGGTTGTGCCGTGTGCTATTTAATAGGTGCATAACTCATAGTATGATAATACGCTTTACTAAATATTTGCATTATATAATTATTTTTATAGGTACATTTATGATATTAAGCAATGTCCAGCTTTAGAAAAATTTAGTATGGATGATATCGAATGCATGAATCACTTATTTAATTCAGCTCATTGTGCTGTGAAGAATGCTACAGCTTAAAAAAAATGGATTTCAAAAGAGCAGCAACGACAAAACGATATTTTTTAATCAATGTACACCTGATATACAATACTTATGCAATAAATTAGTTCTTCATGAATCTATGTCGATTTTTTTCATTCACGCCTCCTTATTACTGCGCTGATTAAAATTACTTCATCGTATTAACTGACTCGATTCGTTGGCGAGGTACTGCGGTGAAGAGGAGTCATGTTGGGATACGCTTTCAATTATAAAATGGTATACATGTTCTCTGGCAACATGCATCACTCGATACGCCCGCTCTTGAGAAAAAAATATTATGCTGGTACATTATACGCCTAAATAAGAAGCGAAAAGTCATCGGTCACGGCTAACACATCCGTATGCATAAGAAATAATAGCTCCATTATTTGGCAAGGTACTGCGTCGAGTAAGCCAACGTTGGTCGCAGTTAAACGGGATAGGTGATCCGCTACATTCACTGATAAGAAATACACGTTCATGCTTGATCATCTTCCTCTCGTGCTGTGCGTTGGGCTTTTTACCTACACCTTTCGGACCCATCCTCATGACGTCAGAGCTTGATTCGTGGTCGAAAAGGAAGGGAGCTCTCAGTACCATCCGACGTCACAGCATCCGGAAGAGGCCTTCTTCCCCTGACGTAACCATCTGAGTAGTCCGCACCACCCACCACCCCTACTACCTATACCGCCCGTGCCCCTCCTCCCACTGCCTGAACTGCCTCATCAGCCGCTTTCCCACTACCACCTCTCCTCAACCGCCCGATCAGCCTCTCCCCCACCACCGCCTCTCTTTCACCGCCTCTTCTCCACCCACAGCTATAGCTAGAGCCTCTCCTCCCACCACTACCTCAGGGGGGAGCTGGGGGGTGCCAGAACCGTCATGGTTTACCTACTACTACAGTTTGTAGAAACATTTTCATACAAAGCAGTTAAAAAAAAGTGCTACCTCAACCAGGACTTGAACCTGGAACTTTCTTCTTTCCGGGAAAGTGCGTTACTAATTTTGCTATTGAGATCTCTGTAAGCTGCCGTGGTAATCGTATGTTAGATGGAAAATGTCAATCAGTTTAATTACTTGCATGTTATACTTACCCATCAATAAATTAGAGTAAATTCCAATATACTTACGTACTATATGAACAAAGCGTCAGACTGAAAAACTAGCCAAAAAAGTATAAATTGTTGAAATTGAGAAGCGGAGTCACCAAGACCTCGATGGTTCAATGGGTAACATACTTTTCTGGCAAGAAAAAAGATCCATGTTTAAGTCTGGGTTGAGGTGGCTTTTTTTTAATTGCTACGTATAACGATGTTTTTACAAACTGTAGTTTCAACTGAAAAGTTCAAGTTTTTTTGGCAATCGTATGCTGGATGGAAAATATTAATAATTTTAATTACTAGCATTTAATACTTACCCGTCGATAAATTGGAGTAAATTGTACTATTCTTACATACCACACACATATTCTTGCATATTCTTACACACATATTCTTACATATAAGCAAAGCGTTCGACTTAAATTGCTGAAAAAGCATAAATCGTAGCAATGGAGGAAGGGAGTTGCCGAGATCTCGATGGTGAAACTGATAACGCACTTCCCCGGCAAGAGAAGAGTTCCAGGTTCAAGTCCTGGTCGAGGTGGCACTTTTTTTAATTGCTACGTATGACAATGTTTTCTTAAATTATAGTTTAACGGAAAATTTTCAGTTGCCTTGGCAATCGAGTTTTATATGGGAAATGTTGATAAATTAAATTACTTGCATTTAATACTTACCCATCAATAAATTGGCGGGAATTCTTATATTTTGACATACCATTATTATTAGGTTATGCTTAAGAAATTGAAAACATTGAAGATTTTTCTAAGAATAAGTCAATTTCTACTACAACAGAATATAAATTAGAAGATTTTATAATTTAAATAATCGAATGTAATAATAATAAATAAGTTACAAAAATTACATGTTTTTTATAACCTTAACTTATTATTGTTAAATAAAAAAATCTGATTCATTCAAAATCATACTATGATTATTTGTGTTACAGTTATTGAGGTTATATTTTACAAACGTTGCTGAAGAAAGAAATATAAACAGAGTTTGATTATTGTTTTTTTAACTTATGATGTTGACCAATAAAAATGTATATTTATAAGAAATCAATTTTTAATATTTAGTTATTAAACAAAAATTATTTAGAGTAAAACAAAACACTTTTTTTATCATAGACACTCAAAACCTCCAATTTTAAACCCGTTTTTTTAAATTTCTTGGGTCTGTCAGGGGTCCCGAAGCCCCACCTGGTTTTTCATTTATTTGTAAGTTAAAAAAATTAACTGTATCACAAAAATTGTTTTACAAATAATTATAAACAAATTTATATTATGATAGTAAGTTGCTTGTTTCGTAGTATAACCATCATTTTCTGCGTCAAAATTTCTTTAAAAAACATGTTTTTGTTAACTGAGGAAGTAATAATTACGATCGCAAATAAATCAATGTCTGTTATTTTGTACGTTTTATCGGGGGCACATTCTATCGCATACCTTTTTTTCTTGGATCATCTTGCTTGTTTGTATAGTACAAATAATTTTTTATTTTTATTAGTATGCATGGAGTGTGGATGAAAGATACTTATTTAAAACTATTGCAAATTATTTTAAGTTCCTTAGTGTTCTTTGGTAAATTATAAGTGAATAAAGCTTATATACTGAATTTCGTATTAGTCAGACCTCTTCCTGCCTACATTACCCAGTACAATAAACTATGAATATAAATACGTGTAACTTGGTAGTTAGCTTAAAAAAGCTTTCTACCTTTCTTAGCATTCGTTATCGCCCCTGTGAGTATCAAATTTGGATTTATCAGAATTTTGAAGAAATAATTGATTGATAGTATTTGGTAGAAATAGACAGTTTTAACTAAACAAACTTTTTTGCAAGCATTTTTATTAAGTGGTAGGAAATTTTAAAAATTTAAAAGTAATGGCTTAAGTTAATTAGTGCTTCACTTATTTTAAGTAAATAAGCCAAAAAAGATTTTTTTCATAAAAAAAATTAAGTTTCTGAAAAATAATTGCCCTGAAATTTTTAACTTTTCTGAACGTTAATCCTTTTTAATTTTTAACTCAGTTAAAGGTAGCAATTGGAATACTAATAAGATGAGAATACATGTTTTTTTTATGTATTATTAAGATAACAAAGATATGTTGAAAAAGAGAAACTAAGTTTCCATTTCTGAATATTTTCGTCACAATGCTAGAACTGTTAATATTTTTTTAGAGAAAACTTGTAGAACTTATTGGAACGAGTTTAAAAGTCTGAATTAAAATAATATGCTTTTCTTATGGTGTAAGTAGACAATATGAGAACAAATTTTTTTTTACAAATTTTATTTATCAAATGAGTGATTTTCAAGTAGCAGCTAAGTGGCTTTTTTTTCAACCTCAAATTTAAAAAGGACCATGTCATAAAGTAGGCAAAACATTTAAACGACTTTGTACTAGAGCTAGCCTTTGTACTAGCTTTTAAAGAATAAATCGTTCTATCCTCACACGAAAAGTTGTTTAACTAAACGTCTGAAGTTCTAGCAAAGATAACGTGTCGCTATTTGACTAATACTGATTAGGGACGGGTGGGAAAATCGATCATCAACGTGTTTTCAGAAAACTGTAATGATAAATGGTGCTGACGTGCATCATTCTTTTGTTTCATTTACGTATAGTGTTATAGTATAGAATAGTACACTATACAGCCATGAGAAACGCACATGTATACGCGCGTGTCTGTAAGAACTCGTGGGTCAGCCATGCTATTATAAAAGCTTATCCATGCTTACCTTTTAAGTGTTGGATTGCTTTCCCAACTAGCTTTAAGATAAGACTCTTTGACCACTTAGCTACACGCATGTATTAAAAATTAACACATGTAAACGCACATTTATAAGCTCGCGTCCGTTTTAATATTTTTCGAGTAATCATCTATGTGGACGATAGTAAATAAGATCTAGTAAGCGAATAAAGTTCAATATTTTAAGTAAGAATATTTTATACCTGTAATTATATATTTTAAATGAAAAACTTAATAAAAATATTTTTTTACAATTATACGTGGTATTGATGGCTTAAAATAATATGTTAATAAATTTTAATAATGACAAAAATTGAAACCTAATCCGTGGAATCGTAATAGCTTTTATAAGTCAATAAAAATTTTTCACAGCTCAAGCAAGAACCAACAATGAATTCTTATTTCTTTAATATATCATATCCATCTTTTATTAGATTAGAGCGAATATGTTGGGAATTATGATTTCCCTTGACTTGTGGTTAAGATGTCTCAACGTGCTTTTACATAAATGATTTTAAGCTATTTTTATCCGCCTATCCTTTACTAAAGCTTTCGTATTTTGATTTGCTCAAGTACGGACCAATGCTTTTTTTATGTTGACTGATCAATCCTTACAGAATAACTTAAGCTTTTATGTGTCTGGTGTGATTTAATGATACTGTTTACCAAAAAGCAGAGACGTAATTAAGCTTGATAAGTTTTACTAAGTGCATAAAACTTCTTTTTTCGTATACTTTTTGTGCCTCATAAGTACCACGCTTTAAGGCCTTTTTTGATTATCCCGTACTGAAAATATCACGTTATGGCCTTATTAACTGCGAAAATGATATTTACATCCCTGCATAGATAAGAATCACAGTACATTTTATAATAGATTCCAACTGCATGGCAGTATTATCTTTATAAACGTATGTTCAGTAAGCATTTTATGCTACAGCGTACAAGTGCTGCTTTAACTTTCTGATGAAACAATAAGCCATAAACCAGCGAAGTCTATGCAGCTTCCTCAACTGATGATCGTTTTTTCGATAAACATCTATAGATAAGGTAGAAAAATTTAAGGGGGCTGCAAAATCCAATAACTGATGGCTGACGTCCTAAGATACACGATAGCCACTTCTTTTAGTAAAAACTCTGAAGGAGTTTTAAGAAAACCTTTAATTTAACCATGATATAACATAACAATTATCTGATACCTTATGCCTCCTGTTATCCGCACTCTTCTTAAACGCTCTTCTATTTATCCTGTGATCCTTATTTATGGCACTGTTTTGTTCAACGATTGGTGATTACGTCAAATATCCTGCAAGCTCAAATTCCCGGTTGTTGAGTTGCATGTCCCCGTATTTTGTTTGTTAAAACTGTTTTCTCTATAGTTATATGCGATTATCGTGGTGGCCATACTGGTTGTTCTGCCTGTTACGATAAACGTCTTTTCTGTGATCATATATATTTTAATGATGACATTCTCTTCTGTTACTGTAATGATTTCTATTTTAGTTAATGTTGTTATTGTTGCTAGTATGTTTAATTTCCTCGCAGCAGTTGCCTCAATTATAAGGGATTTTACGATACTTTCCTTAATGTCTATCAAAATTCCTATCATTTTCATACCAACGGTAACAATTACTGTAGGCCATTTTCTTATTATACCACCCTTGTTTATCTACTTTTTTCTTGGATTTTTTGTCAACGTAAGAATTTTTTACTATTACTTTTTTTGCATCCTGCCACAATTTTCCACACCCACTAATAGAATGTGCATCATGATCTCATCAATACAAACAATATCTTGTATCACTCATACCATTTTACTCGTCCGTATCTGACTCCTCGACAAACGCATCACTACCGATAAGGCTCACCATGCTATTACACCATCTTTCTGCGTTACTTGCTCAAAATATTCTCTTTTGTTCTATCATTGATCGGCAAAGCCTTGATTCGTCATTGACAGCAATAGCTGCTTCAATAGCATCCTCGAACATCTTTAACTAGAACCCCACGACATTCCAGTTATACGGAGCCTTTAAGCCGTAAGTAAGCTGTTTCACTGGCTCGCCGTCTGATCTATTTTTTAACTCTTCTTTATCCACCTGCAGCAAGTACGAATTCACCTCATGTGCCATCATGATCCCGTTGTGCAACCGCTGAACTCACCCACAATATTCCATGATTTGTCCATTATTCTGTTGCGTAACTGTCTTAAGCTCTGCCTAAAGTGAGTGTACTCCTCCTATGTTACTAAATCCCCGACAGAGAGAGCTGACAGAAGTGCGTCAATGGAGTTTAATAATGATAATCGCGTGTGGAATTGATCGTCGACTATGCCATGCAATTTTCTTTTCAAAGCCCTATAAAGTATCTCTTGTATTGGGCAGATATTATTGGCTGTACCATCTTAATCATTTGTTTAAATAAGGGAGACAGCACGGGGTCTCCATAATACAGCGGTATGCCGTTTACCTCGTTGTTTAAGTAGGCTAATACATTAACATTTATGCCTGAAGCCAATAGTATATCTGCTTGCTGCCTAGTGTTAGGAAAAAATTGCATAGTTTGATCCTAAGGGTCATCCCGTATGTTACCGTGTATCCTCTAAAAAAATTCTAACTGTTTGTCTATCGGTGGTTTGGTTAGTGGGTCAAACGAAGGGAAAAGATATTCTCTATTCACACACATGTGATGATAATTTTCTTCGTATCCAAAATTATTCTATCTATCCTATTGTTTGATGTATGGTTATTATAATTTGTATCATTTTGATGCAGAGGAGACCAGTCGCAGAATGGGACGAAAGGTTTTTCAACACTTGTAATTTCTTGTTCTAACCTTTTGGTATACTTTTTCAGAGAAATCGTTTTGCCTAACCCTTCCATATTTACTTGATCATGTATTTTGTCTACCACTTTTTTTTCTTTAATCGCATTCTCCTTTAATACTAGTTTTTCTGGTCCAGTTTCTAGCACCTCTATTTCTGCTGTATTATTTGTTGTCTCTACTAAATTTAAACTAGGATTTTTCTTAAAATAAATTGTTGGTTTTATATTTTTTAATATCCTTAGCATAAGAACTTGACTTTTCTTATCCATCTGTTCCCAGAGTGCATACGATTTGTGCTCCCGTGTCCCTGCGTCATGTTCAAGCAAAACGGTATCTGAATTTTTTTGCGTTATCAAAAACCTATTGTTTAAATTATCCCTTGCGTTGTCTATTTCATCCTCGTAGTCAGACAATGTTATTATTTCCTTTTTTTTATTACTTTTGATAGAGTAATGTAAGCTTGATTATGTAAGTCAAGTTTAGACTACGCACGAAGGAGTAAAAGACTGAAAAAAGAGAGAAGATAGAAAAAATCATATTTTATTTTCTATTCTGTATCGATATTTTGTTGGCTACTAGTATGAGCAAAACTGGCCGTGTAAGGTTTGTTTATTTTTATGTTTTTTTGTACGTCCTTATCTTTCCGAAACGATCCTGAGGAACAATAAGTATGTATAATTGGGAAGATAAAAGGAATTCTTACTTATTTTGAGGCAAGGGACGAAATGATCAGCGTCAATATAACTTTAGTCATTCTCTTTATAACGGTCCTTTTTAAAATGGTTATTGATACTTGTTCTTCCTTACTCACCAGTAAATACAGGTAATCGCCTTAAATTGTTTGGGCTTGTTGTTGCACTGCACTTAATGTGCTTCCCGATAGTCGCCCAAAAATTTCGAAATATCACGGAAAAAAAAAAAAAAAAGAATTCATTTTCGCAACGAAGCCTACCCCAGCACCAAAACTGTTACGTTGGATTCTGAAGGATCGAGGTGCTCAATTAGTATTATTAACTTATCTTAAATTTTTCAAAATTTTTGCTTAGTAGCTGCAGTATAAAAAACTGATTACTTATGTTTTTGGTAGCAAAGAGTAAGCTCTTTCTTTTATTAGCCTTACTTCATACTGTTAGTTAATCGTATGCTCTCACTTATAGCATAACATAATTATCAATTTTTTAACAACCCTTTTAGATAATACGTGGCTCAAGTCTCTTAAACACCACAAACTACTGCTTAAACAGTGGTTAAAGACAAGAAAAATGACTTCCCGTCTTGATTCCTAATCTTTTTCTCTCGTCCATAGCTTAAGCAGTGAGGTCATTAAGTTTTATTTTTATCATGGTTTATTATTTAATGTATCAATTGATGTCTACATGTAGATTAAATTTTATTACTTTCAGTCATGAGAGACATATAAATTATTTTGTCAGAGAACGTCCTTTTGTCTCAGGAGCTGATTATTATTTCTTATAATTAGGAAACCTAATTGCAAATGTAAAAAAAAAAAATTCATTTATTTGTCTTAGTACTACAAAAAAATGACATGCAGTTATACTTTAGCATTTGTCAATATTAATAACTAAGAACTAATTGTTAAATTTTTTAATCACAACAAAGGCTGCTGGATCAAGATACTGCTGACAATCTGAGAATCCTCGAGGTGCAATAATCCACATTTAGTTCAAGTCTTACTCGGACGAAAAAATTGATATTCTCACATTTTTTAAATCATCTAAGTCGTTAAGGAATCTCTTTACATCTGCAGCACTTCAGAAGCTAGATAGTTTATTATTATTAAAACCAATATACGATACATAACTCAATAAAACTACAAAAAACTTGAAAAAAATAAGAGTTTTAAAGCTACGCTTTTTATGGGAGGTCTAGGATTTTGGCTTGGTAAATGATTTACTAATAACTGTCGTAATTTTGCGACATGATCACGTAGTCTCCCTCTTCTATAACCTTCAGTTTCTGTCAATTGTACCTGTACATGTATAATACAGTGCTGCTGCTTCTGGCTAGTGAACTGCTCGCTGAGCTGGCCTCTGTATGTATATATGCTACAATAATATTTATAACTTAGCCAACGCGTGCAAACATGTAAGCATATGCATGCTGCAACAGGGCAGCTACTGCAGCTATTGCTTATTCTTACTGGTAAAAAATACATACCTACATGAAGAGAAATTCGTAGCAAAATAAAATACTAAACTAAAACATCCTGATGCATTGTCAAGCACGTGCATGCACCAATAATTACAGGTAAATGTATTCATCGTACCTAAATAATAGTGTATATCATAGAACAGCATCTGTTTGACCACGTGGAAGTGGACAGATGTTGTCTTAGCTATACTTATATACATACACCTACATTGGTTTCTCCTCACTGCATTAGTAAATGTCTGCTTTACAGATTTCTATCGTGTCATTCGTATTAGATGAGAATTTTTGTAAATTTTATTATTATCATTTACTTTCTTGCAATAAACAATGTATACCTACGTATTTAATAATAAACTGTTGAATTTTTGTTCGAAAAATGTGTGCGTGAGTGCGTGGATAGGTTTGTATGGGCAGGTGCGTATGCTTTGGCATGTATATTCGTGTGTATTTACAGACATTAAAATTAATGTCAGATTATCCACTGCCACATATTTACGGTAGCTTCGCTTTTGTCAAGAGTCCCAAGGCCTCTTACCCTTAGTGTCAATCTAATTTTAGAACAAGAATTGCAAGAAGCAAGTTACTAAGATCATATACATCACTATTTACTGACTAATAGTTAATACAAATGCAAAATGCGAGCTAGGCTCCCAGATTTTAGGGAGTTCGTCGCATGCACAGTGCGCAATCACCTTCTCTCCACAGAGCAAGCTGGAGCGTGAGAGTCCCCCTACCCAGACCTTTAACCTACTTCCCGCCCACTTTTCACAACTTACGTATGACATCTTGTCAAATAGGAGTACCATCGACGATAGCCGCGCGGGCTAAGTCTTTTGCCACAGCCAAAATTGCCAGCTTTCGAACCTCTCTGGTAATTTTTTTTTTTTTTCTTTTTTTTTTTTTAATGTACGTTATACATAAAGTGTTATGACACGTTTATGTAAATAATTATATGTATAACGTTTTAATACTAAGACATAATTTAAAAAAATACTATGTACAAGACAAGGTAAGTAAA
>NW_019379602.1:3082799-3099601 GCF_000648655.2 Copidosoma floridanum | reverse complement strand
TGTAAGAAAATTTTTATCAACGAAAAAAAAAAAAAGAAAAAAAAAAGAAAAAAATTATCAGAGAGATTCGAAAGCTGACAAGTTTGGCTGGGGCAAAAGACTTAGCCCGCGCGGCTATCGTTGATGGTACTCCTATTTGACAAGATGTCATACTTAAGTTGTAAAAAGTGGGCGGGGCTTAGGTTAAAGGTCTGGGTAGGGGGACTCTCCTGCTCCAGCTTGCTCTGTGGAGAGAGGGTGATTGCGCACTGCGCATGCGGCGAACTCCCTAAAATCTGGGAGCCTTGAATGCGAGAAAACATTTTATACAAGTAAAAGTGTATGCATTTATTTTGTAGATCAATCTTCCCACAGCTATTTTTTTGTTCTCATAACAGTAAACAAATACCTATTATGTAGGCTTTTTACCATATGTGAGTAGTGCCTTAATTCATTAGAAGTATATACATAGTGCATAGTGACAGTGCACCCAGATACAAAAGCCTTTTTATTTTGCTACAAAATTAGTAGTAGCTGAAAGTGGTCATAAAAATCATACCTTACTTGATATAATATATATCAAAACATTCACGTAAAGGTCAGATGTCTGTTCATAATTTATAAAGATATCAATGAATAACAACTAAACTTTTTTTAACATGTATTAGTAACTTAAGATAAAA
This sequence comes from Copidosoma floridanum, assembly GCF_000648655.2. The sequence goes on along the minus strand of NW_019379602.1, from coordinate 3,098,939 downwards.
TCACAATTACATAAACTTTGCAAAATACATTTTTATTAATTAAATATTTTCTTGGCCTTAAAATTTTTCTGACAGTAACTTTACATATTTTGAGTGTTATCATTAACGACACAATAGTTTCCTTTTTTTCTAGATTATTGCGAAACAGATGGGTGTGAACACACAAATACTTTCATCTCTCTGGAAGGATAAAGCAATAATTGAATCTAATATAGCAGTATTACACAGTTTTCAGGTAAGAAATTGTTAATAAATTTTTAAAACTATAGCTATTTTTAAATAATGACGAAGATGATGACTATTAAAAATTTTGCCAAAAAAAGGATTGTGAAAAACAAATTTACTTTTATAAATGGTAGAAAAATATGTTTTTCTAATAAGCATAGTAAGAAATATCCTTGGTAACTAATACAATAGAATTAAGATTAATTACAAGATAAAAAAATATAAACACCAAAGTAGATTATTCGCATAGTGTATTATTCGGATGCCCTGTTATTTTGATTTCTTTTGTATTATGAGGTTCTTAAATTTGACATACGACTTATTTTTCAGACCTTACTCTTTTACAGCTTATGATTAGTAATTTTTTATTTTTGCACGCGTTGATCATTTCAACTAATTGTATTCAATTTATTGTAAAAAAGACGTGACTAAAGCTTCACTGAAAAAAATTGTTAAAAAACTTCTATAAATCTCTTCAAGAGACATCTTTTTAACTATTCCTTAGTTCAAGGACTCTGCGAAAGATGGTCCAATGGTTTTGATGAAACTGTATTTAATTATATATTTACCGAACCTGATCTAAAAATTGTTTATTTTACTAAAGCTGATATGAATAAAGACGTAAGCCAATTAGTCTGCTATGATCATGCTGAGAGCTCGCACACACTTGTGAGCAGACAGATTCTGATTGGCCAAGCGTTTGCATGACGCTTAAACATCTAAAGCTTGGAGATACAGCCCGCAAACATAGAAAAAATTAAATTCAAATACATATCTCCTGATAACCTAGACGACTTAAGGAGTTACTATGCAATTAAGAGTGAAATGCGAGTTGTCACTGATTCCTAATAAATTCTCTTAACCACTGAAATAAAGAACATGGTATTAAAGCTAAGTCGTATCCATAATCACTTGAATCGCCAGCAGCTCATTTCCAGAAACTCACTGCGCTTACTTTTCTACGGTCTTGTTTATTTACTAAATCAACAAAATTTAAAACCGCTTGTTCCCAACAATTCAATGCACTGATTTGTCCTTACCTTCTTTTGTTTCCTAAATAAAAAACATCCCAAACCAACAATCTTCGATGATCCAATGCGTTTGCTTGCCCATACTTTTATTTGTTACCAAAATAAACGAGATCCCAAGCTACTTATTCCAAGGTACATAGTGCGATCATGTATCTTGATTTATAAATTATTAAAATACAAGCAAAAACTCTACATGTTTATTTTCAAAGTCCCGGCGTGCTAGCATGCCCACACTTAAAAGTTTTTACTTCATAATTCAGAAAAAGTAAAACAGCTACGTACATACAATTTATGCAAAATAAAATTAACAATTCAATCAACAAAAGATTCCACGAGTAAGGGCTCAGCACCGGTTAATACTATGAACTGCGGGGACTAGACGCACGGGGCCATGACCAGGGGCGAAAAAGCGCTAAAACGCTCGAAAACAAGCAGCAGTTTTGGCAGCATGAAAAAGGAAAAGGGAAAACAAGGCAGGGGTCGGAGAGCGAGAACGGGAGCAGCATTAAGAAGAAGAGCTTCCTTTAGAGCAGATTGACTAGTTCCAAAAATCTAGACGTCTAATAACCGTCTGTTATTTTCTTTTGTGATTACTCTTCAAAAGCCAAAGAACGTGGACTACAAGCCTCTCACCTCTGCTCGGCTCCCTCTTCCTCGTATTGGGAAGTAGAAGGGGTCTTTTTATCTAGCGGATAAAACGAGTTCGAGAATTATCTTCCTGATAATTCCTCGTCGCTAAAGCAGTAAATCTCTTGTGGTGGCTTCCTTGACGTACTTAGTTTGCTAATTGGACTACCCATCGTTTCTAAATTTCATTAAGATTCTTTGTATTAATGTCGTACCATGCCGTCTAGCTGACACAACTTGTTGATTCAGTGGCGTGTCAACAACTAAGTTTTTTTTTTTATATATGTTAAAATTGTTGATCAAAAGAGATTGATCAGTCCAATAATATACATGTTGCAAAGGGATCAATGTCAATGTTCAATCGTTGATAGTTTGGGTAAAGGAACTATTAACCCAAAAAATCATGTATTCGAACATAGTCTCAGCTTATTTTTCTTTTATGCGATTGGTACGGCTGAGGCGGAAATAGTGCCAGAACTTATTATACACTTACTTCTTAAACTGACTACAGTTTTGGTTTATTACTGTGTATGGAGAACTATGTAAAGTTTCAGTATATCATGTTGGACCCACGTTAGAATGGGTATTTTTTCAAATAATTTATTCGTTTATCGATACAAAACAAGAGATTATTTTGGCTTTAATAATGAATTCGATTCTAATTTACAGCGTTGATTTAATATGTTGATTTAAAAAAATGATACTTACCCACTAACGAATGAATTATGTATTCTTACATCAAATTTTTTTTCAGTTCTCGAAAAATTTGTAATTCAGTTGGGTTTCAACAAATTTCCATTGTGACGTTTTACTTTCTGTAAGCTAAGACCTTCACGACTGTATTCAGCTACATTCGATATATTATCATACTAAATTATACATTTAAATATATTTAATAATTATTTTGCAATCACTTTGTATTTCTTTTGTGCACCTAACCTTCCTAGTCGCAATCATATATTTATTCCCCTAGAATAAATAAATGGATCTCGTTCCAAATGATCAAACCACCCTCCCCCCTTCCTTGAAAATATAGGTATTTGCAGAACATATTTTTATTTTTAGATCTTCTGGTCATGTTATTTGTAAGCTTAGTTGGATAACCACTTGGATTCTAACCCGAAGATTTTCAGTTTAAAAATCAATTTCATTTTTTTTTTAAATTTTAAAATATTAAAATATTCATTTAGTTATTAATTACTAACTACAAAAAAGCGTAGTTGCTTAAGAGCCTTATTTCAGTAACACTATATTTGCAGTTAGGATATTTTTAAATATACTTATTAATCTTATCTGGTAACAATTTATTGCCAAGTACGCTCTATACTCCACTGTCTACACATTATAAGATTTTATAAGCTTACAAAATTTTAAGGAGCTTATACCCAGCGACCAAATGCGCTGTGTGGTTCACATGATTTTTTATCGGATAAATTAACAACAAGTCATACTATGACCAGTTATCTAAAGCACTAGCTTAGCCATGCTATCTTTCTTGACTTAGCATCTGAAATTTCGTGCACCCCTTTACAAGTAATTGAAAGTGCTCGCTTGGATGTATTTTTGCTTATGAACCAAGTATTGAGCAGCTCAAGAGCCAAATTTCTCATCACTTAAATCTGTTGCATGTCTGCGTTCTTATTTGTCTCAGAAATACACTTATTATGAACATGATAGTAACAAAAATAATTTTATGAAAAGTATTAAAAGTTTTTTATTAAGTTACTCTATAACATTAATAGTGTGTTTAATTGTTCCTCAGTATGTTGAGGTTTGTTGCCTTTTTACATGTTAATATTAATAAGACAGGTTTTGACATCACCCCAAAGGTACAGTCAATAACTGAGTATTTATTGAAACGATTGTGAATTTTACTAAAGTATAATAGTAGATAGATCGAAGTTGACGAAGCTAATACTTTAATTCATTAATGATTAGGCTACTTAGCTTCTGTTATGACCAGACTTGGTAGGCGTGTGGTCTTAACTGTTTTATTCTAGTATCGTTTGTAGTTCCTATTGATTTAAGCTCGTGAACTGAATTTATTACTATTTTATTAATTTAAAGTCTTAATTTGATACATGTAGATAGATTTAGTTACAATGTCTTCTTCATAAAAGAATTATGAAAAATTTATTCTCTTAAGCATGTATCATTTAGATCACTCTAACAACGATTGGTATTTATTGTATAATTAATGACCAACTAACATCCATGATTGATAGTTTCAACGACTTGTTTAATGTTTTCTGATGTTTTGTGCGGTGTTCTCCAGTGGGCTTTAAAACTACACGAATAAGTCCGTGGCAAAAAAAAGATGTTGCAGCTGTTTGCTTTCTCTGCTATCCCCAGAACATTTTTAGCTGGCTTTCCTCACTGTACCTCACTCCTTAGAGTCCAAGATTATTAATGCCTTTAAGATACATCTGTAATGCTTCAAGCAAAACCTTATGCCCTATATGTATAACGTACTCGAAAGACATGGTAGTCAAGAGTAGGCTAAGAGTAAGACTTTAGTGGACAGGTGATTAGTAAAAAAAGCGATTTTTTTCTTGATGGTGTGTTCTTATAGCGTCAGAGCAAGTAAAACAGGCCTTTGATTTAATATAATTAACCAATAAGTAATATTCTTGTATACTGCTTTAAAAAAAAAGGAGACTTAAACGGAAACGTTTAATGAGTTAGAATATGAAAGTTTAACAGTATCAATTAATTCTTCTGATTATGATTTTTGGCTCAGTGATGATACAAGCTTGTTTCAGCAACAAAAGGAATACCAAATACGAAATTGAGCATAACAAATAAGTTAATAAATTTTGCAGTAATTATTTTAGATAATTGAATAATGAAATTCAAATATAGTTAAATAATCTGTTGATTTCAATTGGTATGTATTATTAAAAAAAGACAATTAATACTTAGATAACTTGTCTATTCATACGTACAAGACAAGTCATACACACATACGTATAACAAACAGTTCTTATACATACATGCAATCTTACAAGAAGGCTGTTCGTGTTATATGTCAGCATATGATGTAAGATTCATCATGAAGATCATAGACGTGTACACACAAAAGTAACGTACAAGCTTCACTTATCGTATGAACTTGTGTACATACATATTACAAGTTGTATGAATTTAGTGACTAAATTGCGTTTTTACTTATAGAATGATTTATCAGTATTAAGTGGTAACGTAACATGACCCTTTTTTTTATTGTCACTACCCTTGGCCACAACAAAATAATAAAGAATTTGTGTAGCTTAATGAGATGAACTATGACAAGATTTTTTTTACTGTTAATTTTTTTTTTAAGTTATACATTTATAGGCACGTTCTGCACTGCAAAGTAAATAAACAATTTGAGATAAGTGACCTTAAAAACGTGAAACAAAAGTGATTTTTTCATTTTATCTTTTCCCTAACGTTGTCTTACCCGTACGTTGTACACTTCCCCACTTCATCATGCTGCAGCGCTAGACTAGCATTAAAGTCCCCACTACACCTCTCCCCACCACGTCCCGCCTGACTGTTTCACGCTAGTTCCTTCTCTTCCACACTATGTATCACACATTTTGTAATTTAAAAATATTTCTATTACTATTTTTTATTTTTGAAATTATACCCTCTGATAAAAAATAAAACAAAAATCACCCAAACGCTTACACTAAGATCAAAACCCCTGATATACGAGCCGAACACATTACCCACCCTGCCAGGAGAAGTCCTAACATTTCAAACTCGATTACTTTTTCTGATGTTGTGGTTCATGAGTTATTCTTAGTGTAAGCTTCTATTGACCTTATATTTGTGAACTTACTTTCATAAAAAGTGACAATAATTAATTAATAATTTGTTTAATAAACTTATTTTTTTAGTTTAATGTTTTTTTTTTAAAAGCTTAGAAATTAGTATATTTCAGCAGAGCAGCTTTCCTATGTCTTGTGAAGTGGCGAATTGGAAATACATCCGAACACGTCACGGAACCCTTGTTACCGATAAAAAATGGCGAGAGTCTCATAGGTAGCTCTCTCTCTCCTGCATGTGGCTTGCTGTAGCGTATGGAATCCTGATACCAGGCCCGGAGGTCACAGCATTAAGAGTAACTATAGAGCTCGGTCTGACTCCCCTTCTGTGCTTCCTACCCGTACCCTGGAGATGTGTGTTTGTGTGTGTGTGTGTGTGTATATGTGTAATATCGAGGGAATCAATCTGTNATTTTTAACAATTTGAAAAAAATCTCTTTGTACTGTATAAATAGAATAATAAATTTTCATTACGTTTTCGTCTTGTACGACTTTTTCTTTATAATTAAGGTGATTGATTAACTTGAGAAACTTTATCACATGGTTAGTAGGAAAAAAGTTCAACTGAAAGTTAAAAGAGGTCAATGAAGTAGAAATATATACAGCAACGCTGCAAATTTTAGTACATATAATTAGTCCATATGAGTGTACTAGCATACAGGCTTTTACGCATGCTTGACCTTTTTCTTGTATTATTAAAAAAAAATGTATAGATCTTTTTAAAAATAATTCAAACTTATCTAAAAAAAATCGTTAATAGAAACAAAAACTATTTTAAGTGCACTTTTAATGTTTAAATAATGTCAATAAAAAAACCTGTGTCTGCTGAACGTCCTAAATGGACATTTACTAGTATGTCATACTATGCTATTGAAGAAAGTGGTACAAAAGGATGCTTTGTCCTTATTTCTTAGATACAATGACATTTTACCTATTACGTGCGAAGTTGGAATAAGTGTGTGAGCGTATGTAACAGATGTGAGTGTGACGTTAGAGATGTAATCAGCGTGGGCAGTAGAAAGTTTGCTTTTAAATCATTGGAAGATTTAATAACATTGCATAGTCTTTTACTGGCCAGCCTACGTATTATTTATATAGAATTGTGCTACAAGTAATTGCTTATATGTAACATAAATATTATAAAATCTGAGTACCCTAGGTATTAATTACGTTGGAAACTTTTTTTCTGTTTTTTTTTTTTAAATTTGTAAATTTTTTTAGTAGGTTCATGATTAAAGTTGTCAGTTCATGCTGTAATTAAATTTTTTTTAGTGACATACAGTGAATAAAATAGTGAAGGAATTTAATGATGCTGTGAAATTGTTGTTCATGCACAACCAAGGGGAAGGTGAAGAAAATAAAAAGGCTCTATGAGATTAAGTTTTTCTATTGCCGATTTTCTTGCCAAATTTTTTTCCTTTAGTTTTTAAATTTGAAGCCTTCCCAGAAATTAAATTTCAGATACGTACTATATGTAATTACTAAATAAGTGAGTAAGTTCCCTTTTTTTTTTTTTGAAGTACTTGATTATAATATTTTCGTCCAAAGAACATTAATTTTAGTAAAAAGCGTTTTAGTACATCTTTAAACACTTGCGATAGACTCGCCAACAAGTATGGTTCTGTCGTTTATTTACAAAACTTACATATGTACAAAAATTTACGTAATAGTCCTTGTGAGGGTGTTTACCTACTGTTTTTAATCTAATATTTGATAAACCAATTTCAACCCTGTACCAGCAAGTAGTCATAGGTCGTTTTGTTACGAATCGGTGATGCTAGATTTTTTCTAATCTTATGTATTGCTATTGATGTATCATGTTCCGTTATGGAAATTTGTGGGCCGTTTGATTTATTGAAGTAAGCTCTCTAATAAACTCACTGTGGCAACTTTGTAGATTTTCTTCTTATTCAAATATATACATAAAAATCAAATTAAAGCTATTACTACTATAATAGTAAAATTTTATATTAGTCATGTGAAAGTTATTGCTACGTTTGATAGTTTGCTTGGTTTTATTGCGATACTTTTTAAGATTTTCTTGATCCTAGTTAACGCTTTTGCATTATCTCATTTGGTTTGTTGATTTATTTCGGTCCACTTTAATTCCAGTATTGTATCTCCATACAAGGTGTAGCCATATGCATACGAAATATAATTACTGTTGACCGTTAGCTCTCTTGTGTCTTGTAATTAAATTTCTGTCGATTGTGTGTAAAGTACAACCATTTCTTAGTGGTTTAAAGTCTTGTACAATGAATTTCTGTTGATAGATATAATGCTATCTATCAAAGTCTTCATGCTTCTGTAGGCTAATTCGTAAATGATATAAATGTTCAAGGATTTATTTATTAACACAATATTTAAAAAAGTCATATCTGGTCAGCAGTATACAATGTTTTTAATTTTAAATGAAATTTTTTAAAAATTTTTTGTCGGCATAAAAATAGTTTTGAAGAGAATCACTCACGATACGGTAACTATGTGAGGGCTCTGTGTTGACATATTATTATTAATTGGTATTTTAAATGGTTCTTGACCTAATTGTCAAAAACTAAGTTTTATTTTTAACCTACCTTCTATGACTACTGCGTTTGTTTTGGACGGTGCGTGCGGGCGTTCAAGAGTTGCAGTTGAATCATCCCAAGGTAGGATCTATTTTTTTTTACATGGATCAACCTTATTACAAATTTTTTATTGGTGTTGGTTTCGTATCATTAGTTAATATACGTGTCCTTGTGTTGTGCTGTGTACTTTACTGACGTGCTAACGTTTATAAGTATTTTGTAAGGACTTAGTGTGACGAATAAGTATTTTGAAATACAGCTAGTCTATTCTAATATTTTTACTTTACACTCAGTTTTTCTATTATCATTATTAAATCTTTAGACTTAATAATTTTTTCATAACTTTTTATCAAGTCGCGCTTCCGCGAGACAAGGTAAGTTTGAAAAAAGCAGACGAAGCCTTAGCAACCGTGCTACTATTTACTTCAGATCTGCATACTCAAATTTTCAAATACTGAAAAAAAAAGTACTTGTGCGGGTATGCCTGATGTATTTTTGTTTAATCAAGTCTCTTTAATCCTAGTCCACAACTTTACCAAAAAATAAAGGTCAAAAAGTCGTTAAAACAACGGAAACGAGACATGTGTACATCAAAATGGTCAAAACAACATTTTTTCAGGCTCAGTGTCCAAGAAATGGTCTTATCGTTAAGTTAGCTGCAAGCCAAATTCTTTCTTTGCATAGTTGGAATAGGCGTGTTCTTAAAATCAAGCAGATCTTCCAACAGTGTGATATTAGCTTCAGGTACTTTCTAATTACACAAATTCACAGTAGATGATAGCATGCAGTGTTGGGAGTTCTCAGTGACTAAAATGGTAGAGCGCTTGGTCCCCACCTGAAGAGCTTGGGTTCGAGACTCCGTTCCGTCACTTCTTCCTACGAGGTAACTAGGTAGTATTTTTAATATAAACTAATTAGTAGGATATCATGTAAATAGGCTATTGGTATATATTATTTTACCGTGGCATACAGATATGCAGTTTATAGGAAAACACCACGATGCCTTAGAAGAGGGAGGTGGTGCATATGACTTTTTCATAGTAACATCATACCCTAAATGATCAATAATACAAATAATGAGATATACGTTGCAAATAATGGTCAAATGTATGTGCACACTCAGAAGCATGTAAAATATACCCAGACGTTCAAACAACGACTGACAAGACGAAGTGTTGTTAAGATAGGACATCTACCGTGGAAAGTTTTTGAAAACGAATAAAAATGTAAAACCAATAATACTTTTATATCCTATTTATCCTAACCCTGAATTTCGTGTGCCTTAAATGCAAACACATTAACTTTAGTATCTAAATAAAAATTTATAATAAATTAAATACGAGTAATAAGCTTTAATTTTTTTTTAGTATACTTTTATTGGCGATTTAAAATGAATCGTGTAACACAGCTGTAACAGTATCAACATAATCTGATCGATTAGATTGGAAACTCTAATAATTTCTCAGAGTGCCCTAAATAACAAGCTGTAAACCTAAGCCTTATTTAATTTAGCGATTTGGATAGTAAATAATCATACATTAATAATCAATTTTTTGAGTACTAGTTAAATAGAAAATAATAAGCTGTAAACCTAAGCCTTGTTTGATTTAGCAATTTGGATAGTAAATAATCATACATTAATAATTAATTTTTTGAGTACTAGTAAAATAGGAAATGATTTAATACAAACAATTCTTTTAGTAACTTAGATACCCTTTTCATATTTTTGTGATAAATAATTGTTTACTGTGAGAAAGCTTCAGGTATTAAATAACTATTATTGAGAATATTTGAATTTGATCATTACAAAAAAAATGATTAAAGATATTTAAATAAATGACGAATTTAGGATTTTGAATGTTCATAATTACTAAGTATTTTATCAAAAAAATTTGTTGGAAGAAGTAATAAAATTTATGTAGTAAGCCTGAAGAGAAATTGCTAAAAATGATATGATAAAGTAGTTTAATAAAATAAAGAAGAAAAAAAGAGCATCTTAGATAAAAATCCTGAAACTCTATTTTTCAAAACAATTTATTTTATTTTGTGACTTAAGAAACTGTTTTTGAAAAAAAACTGCATTTAAATATACTTAAAACATTTTTAAATAAGCAAATTTTTGTAGAAATTCAGTGGGACTGTTGTTGATCACCGTAGCTTTGTTTTACAGACTTCATTTCTATCCAGTACTTTCTTATATGAGCAACATTCAATATTATTAGGTTTTTGAAATTTAACAATTTAAAAAGGTATTTCCCTAAAAAGTTATGATATCCCTTTAAAAATAATTTTTTACAAACGTTAAGTGTTAGGTAAGTTTGATGTATTGAGTTCATATTTTATAAGTAACTTCTGAACCTTTACACACACTTGCAATGAATAGTATTCTTCCTAATGAATCTGTAGCCTTAACAAGTTCTGAAATCAAGATATAAAAAAGGTTAAGTTTTTTTTTGCGCAGCGTCCATTTTGTATGACATTCGTAGTATAATACTGTTTAGTAATCGTACTTTAGCAAAATCAAACTAAATAATAATGACTTTTGACTGGTATTCCATGCAAACCTCACATCAGATACATTTATGCCTTGCTATGTAGAAATTATATAAAGATGTTAAGGCAAAAGGCAATATTACGTAGTTTTATTTTGTTAACGTACGATTACTAAACAGTATTATACTATGAATGTCATATAAAATGTATGCTGTGCAAAAAAAAACTTGACCATTTTTATATTTTAATTTCAGATTTTGTTAAGGCTACAGGTTTATAAGGAAGAATACTATTTATTGCCAGTGTGTATAAAGGCTCAGAAATTCCTTATAAAATATGAACTCAATACATCCAACTTACCTTACATTCAAGGTTTGTAAAAAACTATTTTTAAGGGGATTATATCTTTCATTGTATTCTAATTCTATATATAATTTTTTAAGACTTGAACGCACAATATAAGTATGTTTTTCTCCTCAATATGATATTTTATGCGTAAAGTTGTGAAGATAATTTATATCTGCATTTACTCCATCTTAATCCTTTGCATCCATTGATCTAAATATTTTTTGAAAGCTACACTACGAACTCTGTTGGTGATCGTCTTATTTTAATCTGGCTTGAAATTTTTTTTACTTTATTTCTGAAATACGTTTTTTTACAACCTTATTGTATTATTTTGTTAAACGAATCAAATTGTTCCAAGTGTATCTACGAACAAAATTTTTGCATACTTAATTTTTAAGTAATCTAGTCCTTTGTTGAGATATAGTATCTAGTTGTTCATGGTGTTTGGTCTGAACCTCGAAGAACACAGAAGGCGTTTTATTAAATTTTTAAGGCAGTTTTCGAAAGCAAACTGAACAATTAGGCCGAAAAAATGCCAATTTTGGAAACGTGAGAAAAGTACTGGGACACGTAGAAGGAAACGGACAAATAAAAACAGATCAAAGAAAAAATCAAAGTAGCGAAGAAATATCCAAGCCCTACTAAAGCGAAAAAAATCAAACAATTACTTGGATTTATCGGATATTATAGACGATTCATCCAGAATTATGCAAAAATTGCTTAGCCAATCTCCAAACTCTTGAGAAAAGGATCAGAGTTCAAACGGGAAGAGCAGCAGAAGCAAGCTTTCAAAACACTAGTTGACGCATTATGTTGTAAGCTAGTACTCATTGCACTGGTTGAAATTGCGAGAATCCATTATTGTTGCAAATTGCGAAATGCTAGTAATAATAAATAGCGAATCAGGAAATCACACTACGGGACTCGATGATTGGGACAGGCAGCTGATACAAGCAAGCTTGGTGGCCAAAAAGGTGAGGAGAGTTAAAGGCACCCAAGTGTTGACGAAAGCAGACAAGCTAGGAGAAAGTACCAAGACAAAAGAAGATAAGAGTGAAGGAGAGACACCACAGAACGAGCATACAGCGAATAAGCCGCTTGCTGACGGTACTTATGAATGTAATAAAAAAGTGCAAAAAAACTTCTTCGATTACGCCAAATATAATAAGCCCTTTGAAGGAAATAGCAATAGATTATTGTGATACGCCACAAACGTTAAATAGTACAGTGGCACAAAACGCAGAAAAAGAAGAACATAGGTTAGCCAAGCACTTAGTGAGGCGTAGGAACAAACTTCGCTCTAACAACAGAGGCAGACAAGGAACCAGATACACACGACTTGTTGGAGGGAAGATCAGATGAGCTGCGGGCACAAGTGACATAATATGATTGACATAAAGAGGCTAGATGTAGAGGGAAGGCTGGAAATGAGGATTGATAAGTGGGAGCCCAACAAAAAGCGCATAAGGCCCTTACCTGAACCACCACCTCACCAGATTCTTAAAGCGACTGTAAGCCATGAATGAAAGAGAGTACAATGATAATAGTTATAACAATGTCATTAATGTTAATAATAATAATCATAGTCGTATTAATAATAACAATGACAGAGTCAATACAGAATATAAGAGTTATAAAGCTAGTATACCTACATAGTATATTGTATGGGAAGACGGGAAATACAGAAACGTACGTGTATAAATAAATATATATAGAAAAAAGCGTTATTTTTTATAAATTCGTGATCCTCAGACAAGCCGCAAGTGAACAACAAATTATACGAAAAAAAAATATAAAATAACTGATCACTGCACAACCACGAGATATTCTGACTATTAATCCATCCCCTTGCAAATAAAAAACACTGACAAAATACGTAGAAAAACTTAGTTTTCCTCAATTTTTGCGGTCTCTGGACGTGCCACAAAATGAAATGCGTTGATGGAAGAAGGTAAATAAACAATAATGTTACGACCAAAAAAAAATGGAAGCACATATATGCACATTGGTAAAGATGGAGAGTTATAACAGCAACATACGAATAAAATGCGAACAAAGCATACATCATACAAGATGCGTGCATGGCATTCTTTAACGAAAAATGTAACAAAGGAAATTAACACTAAAAATAATAATAAGAACTATGTAAAAAAAATAAAAACAATAACAATAATATAATAAACAGGTAGCGTTACCAAAACAAAAGCGAGGCACTACAGTCTTTTGAAATTATAAAACACGTATAAACATGCTATAAATGAGGTTGTAAGCATAATACATGCAGGGTCCCATAGACAAAAAAAAAATAAATCAAGAGGCAAAGAGGAGTCTGAAAAGAATATTGATCAGATGTTAGGTAACGAAAGCTTATTGTTGTTACTGCTAGACACTGTGATTCCCTAAAGCAATTACATTTGTGGCGTTTAAGACAACCTTCTTTTTCTTCAAACATAATCTAAAACACCTCACTACTCCCAGGAATTCCACAGAGATCTTTCTGGCACGGAGCTGGAGCAATCGAAAGCAATTCTTGTAACCTGATTGAGGCCCACATACTGCTCGGTGAACTTCTTTAGCTGACGCTAGTATCTGAGAGAATATAACAAACATTGCGTGGAAATTTACAAAAAACAATCAACGTAACGGATTACATGGACGCTAGGGTGGCGTTACAGAAATAGCCAGCAATACTGCTGCAAACAACACCAACAATCTCTGCTGAAATGAACCTACCCAGCACCTCAGGGCGTGGGATACACCAAAGGTCCGGCAATATTACAGTGGTGGCAAACCACCAGGGTAATTTAGCAAGAAAGAAAAAAAATCACAAAAACACAAAAACAAAAAAAAAACGAAAAGGTGGGAAAGGTAGTTAAGAAGTAACCAACCCTGGCAAACATAGTGGCTACGGCACGCATACTAAAGTTTATTAATCGACAAACAGCTGCAATCCAAGCTAGCGAAAAGGGAAAGAAGATAGTGGTAAACAATAATTGCAATTAATGGGCGCTAGTGATGTTGGATTATCAAAATCTATAAAGTCCCATCATAATTCCATTTCCATACATGACACACAAGAACAGAAGAAAGGGAGTGGAAAAATCTTACGAGCAGAAATTCGGACGAGCCTAAATAAGCCAAATAAGCCTCTGGCACAAGTTTATCAGTTCTCGGACTCGCCTTTGTTGGAGCATAATAATATTTCAATGTGTTAATAGAGATTATTTATTGAATTACCAACAAAAATTAGAAAAGTAAAAGAATAAGAAACAAATTAAGAACAAAAGATAAATTATAAAAATAATAAAGACAAAGTGAGAAAACATTAAACATGCGGCAACAACGACGCGTAGTCGATCTAAAATAGCGAGAAATATATGTATGCATACTGTATAGCAAAAGAGAAAATAGATGTCTGTAAAGAGAATGCCACTCTCGCAACTGAAAATAAGCACCTGATTCTTGAATGGTGCAATGGTACAAATGGTACATTGAGTCGCGTCTTTTTCGAGTAAACCATCTTCTAGGTACATATATGTGTGAGGGCGTAAATAGTAAAATAGAAATATAGATAGAACGTTAACAAAGACGATGCATAACCGTACGGCCAACCCCTCTCTTTTTTCGCCTCTCTCTCTCTCTCTCTCTCTCTCTCTCTCTCTCTCTCTCTACTGCGGTTTTTAAAAGATTTCAAAAACAAAAATATCCCCGTGGGAATAGAAAAGGATATACGAAATAAAAAGTCATTACGGTGGCGCGTATCACCAAGCATACCGTAAGGTCACACTTCAGTGAACCGTAGGCCCCTTCACCCTCCGTAACCAATTTACGAGATAGTGTAAGAAAAGAAAGAGCGGTCAGACTGGAGAGATTTCGCGTGGATGGCGGTGAAAACATTAGGAGCATCTGCAGAATAGCTTGCATTTTAAAATAAGAACTCACCAGCTCTCGTGAGTTTCAGATTTTTATGATAAACAGAAATAGAGATGCTATGTGTTCCGTTGCTACCTGCTAGTACGCATTGCTTTGGTCTTAGCGATGCAAATTTACCAAATCAAATTTAAATATGAGGATATTTCTGCTTCAATACTGCTTATAGTTCTTTTAAATTGAGCAGCAGTACTTGTTTTTGAACTTTCTGTTTTTTCCGTCACATGTTAGTAAGTTTATTATATCTTTAATACCTGGCATGATAAACAAAACTTCGTCTCTAACATAAAGTAGTTGGACGATATCGATAAAATCTTCACTTAAACTTCTTTCAATAATAAAGAAATAATTGTTGAAACTTTAATTTAAAACAATGCTTATATAAGTTGATGGAAAACAATTATTAAGAAGTTTCTGTAACGGTTTTCTACACGACTGTACATAGACAAACTCGAAGTATGGAGACTTTCATTTTTATTTATCACATTAGAAAACATCTTGGACATTAGGTTTCCTTTCTCCAGATACTCATTCTAATCCTAATCCTAGTTCTTTAGGTAATGGCAAAAAATTGCTCCAAGCAAAAGAATATGTTGATAATTGTATAAATAAAGAATCACAATATGCAACTTGTTACGTACCTTGTTTGAAACTTGGAACAGATTAGATTAGAAGCATAAAAATAATATTTCATCGCTAAATAAGTCTGGTTTGTTTGCAAAAGACTAAGTATTTTGTATTTTTGTTCTTTAGATCATGATTAATCATAGTATATTTATCAAATATAATTCATAAACTGTGAGGCATCAGTTACTATATTTATAGGTACAGATAATTTAAGATACTTCATACTTTTCCATAAAATCATCGATGATATTTGTCATTACCAAATCCCCAGTATTTTAAGAAGTTACTGTAAATATAGTAACATAGTCTATAATATTCAATAAATGTATTTTCTTTATAAATATTAGTGCGACTATAACTTTTTTTTAAAATTATTATCTGAAATCTTACTTGAGATTTTCCAGAAAAGTTTTTTTTTTTAAGAAACTCAGTAAATTTATATTTAGCATGACAAAAAAAATTATTAATTTAATACAAATA
>NW_019379602.1:3068429-3082645 GCF_000648655.2 Copidosoma floridanum | reverse complement strand
TTTTATAGTATTTTAGTATACCGTGATTTATGATAAAATTAAGTTAATAACAAATCTTATTGCTAACGCAATGTGCAATTAAATGAGCTACTGAAAGAAATGTATTTTTTTTTAATAAAAAATATTTGAACCATGATTAAAGAACGTATAAGCTTTTGTATGGCAACAATTGTGGTAAATAAACAGAAGTCAAGTTTTTTTTATTTTGTACGTATTTTTTGTGAGTGTTAAATCATTTCGCTAACGTGTGCATAAGCCATGCAAGGCTCGTCCAGGGGATAATACTGACAATACTGTGTAGTAAATGTACGTGTAAACAGATTGGCTCTCATTTGTGCCCTGGCACATGTGCAGATGAGCAATCTATAATTTATTAGCGAAACATTTCTCTAATAATAAATAATTCCCACTAAAGCGTGCTTTCCCCTTCTTAAATTTTTTATTTTAACATTGTATAGTTCTGTAACAGTGATAAAAAAAACTTAAAGATCCATCTAAAGGTGGAGCCCCACCACTATATGTTTACCATAAATTGAGAATTTTGCCAATTTAAAAAAATTTTTTTTGCAGTTTCAAGTTACTAAAACATAATAATATCCACCGACCATTTTACAGTATCTTACAAACGATATTTGTTTGCTTCATCATATTGTTTATTATACTTGTTGTAAAAAGGCAATAAACACAAAACTTGTTTGAAAATATTTTAAAACGTGGCATACTCTAGTTTTACTAGAGAAAAAAAATATAAGATTGACGAATAACTAAGTAATTTGAAATAGAAATGTATATTTTCTCAAACCAATTATAAATTATCCAGTTTTTTTATTAAATTACACATTCGTGTATTTTACAGCTTACACATACACAAATAAAGAACAACCTTGTTCTACTTCAGCCAAAGAAGCAACATTTTGACAATCATTGTTTCGAAGTACTAGGCGCGTGCAAGCATCAAAGCTATCGTTTCAAAATGTTCCTAAACATAAGATAGTACTACACACAACTGAAGTGTAGTAATGGTCAATATAAAACACGAGTAGTTAGTATATTACCTTACACGTATCATAAAGACTTGATTATACGGAACTTAAAATAACTATTAATGAAACGTAACCAATATTTAAAGCTTACAAACGCAAAAACTTAGGAAGCAACGAATTCGTTACACAGTCGATGGATCAATCATATAATAAATAAATAAATTATTGATTAAATAATTATGTAACGGTTTTTTTTAGCTTTTGAACTTTCATCGCAAGTATTCATAAACTTTTCTCTCAAAAAAATCTGCTTTAAAGAAGCTACCCCGTGCATAGATGCGAACCCTAAATGAGACAGATAACAGTCAGTAGAATTACCAACTTACAGACAAATATAATTAAGTTAGCCCTATGAAGATGACGAGCTCAACCAGCAGACTGCGCGCTGTACTTATCGCCAGTTTTGATTTCTTGCATTCTTAGTCATTACATTTCTGTTTATCATTCAAAAGAGAAAGTTTCTCTCTACAAGAGTTGTGTGATCTTATTTCGGGAACCGTCAATTTATTTAAGTTATAGGGTTGTTTTTATAGTGTGTGTGCTTTATAATATCAATGATTATTCATCAATATATTGATAATATTTCATAATTTTGCCGGGTAAATAATATTTATGAGAATACTATTAGATTCAGCATACTTAAACTATTAAATTTATCTGGTCTAGGTTCAGGAAACATCACAAGGTATCCATGAGAATAAATAATTCATAAAATCATAAATGCAAGCTTGTTTCGAATAAAATGAAATTATTTAAGTTTAGAAATTCAAAAATAAAAAAACATAATTTTGTGCGAGAATTAGATGCATCGTTTTTAAATAAAAAAAATGTCAACTTCGATTTGTAATCAGGGATCCCAAAAACGACAAAAGAGTTATACTCAGTAAGTGTTCTTCCTATCAATTTTTTTCTCCTTTAGGTAGGATTATCAAGAAAATATGTGAAAAATAAATTTTAACGCAAAATTTTTTGCGTATAGTTGGATGGTTTTTTTTAAACTCACGAATTAAAAAATTTTTTAAATGTGAGACGCTATGTTAGATCTGCCATTTTAAGTTCTAAGAAACTAACTTCAGATTCGTTATCAGCGACCCCAAAACCCCAAGGATACATGATAATTTTTTTTACACTCTGTTTTGTAATGAGATGTACCGTTAAAACTGTGGATTTTGACGTTTCGGCCCTATTTGTGGCCATGTCAACGCCCAAGATACAAATAGAAAGTTGAAAGAAAAGTAAATTCTACTATGGCACACCTTACGAAAATTAAGGTTTGAACTCTTAACCTCGAGAACAACTGTGAAAACTACCTTCAAGAAAATTAAGTATAAGCTTATTGTATTCTACAAAAAAAATACTAGCAAATAACGATTGTTTAATACTTTTTTTAATTTGCACCAATTTCCCTACAAAACTCGCAATTTCAAAGTACTATGAGAAATTTGGAGTTTGTGACAGTCACAAAAAGTGACGATGTAGGTAAAAAATTCTGTGAAAAATCTTGTAACATTTTCTTGACAAGTACTGTTGATCTCCATATGTTTCGAAAAAAAAAATTATTTTGACTCTCCATGTTCACGTGGAATTTCCCATATATTTTTCTGTATATATAGTTACATACGATTTTAATGGTTTTTAAGAGTGCTTATTTAAAATTTGACAAGCAATTTAAGGCGAAATGTCAGGAATTAGCTGTATGAAAAATATATTTATATATATGTATATACATATCTCCCTATATTATAAAAATGTATTAACGAAACTGAGTCTCAGCCCCGCCTCCCCCTTAACTCCGCCTTAGCTCTTCCTCTATTTACGTAGTTATTTACGTGTTTTAACGTCATTTTTAATCTCAGTATATTTGAGTGAGCTCCCCCCCTTCCACCTCAGCTCTCACTCTATCTCCCCCCATAAAATTCTAATTTATCAAATGTTTTACCATTATCAATCTTTAGAAATATACGCAATTTAGAACCCAAGTCATACCTCGTTTTTAAAGTTTTTTAAGTCACTGATCATAGGTCTCCCTATGTCTATTCGCTTCCCCTCACTCAATATGTCTCTGAAGTACCTGTATTTGTTTAACTCGATTAAACTTATACATTTCAAATCTCTTTTTGGTCCATGTTTACTTTCCCCAAATATAAAATTCTTGATTACCTACGGACTTTATTAACAAAAAGACAGAATTCAGGAGGAGGTATAATTTAATAGACAAACGTAATTAAGCTTTTGAATTAATAACTCTTTCTGTTAGCTTAATGTTGTCACATTTTATGTGTCATTTCAACCCATCTATTCTTGTAAAACGATTTCTACATTTTTACATATTTGTTTTTCCTGGTTTTTATAAATTAACATCTATCTGTTTGAATGTGACGATCTTCAAAGTAACATATTTTCGAACTACTGCCAAATTTCTTGCTAAACAACATTTTTAATCTCAGATTTATTCTCGGATTCAATTTTAATAAAAATTTTTTTTGGATCCTTACATTTCAATAAGGCAACATATAATTGTTCGAAAGATAATCAAAGTTCTTCAATATACAATCCTAAGAAATCAAAGCTCTGTTTTTCTGATTTGTTAAAAAATATAGAACATGCTAATACAAAGGGAAACTGCTTTCTATGGAAGACAAAAGGTAATAATAATAAGGTGCCAGTATTCAATGCTATTCTGGGAATGTAAGCTCTGCTTTTTTTCTTCCATAATTATTTCTGCTTCTATATTAAACTTTAAAAATTTTTTTTATTTTTTATCTTGTGCCTCTACAGAGACCGTCTGATATACTCTAAGTTCTTATTATAACACTACTATATCATTTATTTTTAATTTTAATTCGTGTGGTGGAAGACCCTCTCTAGTATTGTTTTAAAATGCTATTGGAAAATTAATATTCATGTAATATGTTTTATCAACTTCTTTGTAAGTCATGTATTCTACTGTTGTAAACTAATTTCCAGCCTGCATTGATAAATACCTGAGTAATATCGTTTTTTTGTCTACTTCATCTGTTAGTGGGGGGTTGGCGCGTGGAGCGCNTAGTATATATATACATATTTACATATATAACTTTATGTGAAATATATTTCAAATATTTTTCAGATGCCCGCTAAAAGTTTTTTTTGCTCTAAGATAGTGGTGCCAGCTGTCATTCCGGCCGCCAAAGGCTTTTAAAGATATTTCTTTCCCATTTGACAGTCGTCTTTTTAAGTAGAAGTGATTTTAAGTGCTTTGTAGACAGGGCATGTATTTCATTTTGTGGTTAATCTTTTTCGTGTTGTAACTTATCAATGGCTCGAGTGTTAATATTTTGTGACAGTGATTTTTTGTATGTTCAAAGTGCGTTTTAATGTTCAGTTCGCACGTGTAAGCAATAACAACATAAATAGCTTAAAATTTATTCGTTTTTTAAATTTAGTTGAATAGGGTTCAAAACATTTAAAATCGTAATTGAAAAAGTAAAAGGAACTGACAAACTGACATAAAAGATAATGAAGAAATAAATAAAAAATGGGATTTAAATTGAAAAACACTTAAAAATATAAAACGAACTGAAAAACAAAAAAAAAAAACAAAATAAAAACTAAGGGAATAAAGTTTTTTTAACAATAAAAAGGAAAAAAATAGAATAATTANAGGGTGGGAACGCATAAAGTTCGCTATTTTGGGTGCTCTCGCAGCAGCCACTACCTGAGGTGTCGGATTTTCGCTGTCGTCACCCCTTGCGTTTAAATTGTTAGATCTACCCTGCACCTGTAGTTCGAGCTCTGCGATTTTGCCCATTGCTAGCTTGAGCGACGCTTGCAGTTCGTCGGCGGACTTGATTAAAAATTTTAATAGAACAAGCAAAGTAAACAAAAAAAAAAAAAATTTTTTTAATTCAAAGAAAAAAACTAGGGGGTGTAAATAAGTTATGAGATGTATGGTTAATACAAAGTTTTTTAAACATTAGATAAGTGCCAAAAAATAATTAACAATGAGATGTTCGTCAAAAGACTTTATATATCAGTGAAACAAAATTTTATAGTTAACAAGGGGGTCGCGAGACTTATAGATAGAACGAAACTTTATAAAAATAAGTACTGCATTCGTGTAGTTCAGTTAAACAAAAACAAACAAAGAAAAGATTTTAAAAAATTAGTTCAGTACTCACAACAGCTTAACCTTGATAATACTGTATTGATTCATGACGTTCTCTCAAAGTTAAACCATTGTGAGTACTAAACTAATTTTTATTACTTTTTTTTCGATTCTCATGTTTTTAAATGCAGCCCTTATTCTAATAGAGTTTTTTTTTTTATGGGTCTCGCGAGCCTTTTGTTAACTGAGAAATTGTGTTTCTGTGATTTATTGACTCACGTCT
The DNA here is from genome assembly GCF_000648655.2 of Copidosoma floridanum. Next base: position 3,077,232 of record NW_019379602.1, on the reverse strand, counting down.
TATGTTTACTTTTTTTTTGACATTCATTGTATGTTAAAAAAACTTCGTATTTACCGTGGGTCCCATGACTTATTTATACTCCCTAGCTTGTTTCTTTAAACATTTTTTAAATTTTCATTCTCTCATTTTTCTCTTAAATTTTTGTGTTTTATCTTTTGTTTTCATTTCTGTTTGTTTTCTTTTAAGTTGTTATTAATGATCTGAATTCATTTCATTACAGTCTTAGACATATCAATGACGCGCAGCGATAGAGCAATTTGTCACTTCTCCCTTAGTCGTAGATACCTTTGCTACGTCAGGTGTTTGCCATAATTGTGGGTAAGTTTGGGGCTAATTAACTGATTATATGCTTTAGTTGCTTGTGCCACGGTCCCGTGGCTTATGTCGTTGTCAAATTACAGCCTAAAGGGCTTTAAATCTCATTTAATGGCATAATTTGAGATGACAAAGCATAAAGACGTAAGAATATAAGAGTTTAATTTTATGTATTCCATCTATACTGATATAAGTTACGAGTAATTAATTATAATTAAAAGCAAGAAAATCAATACAACGCTAAAGTTTTTGATGTTCTTTCTGCTTCTCATCTTATTGTTTCACACACAAACCACAAGTGTTTAACGAAGATACTGAGTTTTTGTTTTCTGTCCAAGTGCATCCCCATTGCTGTTGTGCTGATGCTTTCTACATCCTGAGATGTCACTTGAGGATGATGTTGTGTTGCCAATAACATGTCCACCCTTACCTGCTGGACTTCTGCCTACACTGGCAGTGCTACTGTTTTTAGTGTTTGCCCAAGCTTACCCAGGATGAAGGCTGCTATCCAACATGTACTGTCTCCTCAGCTTCTATTGCTTTCGTACCCCGTCTAAAACACACCCAATTATTAGTAGGAATGCCTCTCCTATAAAACCGCTTATTAAAACATCGGTCTAGCCTATTTCATGTGCTCACAGGCTATTCCTTACCTTCTTAATTCTTATACTCGGTTCTTTGCGTGTTATTACCTCTTGCGATTGTAAGACTGTGTCCTATAAGATTTTGCCCTTTTATTGTTTTTTCTTCAAAACTTCCCCCATTTTTTTTAGTTGTTAGAAGTCATTCCTTAAAAAGAAGTTCCTGTACAAACGTTGGTCAGTTTCTTGTAATAATAAAGATTGCTGTATTTCTAATTATGCGATTTATGACTTGGCTGGTACCTCTAAACGATGTTACATTTCCTTTGCGGACTACTACTGATGGTATTAATATCCAGGCATTACCTTAAAATGCCCTGCATTTTGAATGGAGTGCTAAAGTACCAACCCTTCTAACATAAGTTATATAGTTACTCACTCCTGTGCACCTGATTAACAAGGGCTAATCCATTGGGGTCAAGAAAAACTTTAAGTTTTGGGCATACACTGAGCGCCAGTAAATTTCCTTTTCTTTTTCTAATTTTCATTTTCTTTAGCCTTCGTTAAGTATTACCTCAGTCAGCTCTTAGTCAATCTCTAAGAGCTTAATATTTACTAACATCTCGTATTAGTTGGTTCTCCCTACAAATTTGAATATTGCTGATTTTTTTTCATTTTTTTACTTTTTTCACTGCTATTAGACTTCATAAGTAGATAAATAGGTAAAACTTTTTGTGGCACTCTTTAGCTCCCGCGTACTTAAAGAAAGAATGCTTATTTAGTGACATCTCAGTCGAATTATTCATCAAGACTTTACCATAGAGATGGATTACTTTCCTATTTGCAGAAGTTTGAAGGCGTGATACAGATCAATTTTTGAAATAACTCTTACTTCAGTTTGAGTCTTAGAACCACAACTTATTTCATGTAATTTTTCCGCTTACAGTTTGTTTAATTCAAGATCTTCTCTGTATGTCCGAGGGTTGCAAACAGAAGATGGCTTGCAAAGGTAGTGAATAAAATTATTTTATCAGAGTCAGGGGATGTACGTTGCTTGAGTTGTTTGAATCAAACTATATCTTCGTACTTGTGCTAGAGGTTCGTACTCCATACAAAAAATAGCTAAGTTCTTGTGTAGAGGTGAATGTGTTTTGGTCTACTTTTTATTACGTGTAACGGCTGAAAAAAAAAGGAAGACATGCTATAAGTGCATTGGTGATGTGAAAGCATTACATATATATTGTTATATACATTATAGCCAATTGTATTTTGGTGTTTATGTATTTTTTTTCCAGGAAGCACTTTGCTATTTTACTTAAGAAAGTCTTAATTACAGCTTTTTTTTCTGTCATGCTTACGTTTTAGTTAAAGAAGCTTTTTTTTGACATTTGGAACTTTTTTAAATTGCTTCTGTGCGCATGTGCAGTGTGAGGTCTCCTGTCTGACTCTGTACTGTTAATTTATGTGAAAGAATAACTTAGTTGTTATTCCTATTAGCTGACCTCATTGACTTGAATGTTTTTATTAATTCCTTTGTTATTGCGTATCTTTTTTACCTGGACTGCAAACATCCTTGCTACTGGAACACTTTTGAGGCAGATTCCGTGTTCCTTCTCTTTTTTTAATTGTAGATAAAGGTCATTATTTAGTTAATCCATTATAATTTTGCCTTTAGTGATCACTGGGTTTATAGAAAGAATATAAACATAGTTATCTTTTTTACGTCTATTAATTGAATTCAATGCATATCCTTATATCTGTGACTTTAGCTGGATGAATCTAAAATCAACCTTTCAAGTGCGAAAGTGCTTGCGTGATTTGTGATCTATCATCACTGAGAGCCGACGTCCGTATAAACAAAAGCAACATAGTATCCTTGCAAATACAACTGTCAGAAGCCTTTTATTATAAATGGGATATCTTATTTTAGCACTGTTAAGGGTGCACGAAGCGTATTTACATGCGTGATTGTTACTGATTAACCTTGACTACGTACAGCCCTCAACTTACATTCTGAGGCATTTGTTAATACGATAAATAGCTTTTCAAGGTCTGGGGCTGCTTGCACTGGCTCTCAGCATTATTCTTACTTTAGCTTTTCTAAGTGTTCTTGCTCACTTTGTATCCCCTTAAAATCTAAGCTCTTATTAAGCAACTTCGTTAGGGGTTGAGAAATTTTGGCATAGTTCTTATTAGACGGTAGTAATAACTGACTTGGCTCAGAAACAGGCTTATTTTCTTTTTATTAAATGGTATAAAGAAGTCTTTGGCTGCTTTGACTTTACTTGCATCTTTTTTGTTTCATTTTATTTTATAATAAATTGACATGTCTTTAGTTTAATTAATGGGTTATCATTAACCATGTATTTTATATTTTTTTAAATATTATGCCAAGTATGTCTAGAGATATTGCATGTTATATAATGTGGTGTGAGTATACCCCTAGGTTCTGATATTTTAACCTAAGAAGGGCTAACTCTATAGCTACAACACAATGTATGAGGAGCTTTACAGCATCCGATCAGCATTTGTCTATTCTGATAATTGCCATTTATCTCTAAAAATGCCATTTTCTGTGCCTCTTCTTTATTAATTTTAAATTGAAAAAATTATTGAAATTTTTTTTTGGCACCAATGAATTAATTTTTCAAAGTCTTCTGTAGGTACCTTTAGCAAAACTGGTACTAAGGACCACATATCATGAATAGTTTTAATAATAGGTTTCATCATAAGTCTTAAGTAGAAGTTAATTAAAACTTCTTTATTATTTTTAAGATGTCATGTACAATACTCAGATAATAATTGTACATTATGCCATACAAAATGTGTTGTTTCTTAACTGATAGTGTCATGAATCTGCACAATAATTTTAAGTCAGTTTAGTGTTAATTTTGTCCAAACGCTTATTTTTCATTAAAACTATCTACTTAATAACTTAGAAAATCTTCAGAAAAGTTCACGTCCTGTTATTCCTTGTGTCTTTATAACATTTTCGAGTTGTCTTTTATAATAAAATGTATTATAATACTTTTTTTTACACAGCTTAACTTAAAGTGATAAAAATGAGTCTTTTATTTTTAGTGAGTTTAGAATATTGTACTTATCATAGTTAAATAAGAAATTTTTTAAGTACTTTTATTAGTAAACTGGTGCCTTTTTAATTACCATAAGTATTAGAATTATCGTTGCCACTATAAAAAGTTTTTGTAAGTCATTCTTAAGCACTTTTTTTTGTAATTCTTACGTTTTAACAGTGTTCAAAAATCGTTAAAAGGTGTCATTTCAATGTTACTTTAACCTTTTAATAAACAAATATTGATCTAACATTGTTCCTTAATACTATAAATCATCATAATAAAATGATAACTTCCATAAAAAAAAGTGTTTGTTTAAATAGTTCTGGCTGTTATCAGGATCTTATAAGATCTAAGCAATAATATTAATTTCATCTTATGGTTTGCTTCAAACCCTATTTCGCATAATTAGGCACAAGTTTTTGACTTTACTTTATAAAACTACAGCATTTGATTTCAACTTTTTATTCTATTTAGTCGTCAAAGTAGTTTTAAAGTTTAATAACTTATCATACGTTTATGACGCAATCTCCATAGAATCTTTGTCGATGTCATTGGTACAATTAATGGTAGAAAAAAAATAAGGAAATTAAAGCTTTCTTCTTGTATAAATATCTTTTTTTAACATAGTGACAATACATAAAAAAAGGTCNAACTTGAAAAACGAATAAAAAAAAAAAAAAAACAATAGTTTAGTACTCACGATGGCTGAACTTCGTGAGAACGTCGTGCATAAATACAGTACTCACAAAGATTAAAACTTATCATACGTTTATGACGCAATCTCCATAGAATCTTTGTCGATGTCATTGGTACAATTAATGGTAGAAAAAAAATAAGGAAATTAAAGCTTTCTTCTTGTATAAATATCTTTTTTTAACATAGTGACAATACATAAAAAAAGGTCTTCATTCATTTGTTTGCACACAATCAAAAAATTCTTTTATTACTTTACATAAAGTTTACTATAAATTAGGAATGTAAACTTTGTATAAAGTAAGTATTAAGAATAATAACTTAGTTGAATTTTTTAATTTCGACTATTTATTAACGCTCTTATAAGAAAAATTTTTTTATCATTCCTAATCTTCTTTGGTTTTATATTTTATGAAATGAGAAATAAGGCAAAAAGTCTCGTTATTAAATAAATCAGTAATTAGGTTCTGCACTTTCGTCAATGTGTTTTTTTTTTTAATCTTATGAAATGAAAGATATAGACATTGCTATGTCTTTACATAAATGATATCTTATTAGACTGAAGCTGCTTTCCTGCATATGCTCTGGAGGTCCCGACGTGCAATGGCTCTCTTTGGTTAGGCCTCCTTCGATTGCACTCGGGCATTAGCTCCTCTTCTTTCCGCCATCATCTTCCTGCTAAGGGTCATCATTCTACTAAGTTTTCCCAGGGATACGGGTAGAATAGTATTCTTTTAATTACAAGTCAATTTCATTTATTTATTTTTAGATTTATGGTTGGTTGCCAACTTTTTATTTAGTTCTTTGCTTTTATTACCGCTTTTATCATTCGTAAAGTAATTTTACGACCATTAATTTGTTTCTTATCAAGTTTCAGAAAAAAAAACATTTTTAAAAATTATTTGCTTATTGCTTTCACACACTTATAGTAATAAAGGGCAAAAAAAGGTTTGTTGAATTTCAAAGAGGGTAAATAACCTTTAGAAAACATAGACATAACCTTGCACAAAACAAAGTTCTTCTTGAAATTTAAAAATCGTTATTAATTTTTTGTTAGTTAATCTTCCAAAGTTTCACTTTTAAGTATTGTTGCAGGCCTAATATCAAGTAAAAAATAATACTTTTGCTATTGTGTTGATACAGCCACATTTTATGTTTTTATTTTCTTTAGATTTTAAAGAACGTGTGTGAGCACCAAACAAAATTAACCACTGTACCCTAACCTAATAAATGCTTAAATTACTTATTTACTTTGGTCTGTAAGTTATCGTTGTTCATTATATATGTTATTCATATTTTTTATCATTAATTCTTTTATTCTATTAACTTCTCATTGCCTCTAATGCATTATGACTATTTGTAGCAAACGTATTAAAAAAAGTGAATGGGATTTTGTTCTGCTCAAGGGTCTGTAGACCTCTTAAGACCTCGTTTTTTTGTTATAGTCCAACGTACAAAGCCACTAGTACTACCACATCTATTCAATATATGTTTACAAGAAATTTTTGAGATTACTTTTTTTTTCATCGTTATGTTACCTTATTCTGTAAGTAATAATACTTACGAGACTCCTAAGAGCAAGGGTCTCAGGAAAAAAGTTCAATAATGCATTACTCTTAGATCACAAGCATACATGTATTTATTTAAATCCTATATAAGTCTCTGCCTTGGAGACTTATTAAAAGGAGCGGGTTGGAGTAAGGTGAAATAACCAAGACGTGCTGTTGCAGTGAAGAACTGTAATACAAAAATACTTAATATCTAAAAATACACAAACTATATACAACCAATATCACTACCGTATATCATTTACCTGAATCAACACAAATGTTGGTAATCACAGATATTTAGAAATAATATACGCTTACAGTATAAAAGCGAGTGCGACTATGACGCAGCATAGCTTATCAGCAACTAGCTCTACTCGAGGCACGTCGCTCGAAGCGAGTACCCGCTTAGCCGGCTACAGACGTCATGTAGGCGGCTAAGTTTGAAAGTCGTCAAACTTACATCTAAAATACTGTTGGTGCCACTAAATGTTTCATTTTCTAATGTTTTCTAATAACAAATTATGCACGGTCTTATTTTGTAATATATATTGTTGTGCACATTATTTACTGACTTAATTTTGTCACTGTTAGGCATCTTTAGAAAATTTTTATTGTTAAAAAACAAGATTTATCAAATACCATAATTCTTGCTAGTGTTACGCTGAAAACTAGTATCTTGGGCTGCATGCAAAATAACAAAATCGTTTTATGTCTAACAATTCCTTATTACTTATTTTAGTAAAGAAAGAGTGTCTTATTGACTGACTTTATTGCAGTCTACCCACTGACTTCCTTGCTGGCTATCCACGAACTGCACTGAACTATCATCTTTTATCTTCTTGTATTTTCTATTAATAATATATATCCTTTCGAGCCCAACCTAGGAGAGGTGCACGGACACATGACATATGATGTATGTAACAAATTCAAAGCTTTTACGTTATTGTTCTTGACGATATTCTTTTTTTATTAGCGTTAAATATTTTTGTTTTCGTTTGGCACCTAAAATTAATTGTAAAGAAAAAGGGTATATTTAATTGTGTAATCCCTGTGTCTTTTACTCATTTTTTACGCTGTGTAGTCATTGCATGTATGTAAATGTCTATGTCTGCAGCCTTCCATCTAACAATTATTGTACAGATTTCAAAACTTTCTTGTGTGCTACGTGTATTGCATAATACGTGATACTTTTATTTTTACCTATTCTTATTTTTACATTTTTAAGTGCGTTATACAGTTTATTAGAAAAACAAATAGTAGGTTTGGCTGCTTATTTTTGTATCAGAACTGAAAATAATGCAGCCATAATACTATTCTAATTGGTTTTGTTCCAAGGATTTACTTGAATTCTTTGTCGATCTTATTTAGTCCATACTTATTCAAGGGTTTTTTTTTCATTTTTTTTTTTAATGAGTAATAGTTTAATATGGTGTGTCAAAGTATAAAAAATAACTCTACTTCATCAAAAAGTAAGTATTACATGCAAGGAATTAAATTTTTTTACATTTCGGCATTTGCTAAGAACTTAAATTTTTCTTTTAAAACAAAAGTTTGTAGAAACATTCTTATACCTAGCAATTAATGAAAAAGTGTCACCTCAATTAGGACTTGAACCTTGAACCCTTTTTTGTAGAGAAAAGCACGTTACCAACTTTTTTATCAAGATCTCGCGACTTCTCTTGTCAATTGCTACACTTTGGAGTTTTTTGGCGATTTTTTTATTCTAATGCCTTGATTATATGGTATGTAAGACTATTAAAATTTACTCATATTAATCGATGCCGTAAGTGTTAAATACGAGCAATTAAATTCATTCACATTTCTCATCCAACACACTATTTCCAAGGTAACTTTAATTTTCCAGTCAAAACTACAGTTTGTAGAAACATTATTATCCGTAGCAGTTGTAAAAAAAAATGTGAGAGAATTAAATATGAAAAAAAATATAACAAAAAATGAAAAAAAAAAATAAAACAACAAATACAGAGAAAAATGAAACAAGAAATTAAAAAAAAAACAAATAAAAAAATTATAAAGAAAAATAAAGCAACAAACCAGGAGGTAGTAATGTGTCACGGGACCCACGGTAAGAACGGAGTTCTTTAAATATGAGATGAGTATAAACACAATTTCTCAGGTAACAAGGGGGTCACTAGACCCACAGGAACAACGAAGCTTTGTAAACGTTAGTACTGCATTCATGTTGTTTACTAAAAGAAAAACTTGAAAAACGAATAAAAAAAAAAAAAAAACAATAGTTTAGTACTCACGATGGCTGAACTTCGTGAGAACGTCGTGCATAAATACAGTACTCACAAAGATTAAACATCGTCAGTACTAAACTATTGTTGTTTTATTTTATTAGTTTTTTAAGTTTTTGTTTTAGTAAACAACATGAATGCAGTACAAACGTTTACAGAGCTCCGTTGTTCCTGTAGGTCTGGCGACCCCCTTGTTACTTGAGAAATCGTGTCTATACTTATCTCATATTTAAAGAACTTCGTTCTTACCGCGGGTCCCATGACCCATTAATACCCCCTTTTTTGTTGTTTTAAATTCCTTCATAACTTTTTCATTTGTTTTTTTT
>NW_019379602.1:3012172-3067982 GCF_000648655.2 Copidosoma floridanum | reverse complement strand
TAATTTAAAAAAAATTTTTTTTTTTTGTATTATTTAAAAAACAAATACAAATATAGTTGGTCATGAATCGAATGTCTTATCAGTGAATGCATATAGAAATGGAATATTTCAGTTACAAACCACGCCATACGTACAAGAAACCGAGTTTCTATAGCCAGCAGCGCTCGTAGCAGAGAGGGTAAGGTAATGGACTCATGCAGAAGGTCGGGTGTTCAAATCTCTTTCTTGAAAAATGTTTTTTTTTTTTTTTATAGAATTGTAAAAGAAAACAGTTCAAAGTGAGATAAGAATTATTGTAGGAAAATAGAATTAAAATTTGTTTAAAAATTAATTGCTTGGGAGTGTGAGGGGGAATGGTGGGTAAAGGTGTGCAGAAGAGTAACACGGCACGGTTGGCAGATATACATATATCGTGGGGAGAGGGGAAGTGTATAGAGAACAGTTGTTGAGGGGAACGGGGTAAGGGGGAGAACTTGAGAGGAATTGTAAACCACGTTCGTTTAAAAAAAAAAAAAATCTGTCGGTTTTAAAATTCCAGCCCCCAGAGTAACGTGACATTAAGAACTATGTTCTAAAAAAAGCCACCTTGATCAGGACTTGAATCTGGAACTTTTTTTTCACCTAGAAAGCACATTACCAATTTTGCGATTGAGGTCTTGGTGGCTCCTTTTCTTTATTGCTACACTTTGTACTTTTTCTACAATTTTTCAGTGAGACGCGTTGCTCATATAGTAAGTAAAAATATTAGAATTGACTCATATTCGTCAATATGTAAGTATTAAATAAGAGTAACCAAATTAATCCACATTTATTATCACACATACTATTGCCAATAAAACTCGAATTTCTTAGTTAAAACTACAGTTTGTAGAGTCATTGTCGTTCGTAGTAATTAAAAACAAGTGTTACCTCAACCAGGTCTCAAACCTGGATTTCTTTTTTGCTTGGAAAGCGCGGTACTAACGAATGTACCAAGTACATACCATATGAGCAAATCGTTGGGCTGAAAAAATTGCCGAAAAAGTATAAAATGCTATAATTAAGAAGAGGAATCACCAAGATCTCGATGGCAGAATTGGCAAGAAAATAGTCTCAGATTTGAGTTCTGATGAAGGTGGCTTTTCTTCAATTGATACTTATGACAATGTCTCTACAAACCGAGATTTAACTCAAAAACTTGAGTTGCCCTGGCAATCGTGTGTTAAATGGGAAATTTTGGCTTATTTTATTACTGGCAAATAACAGTTTTATTTATACGTGTATGCATATTTTTACTTAAAAAGGCATATTTCTTACTGATCGTATACGGGATTATTACTCATACACAATAGTTAGCTTGTAGCACGTAACTTAACCTAAAATTACTGCATTAAATTAAGTATAACGCTGATCTTGATTATCAGTTGCCGTAGCCTTGCCAGTCTTTTTGTAGTTAATCACTATGCATTTGAACAATTATAAATTGCAGTACTGTAGTATCTACTGCGTTCTAGTCCTTTAAAATGATATTGCTGCTTTGCCTGCTAGCAAATATTTTTTATATGTTTAGTACTTACAAGTATTCCCTACTTGAAAGAGTCAACTTGATTTTAAACACTGTAGAGAAAAAAAAGAATGTACGTAGAGTACCTGTTCTGAGTTTTTGTACACAACGTACTGGGGCTTAAATGATTTGCATTTTACTTTATACTTCAATGGATTCTAAATATTCTTATGGGTTAAGATATTATAAGTGCGATTTTTTTCTGGTTAATTAGTAACAATGTGCTAATGATAGCGTTTTAAATCATTTTTTTTTCTATGTGAGACAATGTACTTTTAGAAAAAAAACATGTAGAAAAATCATTGAAATCGTCAATTAAAAGCTTGATTTTTTTTTTAATTCTATAATGAAAGTCATACATTTACCACTTTTTTTTCTTATTTAACAATAATTGGGTTGTTGTATTTCTTATACGTTATTATTTAACAAGCTATTCTTTGAAGTTATACTTCTATAAGCGCGTGATTCGTGGGGGTACATCAACGATTTCATATTTAGACCTTAAGTAAAAGTGTGACGGAAGTAGATTTTGCTTGATTCTTGCTCTTCCCCAACCCCTCTTGACCTACTTCTGGTCTCCGCTACAGTACAAGATGCCACACCACATTACTATGCCAGACATTTCAAATTTTATAAATTGCATTTCTTCTTATTTTAACCAATTATATAAAAAAAAAAAAAAAAAAAAATTTCCCAAGGAGATTTGAACCCGTGAACTTTTACTGTCTAGCCACGGCCCTTACCCACTCTGCTATGAGCATGAAAAATGTACAACAGGATGATTTCTCTTAATTTTTTGTATACAGTTATATTTTGGGTATTAAATATGAAAATAAGTGTGAGATCGTACGTGATAAATGTGAACGTGACTTGACAGACGTAATCAGTGTAGACAATAGAAAGTTGTTCTAAAATCACGGAAAGATTTGATGACAGTGTACAGTCCGGAACTAGCCAGCCTATACATTATTTTTATTGTATTGTGCCATAATATATTGCTTACAATCATTAACTCATTACATATTAGTTAAAATCTCACCCCATCAAAGTAGGTATACTCTTTTCACGATAATTGTACCACCTTCGCACACAATATTGTTTTAATATTGTTGTAAAGTATAACTTCATACTTAGATACCTGAGCACCCACTGTCCACTGGTTACACTGATGTGTATGTTTTGAATGATATTTACATTCCTAACTTGCAAGTACGATTATAAAAGACACGATGTACGTGTACATGTAATTTAATTAACTTATAATCTTAAAATTGCGTGTTTTCTTTGTAAGTGCTACGTGGGGCTTACAGTGCAGAAATAAATAATAGGCTGACTTGGTGTCCTAATATCGCAAGCCCGATCTTTCCACTCTCGTGTCTCTAGCTGAGCTCCACTTTTACTCTGTCCCTTTCTTCTCCTTTTCCTACCACTTCTTCTCTCTATTCCCCTACCTTTTGGACCCAAGCCAGCAGAGGCACACGAATGTATAGCTATATGCTATCGTACGTAACACGTCCGAGGCCGCAATGCCAGGATCCTTGGCGGCAATTTTTTTCTCTACCTGCATGTTCATGGTAGAGTAGTGTCTGTGTTATGTTGTTCGTAATGTATAGTATTTTCGGTTAGAGAGAAGAGGGTGGTTTGGAGTGCACCGTCCCTATCTTCTTTAGTTGTTTATTTTGTTGTAACGTATGTGTGTACATTTCTGTTTATTGTTTGCGCTATTACCTTGTACAAAAATTTGTCTTAAGATTCTCCGCATAACTTATGTTACATAATCGCTTAACCATACTTTTCTTTGTTATAAGCACTATCCTCGTTTTCATGATTGCTAATAATCTTTCAAGTTAATCCATAGGTCACCGAGTGGTGTTTCTCTCTAATGTTGTCTCATCTACTGTTCGCTTTCTTTCGTGTTGGTCGTTATCTGTAAGCAATCTATAATACGTATGAGTAGAAGGGCCCCCCCCCCCCCCATGGAAAACGGCACTTGGATGCAACCGTTGTAATAAAAAAAGAGAAGGTGTGTTAAGTAAATATACTGAATCTTGGCACCCAACGTATAATGGTAAAATTGATCTGTTAATAACGTATTATGTGAATTGACTTTTTCCATTCGGTAGTTATATTTTGCACTCCTTTAACACGTATATTTTCTTGCCTTGTATTAAATACTCACTTTTTTATAACTAACTGTTTTTTTTGTGTACAAAGTGCTTGTACTAGTTTTCTTTTAAAATGTAGCATCGTATTTTTTTTTTTTCTGTCTGATTTGAAACTGTGTACATTGCTGGAAGGAAAAATTTATAGGCAATTCGTAAGTTTCTTCAGGCAAGTTTGTTGGTTTTCTTTCTCATTTCTGTATAACACGCAAATACTTGGCTTTTTTTTTACTAGACACCTACTCTTGTAAGCCAATACGAGGGTTTTTAGCTCCCCTCAACGTCATCATTTATCAAGCTGTGGTTTTTTTTTCTGATGCGTACATTTTCTGCCATTGTTAAGTTGATTTTCACTAATGATACCGTGTGGTCTATCAGTAGCAGGGTTGCTCAATCATTCTGGCAATCTGTGTTTTATTTTAACTGCAGACTCTTAAGAATTATATGCCAGGTATCGGCTAAGGATGTTGTGACGTCGTTTATAATACTGATGAGACGTATTATTTTCTTAAGCAGAGTTTCTCCCGTATAAATATTCATGTATTTATGTAAACATAAATTTTTCTTTCATATATATATTTTACAGCCATTACATTTTCTTTTAAAACCTGTGTCCTAAAAGCTCTGCAATGTTATGTTACTATTCATGTATATGCTGTTGTCATTAGCATTGTAAAATTCTGCCTTAGATTTCATTGTGATTTTAATTCTCACGCAGTAGAAAAGACCTTATTTTAAATAGCTTCCAAACCATACGTGTGTGAGTATTTACCTTGTTCAGTTTTATTTTAGTCTCGTTGAATAAAACGAGACTCCAGAATTTCCAGTAGTTGTTATTATTATTGAGAACCCTTCAATCTCAATTTCATGATAAAATTTAAAATCATAATTTTTTCTCTGTGATATCCAACAGATGATTCTTAAAGTTAATATAGCGTTTATCTGTTTTGGCTGTTAATTTTGATAGAAGGTAAAGAGTATCAAGATTGACTATAATTTAAGAGATAAACGGATTATAGCTGAGTGCGTGATGGGTAAATATTTTTAATTTCAGCTGTATTTCTTGATAATAAGAATCGAAATAATTCAAAAATAAAATCTTTTCTTAAAACTTTTCATATATTACGTCCTTTAAGATCTGCTTGTTACACTATTCTAAAGTGGGTCACGTATAATCGTAAGTGTACTTGTAAATATTTTGTTATGAATTTCTTTTTTTTTTTGGTTTGGTAGTAATTTTTTCTTCTAATTGCTTGTTTTTCATGTTTTGTTTGTAATTCTTACAAAAATACAATACTTATAATTATAATTTACTAATTTCTTATTATTATTATCATTATTACATTATTTTCTATATTTCTAAGTGTTAACATACAATTTTTTTATAATAAACGATATCTATCATTGTTTTTTTCTTTTTTTTTTACAATGCCTTTCTTGTTAGACGTTGCAAAATATAATACATTATTATTTATCTTATCATTAATTTTTCCGTACGTTAAGGGCTCAGCAGCCAGAAAAATTTGAAATACGTCTGCTTTTTCCTTCCTTTTTTTTTGCTTCTTCTTTGCGCGTGAGTCTGAGGGCCGCGATTAGGTAGAATTTTTTTTTTTGTTAGTACTTTATTATTATTATTTTTTTAGCAAGGAGGTATTGATTGATTAAATTTCTATTGGTTACGAGGTTATTTTTTATTTTGTGCTTTCTTACCACATAATTCGTAGTTCTTTTGCGGTTCGTCCGAGGGCCACAAAATAAAAAGAAGCTTCTTTCTTCTGGGTGTAGGGATTCTAATATACACATCTTTTTGATTTTGTCTACATATGCTACGCATATCGTTGTCTCTTTGTAATTTTACGATGTGATTTTTGTAATCTATGCCTATTATTTCACATGGCCGCTCACAATGGTCGTCGTACTCTCCTTTGGACGGTTCTTTTGATAAGTATACCCTTTACCCTTCCAAAAAGAAGTTTGTATTCAGTTCCTTGCTGTGATAGTATTTTGATCTGTACTTGTTTAGCGTCTTTGTCATTGCAGCTGGTGTTCGTAATTGTGTAAGATACCCTGTTATTTGTTTTTGTAAGGCTGTGTATGTATGTCCTTTTTCGGGCTGCTTAAAGCTTGATGGAAAATATGCACGTTGGCTGAATACGAGCTCATGCGGGAAGTAGCCTGTGCTCACGTGCTCTGATGTATCATATGCCAGTGCGCACAGTGGTAGTACCTCGTACCATTTTTTAGTTTGGCTAACGTATGCCTTTAAATATTCTGTCAGAATAAGGTGAATACGCTCGATAGCACCGTCGCTTTGCGAGTGGTAAGCTGTGCTTCTGATTTTGTTGACTTTAAATAGTTTGGCAAGTTCCTCTATAGTTCTGTTCATAAAGTGTGTTCCGTTTTCCGATAATAATTTCTCTGAAGCTCTGAAGTATGCAATAAATCTGTCTGTTAGGGCTCTCACTGTTTCCTCTGTCGTTGCTTTCTAAACGGAGGCCAGCACTATATATTTAGTTAGATTATCTTGCATTGATAAAATTTGTGTATTGTTGCGAGCTGATGGTTAGTTAATTGGTACATAGAAGACTATCGATATCTTTTTTAATGGTCTGCTCAGCGTGTCAGTGATCACCATGGACTGTTTTGTTTCTACGTACACTAGCTTTTTTGTTTGGCATAACAAACAGCCGAGTACATATTGCTTTACGTCTTACCTAATATTTCGCCAATTAATGTCTTTCGCTATTTTTGTATACGATTTAATAATACTACTCTGTCCCCCTACTGCCAACTAGTAAAATTCTCTTATTAATTTATATCTCTGATCTACTGGTCGCACTATGACTGTATTTATGGATAACGTAGCGTTTATCTTTATGCCTTTTCTCAAACTGTTCGATTACGTACGTCCATCTGTTAAGATCAAGTATTGCTAAGTTTCTTACCAGCCCTATAGCCCTATCATTTTTAATTGGTTTACCATTACCAGTAATCTAAGGGTCATCACGCATTTCTTTATGTTGGATTTCAGCGCTGAATCCCCGACGTGAGTTTTTGCGTACATGTAAATAACACACATTTTCATTATTTTGGATAGCATGACGTCGTTGACTGCCTACGTCTCGTTATTTATGACTACGGGGTTTAAATAACCTCGCTCTTATAATGCGTTGATAGTTTTTGTGCCTGGAATATCGTCTGATATTGTAAAGAACGCTAGGTTATCGGTATGTCTGAATGGGTGATCTTCGACTTTCCTTATTTTTTGAAATGGGCTGGAGTATGTGTTACCTTGCGGGGACCATAAAGGTATGTCACGTGGTAATCGTGTCTTAAATACCTTATACTTTTCCATT
Source organism: Copidosoma floridanum (assembly GCF_000648655.2). Next base: position 3,060,921 of record NW_019379602.1, on the reverse strand, counting down.
ATGCCCACTTTGTCAAAAATTTTTCTCTCCTCGTCGAAACTATCGTTACTATCTTCTATTAAAGCTTTGTTTAGGCCCCGGTCGCTATCTGGTGTGAGAGAGTCTCTTTTGGTATTTGTTTTCACTGGTGGTGGAGGTTAAGGTGGGGCATGATGCGCTCTTTATTGGCCTTATCTTTTTTTTCTCTCTCTCGCTTTTTTCTTCGCTCTCCATGTCCTATGCGCCCTGTTAACCATTCTCTCCGTCTTTTTTGTTAACAAATTGTTCGTTGCTGTTTTCTTTAAGATTTTTCTCTGTGTTATCTTAAGACTCCTGGTTATCGGTGTCGTCCTTTTGATTTCCATTATTATTTTAAGGTGAGGCGTCGCTATTGGTTTTCCCTACAAGGGCTTAATTGTGTTGACTTTCAATGTGTATGTGCTTGAATTCTGCATCTTTAATTCTACCCTACATAAAGTGTTGGTACACTGTCTTACCAGGTGCCAGTTGTTGGTGTATGCATATGTTTGCTTCATACAGTTGTAAGAATACAAAATCACATTCCCCGTCACCAAATTCATTGTTGTTAGTAAGTATAGTTTTTGCTTCTTTTGGGTCTTTACATTAATTTATTCATTTTGAGTTATGTAGTGCTTTTGTTATTTTATCTATTAGCTCTGCCAACCCGTACAGGAGCATTAGGTAATAAAACAGACAGCTCCCATCTCTAGGGACGTTGATCATTCTTAGCTGTTTTTAGGGTTCTGCGCATTGGGTCCCTGATATTCGAGTCTTCGCATCTTCTTTGTCGTTCAACACGATTGGTTTATCATTGCCCTTTTATACGTCGATTCTTATGCCTTCTTTTTCCGTAATGTATTTCCATCCAACGTCGATTGAGACCTTTGCTTGATTTGTTGATTTGTTAAGTATTAATTTTAGATTGATGATTAGACCTCTGTTGTTATTATGATTTTTGTTTTCGCCTTCGGGTTTTTGTGCATCTGGTGGTTGTTGGCTCCAATGTTAATTCAGTGCCATTTGGCGTGATTTAGTTATCGTCGTCCCTTGCGCGTTTACCTGCTGTCTACCTTTGGCTCTACTTTTTTTCTGCTGGTTCTGTACCCCTCTTTCATATTCCGATCTCTCTTTACCTTCTTTGTCTCCATCAGGTATTGCTATCGTTGCCAATTCCTCTATTGCCTTCCTAGCTGTTCGCTCTCTCTCTTTTTCTGCTCTTTCCACAGTCTTGCCATTTTGCGCTAGTTAGAATTTCCAATGTTCTGCCAGTTTGGGTCTCCTCTGTGCTGCTGCCGGTAAATTAGAATGCGCAATAATAATCTTTTGCAAATTGTGTATCTGTATCACTGAGACTGCTGGTGCTTAATATGTTCTCGCTTCCTCTAAGTCTTCTAGGTTTCTGTTTAATTACTTTCTCGTCTGACTTCTTTAAATCAGATGTTCCTATTTTGACTTTTTTATTCTTTCGTATTATATTCCTCTATCTTCTTATATGCATTTAATATAGTCGTGCCGGTGGCACGTTTACGTCTTCGTGATTGTCCCTTTTCTATTATTATGCGAGCTCATACAGCTCCTGGCGTGCTAGTTCTGGGTTGTTCTCCCCTTCTTTTATTATTAGGTTACAAGAAAGGGCATCCAGTGCCTTGCTTATTTGTTCAGATCTGTGAACAACATCAAACTCGTACCCTCGAAGTTCTGCTTTCAACTTTGTAAATTTTAGGCACGGCTTCTTTGATGTGTGAAACTGCTTGAGTGGTTCGTGATCTGTTAGGACTGTAAATTTACGACCAAAAAAATATGGCCTTTATTTCTCTTTGGCATACACTCTCGCCAACGATTTCCTGTCGTAGGTCAAGTATCGTAATTCACTGCCTTTCAAGCATGTGGACACGTATTCACAAGGGTAATCCTTACCCATCTCTCCCTGGCTTACAATTGCTTCGACGGCAAAGTCAGATGCATTGGTCGTTACGATGAAGTGTTTGTTTATACCTGGGGCTATCGGTACTGGCTTACTACACAGAGCGTCTTTAAGTTCTATAAGCGCATGTTCTTGTGCTTTCTCCCGTTTAAATTTGGCTGTGTTTCTCGTAAGCCTTGAGAGAGGTTGGGCTGTTTTTGCGTTACCCTTGATGTAGCATGGATAGTACCCTGCTAGCCCGAGAAAGTATTTCATTTTCCTTGCATTTGTCAGTTCAGGAAAGCTTCTTACTGCTGCAATTTTTTTCTGGATTGGTTGTGATCTGGCCATTACCTACACTATGACCAAGAACTTCTGCTTCCTTCCTAAGAAATTGGCATGTTCTTAGTTCTATTGTGAGGTTTGCTTTAGCTAACCGTTTTAAGAGCCTCTTAAATCTTACTCCGTGTTGTTCCAAGTTTTCTACGAATACCACGATTTCGTCCATATATACCTCTATCTCACGTCCTTGTAGGCCTGCTAGTGATAGTGTTATATCTTGCATGAATGAACTTAGGGAGTCCATGGATCCCATTGGCATTCATTTATATTGATAATATCCATTTGGTCCTGAGAACGCAGTTTTATAAGCATTCTTCTCGTGAACTTCTACTTAGAAAACCCGCTCTTTAAATCAACCGTGGTTATTTATTTCGCAGCTGCTAAGTTTTCCAAGCTTTTATTCTGATAAAGCAGCAGATAACACGTACCAACCGTTATTTCGTTTGATAGCCAGAAATCTGTTACGATCCTCTAGCGTTTTTTTTTGTTCGGTCCCACGTTTTTCGGGTCAATCTACATGTTTGAGTTATATTTGAATGTTGAGGGTTCAATAATTTGTTGTTGTAGTAGCTTGTCTAATTCGATTAGCATTTGCTCCTTCAGTTTTATTGGATATTGTACCCTTTTGGCAACGATTGGTTTCTCTGTTGACGTTGTTATTCTATGTTTAAGTAAGTTTGCAGCCCTTAGTGGCTAGCTGTCGAGGCCAAATACGAAGCCATTGTACTCTATAAGGTTCCAGTTGTAGTCTAGTTTCTTCATGTTGCAGCCAAATGTATCGACAATTTTCATTATTTTGTTTATTTGAGCCATTATATCCTTTCTCTCAATATCTTTAGAATTTTGAATGTGACTTCTTACATTGTACGTATTTTAACTGCTTATGGCACTTTTTTCTTTTATAACTTTATCATCTTCTTCATTTCTATGTGAATTTTTAGTGTTAAAAAGGCCAGCCATTGCTTCGTTTAACCCTTCAGCGACGTTCCCAGCAGTACTGAATGATTCCACTCCTTGTCTTGTTTCACATTCAAAAATATCTACCTTTAGTACTGGCATGTCGATTTGTTTATCTGTTATGTTCATAATTTTTGCATATATTTTTGAGCTTTTATTTTCTTTTATAAAATTTTGAAATAAGACCCCATCTTTTATGTTTCGTAAAGGGACCCAGCCGACTTGTACGTGGCTGCTATAATGTTTTATACGCACAAATATTATTTTTTTCAACGTTGCAGGGATTTAAAAATATTCTGGTTTTAGTTATTGAATTCTGATGCCCTTAAATTCTAAATAATCTTCTTTGGCGCTTATAAAGCCATTATATAACTCAAACGCATCCCAGCCAATAGTGCCTTCCATCCTTATTAGAAAGGTATCTGAGACTACAGGCAGATTCACTATGATACCGTTAAGAAATATTTTATTGGTCTCTAACGTGCATCGTGCTCCGTGTGTAACGCCAGTTATTAAGACTTTTTCTCTGCCCTTCATATGCGTGTTTGTAGTGAAACAGCATTCTTCCATAACTGATACTTTGGCTATAGTATCTACGTGAAACTTTGCGCTGTATGATTGCAGTTAATTGCTGCCTAATATTACTGATAGTGGTGTGCTTCCAGTACTCGTAATATTAACCCTGTGGATAAGTAGGTTTATGTTTTCCTTGATGTTTTCTCCATCAGCTAAAGGGCTATTTGTTAAAGGATCTATTTAAACTTGTTTTTCTCCGTAAATATTTTCAGCCGTTCGAGGAACCTGCTCAGGGTCTGCTTCTCCGATGTGTATTTTGTCTGATTCTGTTGGCTCCTTTTCTCCCTTGGCTGCCAATGTCTCATTGTTACGCTCTATCTCTCTTTCTATTCTCGGGGCCTGCTCGGTGCTTGGGGAGCACGACAAGCGTCCTGCAAGTTTAAATGTTTCATACTATGCGTAAATATTTTCCATCAGGTGCCTCATTTATTCTATTTGGAGCTCCCCTGTCCTTATAATTTTCGTCCCTATTATAATTTTATTTGTAGTTATAATTTTCTCCATAATTATTGTTATTATCGTACTGGTTATTGCAATTGTTGTTGTTGTTTCTTGGATAATCAGTATTTCTGTTGTAATTGCTATGTTTATTGTAACCTGCATTATTACAGGAGCTTCTTCCATATTCGTTGTTATAGTTTTGGTTATACGAATTAGAAGGGTAATAATATTTATTTTGGTAGTTAGACTTTCCTTACGTATTTTTTATGTTATCTTTGTTAAAGTATTCTCATTCGTCGCTCCAATTTTTCTTCCACTCTCTGCGTCTCTCACTAGTGTGTGATATTCGCTTATATCGTGCCCCCTGCGTTTGCAGTAAGCGCAACTTTCAACTCTTACATTTTATTTATCTTGCGCTGCCTGCGCTGGTGGGTCATTTGCATTTCTGTCCGGGTTTTGAATTTTTTAATTATTTGCGTCTGGTACCAGTTTGATACATAATTATGTAGCATGTTTTCCGTATTCATCGCAATACGAGTTGTAATGATGATCCCCGGTTGTTTTACCTTTTTCTGTTATTTCGCATGCTTCTGCCTGCTTTTGGTTACGCACACGATCATCCGTATCTCTTTTTTCTGTTCTCACTAGGCATATTTGAGCCTTGATTTGTGCTGGCACTATCTTACGTAATCTAAGATTGCTTTCTATTTTCAGCGCGCCTACTATAGCTTCGCCCAATGTTTTTGGACTAAGGTATGTTATCCTGTAGTACAAGACGATTGTATCCCGTTTGTGTATTGTTCAATGGCTTTTCTTTCAGTGTTCTCTTTCAATGCCTGTCGTTCACTAGAGAGTAGTGCCGTGTCCGAGTCGTGGAGAGTTATTATTCTATCGAATGTTTTCTGTACGTGGCTGCTGTAGTCTGCTACGAATTTGCCTCTGTTTTGCTTTATGACTTTAAATTTTGCCAATAACGTAGCGACGCTTCAGATGCTGCTGTATCTGTTTTTCAGTTCTAGTAAAAGTTGGTCCATAGAAGAAACTGTACTAGCCATGGTATAAATTTGACTGCCTTGTTCTTAAATTTATTTGCTAGTTAGCCAATAAAGAACTTCTCGTATAAAGGGCTTACAGTCCATAATACCATTATTACTATTTGCTCGAATAGAAGTAACTTAACGGGATCGCCATCAAACGTTGGCACGTTTGTTACTAAGCGGCTTAATAACAACATCGTGCTTTGAGTTTGGCGTTCGTAATTAATATTTTCTGTATAATGTGGAGGTACCGTTACTAGGTTTTGGGCTGGGATGGGCTTTAGGTTGGAGTTGTGTAGTTGTATTTTGTCTCCAGTTATTATGGTTATGGACCATATCGTGAGCAACCCCCTCGATACCAATAACTTGACCCTCTTGAACTACTGGGACTCACATTTGTGTTTGATGCTGTGTGGTTTTATCATGGGTTTGCTGTAATAATAAATGTTTTGATTGTGTAAATATTTATTTTGTATATTGTTTCACCGCCTGTTCAGCTACTTCTCTTATTATATCGTGTATATTTGCGTTGTGTCTGATTTGAGCTTTATAGCTAGGTTAATTGGTGAAAGGTTGGCTCCTGTTAGTTGTTGCATTTTCACGTTCGGCGTGGGTAGTTAATTTTTCTTATTAGCGGGGTTATGTGTTTTGGTATAGGATGGCGCAACAGCTCCAGTATCGCTTATGTCTTGCCTGTGAGATATATGATTCTAGATCATCTTCTAAGTCAATCCGTATCACCTCGTCATCTGTGTTAGTCGGTCCCGCTGTATGTGTGTCTGTGCATCTCTCGACTTCCTGTACTTCTCTTCCCAGTATATCGTTTGTTTCTACGTCACTCATAATTTTGAACTATCATTTTATCTATAGTTTGTCTTGTGTGTTTATATATATATGTATATATGTTGTTTAATCGTAAGGCACTGTTGTTGTGGTGTATTCTGTGTTAGCCCGATAGATATACGTGCTCTAATTAGTGTTCGTCAATAGCTTTTTTTTTCTCGCTTTCGGTTAACTACACCTTGTATTTATTAATTAGCTTAGAAAATTTTGTATCAAGTGCTTATCACCTGTGTATCGGGATATGCTTGTGCATGCAGTTATGTGTTACAACCAAGGTTATTAGGTTTTGTGATTTAGTAATAATATCGATATGGAAAATTTTTTCTTGTAGTGCATTTTCCCTCGAGATTTATGAGTATGATATATAAGAACAGTGAAATTTTCCTTACCAGATTCCTGTCACGATGGTCAGCATAGTGATGACCCTATCTGTCCCCATAAGTTGGTATTTGATGGTTCTGTGAGTTGACCTGCTTTCGCTTACCCCGTTTTTTTCTACTTTTAAGTGATGTATCTCGTATCCCGTCTAGGGCTGATGTCTGGGCTCAGTCCACCGTGTTTTTTTGTCCATTATTTCCTGGCTGTAGTAATTGGTAGTTGTTCTAGTATTATGGTATTTTGGTCCACTGGATTGGTATGCAGTTTCTTATCTAATCACTGTCCTAGTCTGGTAGCAGTGTTGATAAATTTTTCGACAATTCTTCCCTTTCTTTTCACACTCCCACAAAATTCCTTTTATTGTGACAGTTGAGCCACTAAGTTTAAATTCTGACGCCAGCTGTTACGTGGGGATTACGGTGCTAGAATAAATAATAGGCCGACTTGTGGTTAACTTGTGCTTTACTGTAATTACTTATATTCGAGGGAAGTTGCGCGTGTCCTAATCTCACAGGCCCGGTCCTCCCGCTCTTGTGTCTCTTTCTGATCTCCCCTTTTACTTTGTCCCTTTGCTCTCCTTCTCCTATCACTTCTCCTCTTTATTTCTCTACCTTTCGGTCCCAAGCCAGTGGAGGCACACGCACGCATAGCTATGTTCTTTCGTACGTAATATAAGATTTTTTAATAATAACTCGTACTTTTCAGTTGTATGGTGCAACAGACGGTTGAGAAATACACTCGCATGTATGGATCCTATGCTGTGAGCAACTCTTATGAGAAGAAAGCTTAGCATATGAGATTACTCTGTCCTTTTGACTGCGGGGTTCGCATTATTTTCTAGAGTACATAGGGCCTTTGAAGTCGCAGTGAATTTCGTGGTCGATGTCACTGGTAGGTATATAGCTGATGCTAGTTTGGTCTAGTTTTGTATTAATTTTTTCAAAGCACTTTTAGTATATACCACATAAAATATAATTAGAATTGATAGGGATAGCGTCAAGTGTATCAGGAGTATTGTCACGGCTATAATATTCGTCTGGATTTTGTATTAACTGTAAGACACAATTGCTGTAGTTGCAAATACGTAAAAGGTAAGTTTATAATATTTTTAGGTTTGTACATCGCAAAAGTAAGAGGTGGAATAGTTTTATTGCTGTTAACGTATCTATTGGTTTCAAAGTCAGAGAATTTTTCTGCGTCCCGTATGGTGCATCTGAAATCTACTTTTATAATGTCGTATCTGACGGAAGACAGGTAATACCTATTTGCTCCGCAGAGAGCATTGATGTTGGGCTTATTTTTTGTTGAAAAGAGCCAATAAAAGAACTTGACCGTTTAAATAATATAACATGGCCTAGCATTTAATACTTGTATCTTACATTTGTAGAGATTGATATTTTTTGGATTATGGAGTATTTCTACGTTGCAAGTGTTAAGTCTTATATCACGCAGGAGTAGTTGGCATAAGTACGCATTAATAAAGAAATTTATTAAGTTCTAATTAATTATTAAAATAGTTTACGCGTTAGCCATCTACTAGAAAAAAATAATCTGCTGTGCGTATTTCGTATTAAGTGAGCTCCGATCGTGCTATTGCAGTTACTTGTTTTTTGAAACTCTGGCCATGATATGGTCTTAAATAGCTTAAAATTTATTATTTGTTGAAGTAGAAATATTTCTTTATTATAATTTTACTGCCGATTACATGAATTTAAAGTTAATTGTTTATGAAAATTGGATTTTTATTGCTTTGACTGGGATCGGCATTTCTTGTTGAGACATGGTGTTGATAAAATGAAAAACGTACTTTTTTAGTATAACTGAGAATATTAACTAATTTGATTGCATTAAATTAATAAATTTTTCCATGAGGCTTCTGACGATGCTAAAGTTGCGGTAGGTTTTAAGTAACAAGGCGTCGGCTTCAGCTTGCATCTTGGTTGGTGTCTTCATGCTCTTTTCAAACTTAATGAGACTGCCTTAATAGTTTTGTAGTCACTTTGCGGCTGTCTTTTATTTTCGGCTTATTTTACTATCTATGTATTAAGTGCGTTTTTCGTGTTCAGCGATAGTTTGTTGTTTGGTGTTATACATACGTTCGAAAATTCTGATTGCTTCAGAATGAGTTGTTGCTTTGTTAACTTGATACGATGTTAATTATCTGTACAATATAGAGTTAAGGTTGCCTTATTTCTGAGTTTCAATCTCCAATTTTTCTATTATTTGAGACAAAATGTCATACTCAACGTTTTGTTTAACAGGGTCGCATTACAATTGGTAAATATTTTGGTTAGTTCGTAGTAAGCTTTTTAAGGCTTCTTAGAGTTAATGAGAGGTACTAATGACTAATATTTCCTTTTATTCTTAAGACTCGTATCTGATAAAAAGTGATTCCTGGGTTAAAATTTCATTAGGGAAATTTGGATATTACCTCGGTGCTCGTAATTATTACGATTGCTTATATAATATACCTGAAGAACATTTCTGATATTTGAAGATAAAATAAAGATATTTTGAGTTTAAAAAAAAGGGGAAATAAGTTTTTCTTTTTTTTTTGTACGACATAGTGATATTAAAGTATTTGCTACAGTTTTTAGTTTTCAAGATCTCGTAATTATTAACTCGTTTGAAATGTTGATGACACTCTTTGAGAGTGGCATAATATGCAAGTGGGAACATGTATCGACTTACTAGGATCTTAGGCCCTTTTATGAAACAAGTTAATTTAATTTTAACACTTCTAGGGTGTTTAAGTTATTTCTAAATGGTTGTGATGTGCTTTTTCACCTGCCCTCAAATATAACTGGAATTCACGATCATTTTTATGACAGTGATTGGTCATTATTGTAAATTTACGTTGTTTTATCTAAATTGTTGCGTCATTGATATTGATTAAATGGTTAAGAAAATCTTGTTCATAAATAAAGTATAATGATTAATTTATTTCTTGTTCCATGTTAAAAAGGTTTCGAAACTTGTGTTTCTGCATTCTTAGTATCTATGGCTAGAGATGAAATTCAGGGTTTGTTTATTATAGGGTATAAGTATGTGTTGTTTCTTACAGGTGCGTTGGCTGTCAAAGAGTCCGTATATATATTTTCTGTGAGCTGCTTAACCAGTATTTGTTGGTTATTTTGTAGGCTGGTTGCAGTGGCATTTTTTTAATTGCCTGAGTTTTTGCTATTGGTAAGAAATCGGGCCAGATAAAGTAGCAAATTTGTGAGTGAGTTTCAGATTGCTCCTAAAATATAAATTAACCATTTGTTAATCCTGTGTAAAGCATACCAGTAAATAGTTGTGTGTATAATAAATTAAATAGTTCTGAAAATTATTATTATTATTATAAAAGCAGCGCTTGCTGAGCCAAAAGAGATAGATTTTTGCCACATTTTGTTTTATATATTTTCAGCAAGTGTCTATAAGGTGTTTTCGTCAACGATGTTTAAGAGTAAAAATTGCTGTGCCAGCTTTGTTGTTTATGTTATCTTTGCTGTGAACCGATTTAATACTTCAGAGCGTTCATGAGAAGACATAATAAAGGTTTTTTGCTTTTTTATGTCGTTGTATAAATAAATACCACTATTTGCTAAACCAAGAGAACTGGAGTCCTATCAAGTTTGATTGGTGTCCAACTTTTGAAATTGCAGGTTTTCTTGAGTTGTCACTTGTGGTAACATTTTTTTTCATCCCGATTCAAAATTAAACATTACGGAAAGCACTGTATTGCATCCGGTTTTCGTGCCGTATTCTTTTAGTCCATGAATACATAGCGCTAAGAAATACGGTTTTTTTTTATAAAACTGGTAGTTTCTGTCAACGTGGTTCAGTTCCTTTTATGCAAACTTCTACTTGTGTACACTTCATCATATGTGCCCCATCTCCAGTAAAAAAATCTAATATTCACGGGACTCACCGTAAGTTGATAGGTGAAAATATTTGGCGAAACAGTGGCAATATTAAATGCTTTTTCCATTAATTTTCTTTCTCGCTCAAATTGTTTTAACAGCACGTCACTGTAAAATTCTTTTATTTCTATTCCAAAGTGCTTCTTCATTAGGATCAATTTAGAATTTCCGTACGTAAACATTCCTATGTAGCTAATGTCAACGCTTTTGTCTGCTTTAAGACTCTGCTTCTCGGGGTCGGTTAATGAAAATATTTTTGGGTGCTCTGTTTTAATAAGCGAGAAAGAGCATGTATTAGCAGTACCCATGTGCTTCAATGCATATGATGCGTGATCCTGTTTGAGTACATACAATGATTTGAGCTTATTTTTTTTCTAGTAACCTGTTTAAGTGTCCTGTAAAAAGGTTTGCTTAGCGACTATGGTGACATGAGTAAGATAACATTCAAAAATTTATATCCATAAGAGCTGTCAATGCAATAATTGTCCGTCAAAGTACATGATGTTCTAGATCCAAGTCTTATTTTATTTTTATTTAAATCTATGGCATTACACCACTCTTCTAAAGTAAAAGTGGCATGGCCCTATAAAAAAACTATTTAATATTCCCCATATGCGTCTGTATATGATCCTGCCCTTTTACAGACGCCGTTAGACCCTACGGAGCCTGTTATCTAATTGGAAAAGCCCTTTGTATTGTTAATGGGAATGTATCGTATTATATTTTGATATAATACTATACTTCTACGTGAAAACATTATATAACATTCGTCTTGTATTATTTCTCTGAGATATTTTATTTTTTTGTAACTAACTTATGTTAGTACATGCCAAAAATATTGTATTCTTTTAAGCCTAATTTTTTAATTTCTAACACCTGTGAGTTGCGTAGCCATTTATTTGCATGAGTGATACATACACTATGGTTGAGCTTATGACTGGTTTGACAGTGTTGTATTCTGATTTATTGACTAGAGAGAATGTTGTTTAATTAGCAAAAGATTATCCACAGTCATATCCAATGATTTCAGTCGCTTGTTTGCAGATTTTGGCATAGATGATTAACCAGAGAGTTATTTTTGTCTGTAAAATAAATCATTTTTAATTTTTTTTTGTAATTAACGTCAGTGCTTTGTGGCTTAGCGTAATTTTTTGTAGCACATTAAACGAGTAAGACAACAATAACGCACTCAAGTGTTGAGTGAGTAAAGCAAGCCAAAAGGTTTTACTTATCAGCAGGTTGTGCATATGTATGTTCATTTGTATGAGTTCTTTTATTTTCTATAAGTCAGTGTTAAGTTAAATTAATGACTTTTGGGGTCCTGTAGAAGGCATATACTGTCTCTTATTTAAATTAATTAAGAATTACATTTTTAATCATATTTCTTTACTATTTTGTCCGTTATCAATTTTTTTTAAGCGATCTCATGCAAGGTATTCAATTAACTGACAAGAACTGTCATGTATTGCGCGTATGTTGGTTATAAATCGTCTGCTTTGAGTGGTTGGCTACTATGTAGCCGTGCTTTTTTTCAAAAAACTACTTAAAAAGAAATGCTTTGTGTGCTTCTATGTTGAAAAGTATTTAAATTAAATGTCACCAATCCTATCAGTTCGTCCAACTGTTGTTTTCTCGTGATAAATATTTTAAGGTATTCAGCAAAAGAAATATGTGATCTTTCAGAGGAACCATTTAATTGGAAGTGAAACACTTTAGTTTAAAACTGCTTGATTTTGAATCGACTAGCTTTTTTTCTAATAAATTTACTTAGGAAATGAGTGCCTTGGTTCGTCTGTATAGCTGTTAAAGCTTTATCCACACAAATAAATTTCTTAACAAATGCGTATGCTACTGATATCGCAGTTTGATCTTTTAGTGGTACTACTACAGCAAATTTTTTAAATAAACATTGAATTGTTAAAACGTTCTCAATAATTTTTTTGCATCACTGGTAACGGACCCATTATGTGTTGAGCAAATTTACGAAAGGTTTGGTAGGTGTGTTGGAGATAATTAATTTTTGTTTTGTTTGAACAAGTACTTAATTTTTTAGTTGGCATTACAGGCATTTTGGTATGTATAATTAGATATCTTTTTTTTAGTTTCTTAAAAAATATTTTTGCTTTAGTTTGTTGTAAGTCTTATTTACTTCTTCATGTCCTGGTATACTGAAGTTACGCATTTCTTTAATAATGTTATATATTTTCTGTAAGGGTGCATATAGTTTTATTTACGGACAAATTATCATTTTTGTTTGTGGAATATGCTTTGGCAACATCTGTTTCATGTATTTAAACACGATATTTCCTAGTTTTGTGGTTCTGTACATGCTAACTGTTGATGTATTATTTTCTATTTATATTTTATTGAAGGTAATAAGTGACTTATTTCGTGCTGTTGTTATGTTTTTTATGTTTTCTCTGCCATGACCTGTTATAAGTGAGACTATTTAAAAATTGGTGATGTGTTACATTAATTTAGGTGTGCCAATTACTAATTTTTCCAAGCCGGGTAATGCTTGCTTACTCGGCTTCCTTTTCTTGTATGGAGGAGACTGCCTGCTCTTGCTTAGGGCTCTCAAAAATAGGTGAGCTGGATGCATGGTCTTTATTTTTATTGTTATTGAGTTTTTATCTTTTGGGAGCAAAAGCTATTATGGCTTCTTTGTAGCAAAAGCTGATGTTTTTACCTACCCTTTGGTGTAATATTATGACGTATTTCTTGTTTGTTTCTGATATTGTATTTGGAAGCTGCTAGTGCTGCTCCTTGTCCGTACAAGTAAGTGAATATACGTCAGTGTCGATTGGGCTTCTAGATGAGGCGTCTGTGTTTACATTCTAAAAGGATGGTTGATATATTATATCGAAATGACTTATAAGCTTGTTTAAGTCTCCAGCGTATGACTAGAGGAAAGGTCGTTTATCTAATTGAGACATTCAAATAGGCAAATGATCGGTCACTAATTTAAATTTTCTTTTGTACAGGTATACTTAAAATTGCTCTTTGCGGCACATTGAAGATAGGGCTTTTTTTTAAGAACGTATAGTAGTTGGTTTTATTTTCAAACCATGTGCGGATTATAAAAGTGATGAGCATATCTTTTCTAGTTTCTCTTTGTAAGAGTACCCCTTCTTCAGCGTAGCTTACAACATCTGTTGTGAATATAAATGTTCTTTTTCAGTCAGAGTTGTTGAAAATTAAAAGGATATATATATCTCTCACGATTTTGAATTCTGTTCAAGTTCTTTTATTCCTTGAGAACTTCCGATTTATTTTGATTATTGTATTGAATGATTTTGCAGTTTTTGCAAGGTTTCCTATAAATTTACGGTAGGAGCCTACTAATCCTAAAAATTGTCAAACACTTTTTTGATTTTTTAGTCGAGAAAACTCTTTAACTGCAAAATCTTTTTTTTAGGTTGGGTTTTCGTTCAGATTAAAAAACTATGTGACCAAGATAATTGACTTCTAGTAGTTTTAAAAATTTGCATTTTTCTGGCTATCAGGATACTTTGGCTTTTCTGAGTTGCTCTAAGGATTGAATAATAATTTTACGGTGTTTATCAAATTCTTAAAAGTCAATGCACACATTGTAAAAGAAAACAACTGCTCCTTCAATATTTCAAGTTAAGGTAGCTATAAGTGCTTAAAATATTAGTGCACTGGTTTTTAATTTAAAAGGGCATCTTTCGAAAGAAAAAGCCCTAGATCACACAAAAAGGCATTTTTTCTGTCTTGATTTCTTATTTTTATTTGTTAATAACAGGCTTTTTTAATCGAAAACTGTAAAATATTTAGGTGCAACGATTTTATCTATAATATCTGCTATGTTTTGTACGGGATGATTTTATTTAAGTATTACAGCATTAAGTTTTTTAAAGTCTGTTTCCATCTCTGTAATTTTTTGTCTGTCAGGTCCCAGTTTTTCTGGCACGCAGAAAACAGACACTGGGTAAGTGCTTATAGCAGGTTCAATAACTTATTGATAAGTATTTTTTGGACTTCCCTGTCTATTTTTTACCGTAAGATAGAAAGTTGCTGAAAAGGCTTAATTGTAAGAAAAGTACTAATTATTATTAAAATGCTTAACTCCATAATTATGATCTCAAGTGGGTAAACTTTGATCTTTAAGGTTATATATGTTGGCATAGCCTATTATTATGTTTTTTACGGTTATCAATTTTTTTATGCTTAATGTGGTTGAGACGTAAGAAACTCTGAATTTTTTATTCACGCAGTCTTACGTTCTAGCTTACTAATGTGTTTAGGATGCTCTTGTTTTTGATGTTAATAGCATATTCCCTTTAACATGTAATTTGAGATTTTGTATAAAATTGTTGACGCGTTCTTTTGTTAGTATGATTTTCTGAGGTTAAATAAAAAATGAGTTTATAAATAAATCTTTAAAATTTGTTGTCATATATTGTGCAGGGACTAGACGCGTGGGGCCCCGACCGGGGGCGAGGAAACGCGAAAATGCCCGAATACAGGCATCGGTCTCGGTGGCTTGCTACAGTGAAAGGGAAAAGCAGGGAGAGGCTAGAGAGAAAAGACGGGAGTGGCATTCAGAGGAAGAGTTCCTCATAATTTGGACCTTATCAAGTTGAATGGTTGAGGGGTGCTCAGCAACCGCTGGCTCTTTTCTCCGGGTTCTCTCCAGGAACAAGGTCTTCTTCATCCCAAGCCTCTCGCCTCTGCCTGTTTTCTCCTCCTGGTCTGCATGAGTAAAAGTAAGCTATTTAATAGGCAATTGGAAGAAGTTTGTGAGTTATCATTACGATAATTCCTCGTCCCAGAAGCAATAAATCCCTTGCGGTGGCTTCGTAGGCGTACTCATATTTCTTTGCTGACTGACTAGCCTATCTATTTCTTTTTGAGGTTTATTTCTTTTGTTGTTTATATATATCGTGCTACCGTGTTGTCTAGCAGATATATCCCGTTGATTTTGCGATGAGCCCACAATTGTACTATTTATGTTTTTTTTTGAATATTATATCCGAGTGATAATTGAGTCAAATGAAGTATAGAGTGTAAGGAATTTCACTTCAATGTTTAACTACTGTACTTTAGTACGTAAAACTCGTTCATAAGAGAGATGGTCTAGGCAAATTCAAATTTTGTTATTTACAATTATTATTTTGCGTTTAATGGTTCTTAAATGAAAATAACAACGAAAGTCTGAAGTATGTTGTCGAACTAATTAAGTTATGATTTATTTATATACTAGAGCCACGTCAGTCGTAAATATCGTGTAAGACTTGTATAAAAAAAGAGCGTTCTCGTGACTTAAATATTAAATCATTGTTACAGGAGAAGTAGCGTTAATGCTCTACGAAGCAAGTTAATCCAAAAAGTTGTATAATTTTAAGATACTAAAGAGGGAGTCGTGCGAACAAAAAAAACTTATTATTGAATTGAATAAGACAAAAACTTTAAATATATTTTGGAATTAAATTATAATTATTCATATTTTATTATTTAAAACATTGTGCTCCTGGTTCCATCTTATCCCGTATCCCATATAAGAAAAATACCCCGCAATTGGTGTTACGATTGTTTCGGTACACTGTACCTTCCTCAGACACAGAGGGTTATAAACTTAACTCTCTTCGGTTCTACAACATATTATATCCATACTTATCAGAACGTCACCTATCAAAGCTATTTACGAACGTTATTATTATTATAAATTCCATAAAGGTGAGTCATTTAAATCTAGCTGACAATTACGTAAGCAGTCAGTGTTTTTGAAATTATTAATCTTGGCTGTTTCTAAGAAATCCGATAATATATCTGTAGAGGCTACATGCAAAACTTTAAATTATGCATCTCATCTGTTAGAATATAATCATAAGTTCAATCATGATTTTATACCTTTAGAGGCTACATGCAAAACTTTAAAATCATGATTAAACTCATGATTAAATTCTAACAGATGAGATGCATAATTTAATTTTTCTGTACCACCGACAAAAGCCTTCCAATGTTCTTTCAAACATTTATCAAAAGACCTGCCAGTTTGTCCTATGTACACTTTATCACAAGACCCACATTGCAAACTATATACACCTGACTTATGAGACCTAAGTGTTTCACTTTTATGATTTTTTATTAATTTTTGTAATCTTTTCTGTGTTCTAAAAGCAATATGTTATCCATAAGATTTTAGTTCCTTTTAAAAAAATTAGATACTTTTCCGAAAAACGTACAAACATAAAAAAAGTCTTTATCTTTATCTACTATTGGATAAACATTTTTAATTGCGATTTTATATTTAACTTTATTAATAGTTCCATGTATTAAATTTTGATTATATCTATTATTCTTAGCTAATTCTTTAACAGTTTTACAATTACTCTGTGACTTCGGAACCGACATCAATCTATATACATAACTTTAAAATGCGGCTATTTTATGCAAGTTTGAATGAAGTGACTTCTTATGAATCAAAATATCTGTATGTGTTGGTTTACGAAAAATACTAAATTCTAAATGGCGATTATTTCTATTAATTCTTAAATCTAAAAAATTAAGTGAATAATTTTCTTCTATTTCTATTGTAAATTTAATATTTTTGTGTAATTTATTAATGAACTTTAAAAATAACTGTAACTGTCTCTGTGATTCTTTAAAAATACAAAATACATCATCCACATATCTATACCATTACATACGATTTACATTAAACGGACTTGTCATAATTTTGTTTTCTAAAAAATTCGTGAAAATCTCTGCTAGTAACGGGCTGAATGGATTACCCATTATCAGTTTATCCTTAACCATATATGAATTATTATTAAATTCAAAATAGTTCTGATTTAGACAACATTTAAATATTGTCTTCTAAATATTGTTTCAAATAAAGAGACAATAAATTGTGAGGATTTATTTATAATCTTATTTTTTATTTGATTTTAATATGGAATTGATTCTTTATCAAGTAACGACCGGAAGTACTAATTATTATAAGAAAGCTAATTATTGGCTTTTTGGTCATTTGGTATTTTCAACTTATTTCACGTGTTAAAATATGTACACAGAATATTTAGTTTTATACTATTTTCATTAAAAAAGAACTGAAACCAACATACATACATATCAGGACGAATTTCTACAATATTTCATCCAGAAAGGCTAAAGAAATGGCAATGTTAAGGTGGCTTAAAAGTGATAAAAAGAAGATGTTTTACAAACGAGATGTTTTAAGTGTTTATTTAAAAATTGTTTACAGTGAACTGTTATCAAGACTAAATAATATGGAATTTGATGTGGTAGATGCAAATACTGGACTATAAGTTAATAATATTATGACAAAAAAATTTTTTATCCAAAATCGATAACTTAATAAACTAACGATTTTATCTATAATATCTGCTATGTTTTGTACGGGATGATTTTATTTAAGTATTACAGCATTAAGTTTTTTAAAGTCTGTTTCCATCTCTGTAATTTTTTGTCTGTCAGGTCCCAGTTTTTCTGGCACGCAGAAAACAGACACTGGGTAAGTGCTTATAGCAGGTTCAATAACTTATTGATAAGTATTTTTTGGACTTCCCTGTCTATTTTTTACCGTAAGATAGAAAGTTGCTGAAAAGGCTTAATTGTAAGAAAAGTACTAATTATTATTAAAATGCTTAACTCCATAATTATGATCTCAAGTGGGTAAACTTTGATCTTTAAGGTTATATATGTTGGCATAGCCTATTATTATGTTTTTTACGGTTATCAATTTTTTTATGCTTAATGTGGTTGAGACGTAAGAAACTCTGAATTTTTTATTCACGCAGTCTTACGTTCTAGCTTACTAATGTGTTTAGGATGCTCTTGTTTTTGATGTTAATAGCATATTCCCTTTAACATGTAATTTGAGATTTTGTATAAAATTGTTGACGCGTTCTTTTGTTAGTATGATTTTCTGAGGTTAAATAAAAAATGAGTTTATAAATAAATCTTTAAAATTTGTTGTCATATATTGTGCAGGGACTAGACGCGTGGGGCCCCGACCGGGGGCGAGGAAACGCGAAAATGCCCGAATACAGGCATCGGTCTCGGTGGCTTGCTACAGTGAAAGGGAAAAGCAGGGAGAGGCTAGAGAGAAAAGACGGGAGTGGCATTCAGAGGAAGAGTTCCTCATAATTTGGACCTTATCAAGTTGAATGGTTGAGGGGTGCTCAGCAACCGCTGGCTCTTTTCTCCGGGTTCTCTCCAGGAACAAGGTCTTCTTCATCCCAAGCCTCTCGCCTCTGCCTGTTTTCTCCTCCTGGTCTGCATGAGTAAAAGTAAGCTATTTAATAGGCAATTGGAAGAAGTTTGTGAGTTATCATTACGATAATTCCTCGTCCCAGAAGCAATAAATCCCTTGCGGTGGCTTCGTAGGCGTACTCATATTTCTTTGCTGACTGACTAGCCTATCTATTTCTTTTTGAGGTTTATTTCTTTTGTTGTTTATATATATCGTGCTACCGTGTTGTCTAGCAGATATATCCCGTTGATTTTGCGATGAGCCCACAATTGTACTATTTATGTTTTTTTTTGAATATTATATCCGAGTGATAATTGAGTCAAATGAAGTATAGAGTGTAAGGAATTTCACTTCAATGTTTAACTACTGTACTTTAGTACGTAAAACTCGTTCATAAGAGAGATGGTCTAGGCAAATTCAAATTTTGTTATTTACAATTATTATTTTGCGTTTAATGGTTCTTAAATGAAAATAACAACGAAAGTCTGAAGTATGTTGTCGAACTAATTAAGTTATGATTTATTTATATACTAGAGCCACGTCAGTCGTAAATATCGTGTAAGACTTGTATAAAAAAAGAGCGTTCTCGTGACTTAAATATTAAATCATTGTTACAGGAGAAGTAGCGTTAATGCTCTACGAAGCAAGTTAATCCAAAAAGTTGTATAATTTTAAGATACTAAAGAGGGAGTCGTGCGAACAAAAAAAACTTATTATTGAATTGAATAAGACAAAAACTTTAAATATATTTNGAAAAGCTTACAAAAATTAATAAAAAATTATAAAAGTGAAACACTAAGGTCTCATAAGTCAGGTGTATATAGTTTGCAATGTGGGTCTTGTGATAAAGTGTACATAGGACAAACTGGCAGGTCTTTTGATAAACGTTTGAAAGAACATTGGAAGGCTTTTGTCGGTGGTACAGAAAAATTAAATTATGCATCTCATCTGTTAGAATTTAATCATGAGCTTAATCATAATTTTGAAGTTTTGCATGTAGCCTCTCCAGGTATATTATTCGATTCTTCACAAACAGTCGAGATTATTCATTTGAAAAATAGTGACAACTTACTTAATTGTCAGCAAGATTTAAATGACTGACCTTTATTAACTTTATAATAATAATAACGTTTGTAAATAGCTTTGATAGGTGACGTTGTACTGATGTGTATGAATATAATATGTTGTAGACCCGAATAGAGTTTAGTGTAAACCTCTGTGTCTGAGAAAGGTACAGCGTACCGAAACAATTGTAACACTAATATATGAAAATAAACTGTGAAGATTTATGTATAAATTCATTTTTAATTTAATTTTAATATGAAATTGAATCTCCATCAAGTAACGACCGAAAGTATTAAAGATTTTGAGGATATTATTCTTTTAAATACTTCTGTACATGTTTTTGCAATATTTGGAGTCCTTCTTGGTAGTAAGCCTTATAATATTTTCGAAGTAAGCTCAAATATAAGAATAAGTCTATATTTTAGTATAGAAGTTATTTATTTAGGATTTCAAGGTTTTTTGCAGTTCATTTCCCATGTCACTTTCTTTGGTATCATAATGTTGCGCGTATTTATTATGTTTATGCTTCCTAACTTTAGTGTTTTTGCAATTATTGGCAGTTTCACAATATTTTAGGGTAGGGTTTAAATTTTCTTTATTTTTGAATATAAATACCTAATTGATGTTGAGTTTAAGGTTTTGAATTTTTTTGTTATCATTGTTTATGAGCTAATTTCTTGGATTTTAGATTTTGGAGTTTGTAAGATAATTTTTTATTTCTTGATTTTGAATTTTGGTGTTTTTAATGTTAGCTTTTATTTTATGATCTTAGATTTTAGTTTTTAGAGTATCATTTTTTTTATGATTTCAGATCCTGGCGATTTTTAAGAAATCAGAATTTTTTGTTTTTTGATCACTACTGAGTTTGGATTGTGCAGTTTTCGCAGTTTGTAAGTGAAAGTGCTCTATTTCTTTGACGCGTGAGAAGTTGTATAGAAAACTTCTGTATGTGCCAGAAATTTCACGCTGTTTTGCAAAAAATTTTTGTGTTTTTAATTTTGTTTTTAATCAGTATTGCATTATTTCGTGATTTTGAGTAGTTTTTATAGTTATTTATTTGCACTTAATAAAGACAAAATATCTTCTTTTCTGTTAGACCGTATGTTTCTATTGAGAAATCATCTGTTATGATGTGGAATTTAATAAATCGTTTAAGAGAGCTGAAAATGATGTTCTTTAGGATTTTAATTTCTTCATTTGTGATGCTTATTAGGGGCAGAATGGTGTTTTAAAAAATTATAATATTGGGTAAAATGACGTATTCTTAAATGAGCGATTCTTATATGAGCATTTATGTTGAGAATAAACGACCAAGGTCAATTAATTTCACTGAGCTTAATTCTTGAAGATGGTCTTGGTGTTTTGATATTTAGTGAGATGGTTTTGCTCATGATTTACTGTTTTTGGAAGGTGTACGTGTGACATTGTTAGTTTCTCCCAAACTGCCTCTTCTTTTACATTCACTTTTCCAGTGACCTAAGTTCCTGCAATAGTTGCAAGCTTTTCTGACTATCAATGAATAAGTTTAAAGTTTGTGGCTGGCTGTAGGAGTTTGATGCATAATTGTTAGGTTGGTGTGTAGGTAAAAGATGATTATATTATGGTTGACTTTATGACACGCCGTTTATTAGAGACTGTGTGTTTTATGGTGTAGGAGAGTGAATTAAATTACATGTAGCGTTGTACATGGGCGTGGCTTGGTGTCTGTCGGCTTGGCTAGTCTTATAGCAATACCAGCAATCGCTTGCTGTATGCTTTCGTCTTTAACAAATTTGGTTCTTTTCTGGACTTCGATTTAAGCTTATTCATGCATCCAAACTTTTTCTATTAGTATAATTTTTACTGTTTCTTGTCAATTTCCAGGTTCATAACACGCGAACTCCGTTTAGATTACTGCAGCTTAAGTGGTAGCAGTTTAGAGGTTGTTTGCGTAGCCTATATGTGCTTTTACTACCCTGCAAAGCCATGTGATGAAGTATTTAAATTTGTCCTATTCATTCTGTATAGAATTCTTAATGCATTTGAGCTTCGTTAAGGGTTGCTTTTATTAATTCTTAGGCAGTGATTTTAACTTCGTTAGAAAAAGAAGATAACGCTATCTTTTTTTTTTTCCAACACTACTAGTTTACCTATTATTTAACGCCATATTATTGTGGATCCAAGAACGTTTGAAAGAAATATTGCTTTTTCGTGAATAGTGTCAAAAATATTATTTTTATTGAATAGTAATGATTCTCCTGAGCGGTGCATTTAAATCAATTTTGCTAAATTGGGTTCGTTTATTTGTAAAGTAATGTAGTATGTTTCTTTGCAATCATCTTAAAAAGTTACGAGTGGTACGTTTGATATATTATACAAATGTATCAGCTTGATTCCGTCTTAAAAAAAAAAATGTGAATAGGTGCCAAAGTTGAATTATTTATTTTAGTTTGGAAAGAGGTGCTGAAGGGTGGCTTTTTTAAGAACTAGAGTGATTATTATGTAAGTGAAATTGTTAGAGTTATGATTTTCGAGTGTTTCGATAATTTTGGGTATTGTGTCAGTCCTTAAAGCGTGAGTGACTTTTTTTTTAGTTGATTCGGTCGCATTATTAACAAATAAAAATAAAAATTTATAATTTGTTCAATTCGCGTTAATAAACTGTAATGCTCTCATACATAGAAAACGAGGGGTGTTGAGGTCTTATTTAAAAAAATCTCTAGTTATTCTTATGTCATTTGTTAAAAACTTACTTCTTTCTTGGTTAAAGTTGGCGATGGCTTCATATTTGCTTAATGTCAGTTAATATTTCTAAAGTATTAATGTTTTCAGTTACCAAATTTTTAAAGCCGTCAAGCATTTCTTTATTTTGACAAACACTTGTGACGATTTCCTTGTCTAGTATTTCTGATGAAGATGCAGCTAATTTCTTGATTTCATGAGCAACTACGAGATTTGAAGCATTAGGTTAGTCTTTTTGTCTTATTTGTAAGTCAGTCAAACAATTTAACAAAGTTGGCTGTCTTTTTATTGGAAAAGTAGGTTTACTTCTTCTCAAGTGAGTTAGTAGAATTTTAAGTACATCAGCGTTGCGGTTATCTATTGTTAATATGTAGAGAGTAGTGGTTTTTGAGGTCAAGCTCCTAATTGCAACGTCATAGTTCTTAAACGTCACTTTAGAATGCGAGTATTTGAATGTGGTATGCAGAGAAAATGTTTTTTCATTGAGCAGTGTTGTAATGCCATTACAATGTTAAAAGTAATTTACCAGTAGTTTGACGAGTAATGCTGGATTTAGAGGTTAACAGCTCTTCTGCAAATGCCAGTAAAGTAGATTGCATGTCAAACCAGTAATATGTTGTATGAAATTCAATGTTTAATTAAAAAGTAGTCAAAACTTTATTTAATCATAAATATTATAACGACAATTTGAACAATAAGGCGAACATTTTATAATTCAACTAGCTTAAGTAAATGTAAGCTTATTGCTTGTTAGTCTGCTATATAACCAGGAAAGATGGATTATCCTGCAAGGCATGGATCTATTTAAACCCTAAATTAGATCAGTAATTGGAGGTGGGATCTGTGGTAAGCCAAAGAGTCGAGGTAAATTTCATTGACATATTTTTAGAAAAGAGGTACAGCTGCAGGCCAAGGATAGATGTTGAATTTGGTAAGGATAGAATCAGAAAGCGAGAATTTCTGGTGAGCAGGTGACCCATAAATCGTGCGTTGTTATTGAGTCCTGATTGTGGCCGCTAAGTAACAAACACCATATGGTATTTGTTACTGACTGTGGGTAAAAATTACTAGACATTACAAACTTTCAACTAGAATGAATTATGACAAAAATAATTTAAATCCTTATGAACCATGAGGCCTTTCAAATTTGATGAGAGTGACAGTTGGCATAGATTCTTAAACAACTTCGGGCCTCAGCTCTTAGTCTATTGGTACTTAGTGAAAGTGTGTGAGAACTACCATTTACCGTATTGCCTAACTTTTGCTTGCGACGTATACTGATCTTAAGTCTAGACAAATATGCCTGAGATCTTACAATATAAAAAAAAAATATAACAACATAAGTTTAGTCAGATCTTCGGCAAGAAGCAAAATTTCTTATGTAATATCATCTCAGTCCCGTGGTATATCATTTGCAGCCTATATAACAGCTGAAACAATAACTATGTATGTATGTGTGCTTACGTATATATAGCAGCAAGAAATAAAAGTTATATTTAAATACATTCATACATACATGTATGCTCACGTAACTTGTCCTATCGACAAATTGATGATAAATAGTTTAAATTTCTTTTTCAAAACATTAAAAAAAAAAAAAGAAAACAATACAGATGCACGTGACAAGAATGGCAGAAATTACTTAACAAAGTTTCAAGAAAATAATTGAATGACAACTTTGAAAGTTGTTGGTCCGAAAAATATTATAGCTCAGTTTTTTAAATTTGTTGAAAAGTATGCTTTTACGCATTCCAGATTAAAAACTTTGTCTTCATCGAGTACTTCTGTATTTGTTTTTCACAAAACTTGTTGTTTTCCATAAATATTATGTAATCAATGATTTAATTATCAAAGCAAAGTCCTGCACGAATAACTTTAGAATTCAAGCAACACGAGCGCATACGGCATATATATCGCAATTTTCGAAAAAACCTAAAAAAATTGTTGCCGTGTGCTGGATGATAAGCCAGTGTAGCAAACAATTATACTTTTAAGGTATCAAGTTTCTTGTTACTCTGATAGAAAAAACAAAATTACCTTTACCTTCATATTCTCGCTTTGTTGCTTCCACTATGATCTGTGAATTTTCGGTTGTCAAAAAAGTGTGAATGTTACAAACGATCTTTGTATGTTAACTAGTCCATCGATGTTATCACACAGTTATTATAACTAAGCTTACACTTATGAAGTTATCCATCGCCATTATTGTACCACACAATCTTTTAGTACGTATAAATATCAAGTCTCCTGGTAGTTTAGTAACGGGTAATTACTTGCTTTTATTACCAGCAGATTAAAGATTAAAGTGTCTCCAACACATAAGAAGCATGAAAGCTCATCATTTTAAGAAAGAGAGATCTACTTGTAGTTAGTATTAAGTTCTCTTCATACAACTAAAGAGATATCCTGAAAAATTTAGGGAGTATCGGCTTATGAATTAAGAGACTTTTGACTCTGTACTGCCTGTAGTTCTGAGTTCTTTTTCAAAGGGGTGGTGCAATTTGTACAGCAGACCTATATGTGAAGAAGAGAGACATGCTTTGATGATGGAGGAAGCTTTCAGGTTCTACGTATTTACTGACAAAATTTTGGTTGGCTTTTTTTCGTCTTTTATAATTATTTAAAATTTTTTTCCTACTTATGTAAGAACCACGTACACTGTTGAAAACAAACATGATTTAAATCTTTGCAAATTTTTTATTAGATTTTAAGTTTCTGGTTCTACTTATCATGAGACTTATGTTTTTTTTTTTTTTAATGGGACTGTTAACTGTCAGTGTCATTATAAAAGAAGCCATGACAAAAATTTGAAAGATTTGACAGCTTCTTTATATGAACGTTTTTACTGCATTTGACTTTCTTAAAATCTCAAAAAGTTTTTACAGTAAGTTTGTATATTTAAATGGCATTGGCCCCTTTTACAGGTGCCTTATGCGTAGAAAGAAGCCTCTTTATTC
Organism: Copidosoma floridanum; assembly: GCF_000648655.2. The sequence goes on along the minus strand of NW_019379602.1, from coordinate 3,035,554 downwards.
AGGATCTATATATTTTTATTACATGAGCTGTGATTTTCTTGTCCTTTCAGCTTTTGTTGACTTTAACTATAAATATATCTTTGTAGATGGTAGTGGGTTCAGGAAAACCACGATTGCAATAAGCCAAATTTTTTTCAAGATTTTTGTCGTATACTGTTTTAACATCTTGATGCTAATAGTATGTCTTACTTGAAAATTTCTTTCACAGTTTTTCTTAACATATGTGTTATTACGATTAAAATTGTTAAATACTTTGAATTTTTTTTTAAACCTAAACTATATTTTAAATATATATCTTTTAAATCAACGTAAAAATTTCGAAGGATTGAGTGGGGAAAAAAAATTATTAGTAATAGTAAATTACCGACATAACAACCGCATATACTGCTGAAACAATGAGTAAAATATTAAATTTTTTTATATCACATGCTTCATGATTTTCGCAAATAATAGCTTATGCAATCATATTTTTTATGTTTCCAAATCGTTTGTATCACGTGAGTAATAAATAACTGAGCAGATCTGGGATACATAATTTATATTTACATTTCAAAAGCGTAAATTATATCTCTGTAACTCTATCCAGTATGGTTGTGCATGTTATAAGAACTTTAGACTTGATTTACTGAAAAAGATTAGTAATTGAATCATTTATTAGCGACGTCTAATAAGTAATAAGAATTTGTAGCGAATTTAATTAAAAAATTAAATAGTCTGGACGTTATGGTTATTAGGCAACCTTGAAGATGATTTTTTATCAAGTAGTTTAGAAAAAATCGAATTATATTGCGAGAAATTCTTAATAAAGTTACGGTACACTTTTTTTTCATGTTTTTTAATGAATAAACGACTGCATAAAAGCTTATGAAATTCTTAATACACTCATATCTTCATATATATATAGGGATTTAATCAAAAGATAATAATACTAATCCAAGTATACATTTTCATTGTAGCCATTAATCACTTACTAGTGCTCTGAGATTGGACGCAAACGTTACATAATTATTTCTACAAATTTATATACTGTTCATTATGATTTCAAATTTTTAGTAAGTACTTGATTTGTAAAATACACAATGTTAACAAATAAATAATAATAAAACTTATTGCCCTGGTTTATTATTAGATAAGCAATAGAGTTCTTTGATCATTTTTTTTATCTAAATATTTATAAAAATTGGTTAGAAATTAAAGCAATTTTAAGAATGATTGTTTAACAGTCAATCTTTAAACAGGGGTATCATGAGGATTTTTTTGGTAGGCAAAGCATGCATACACGAAAACGTAACAACATTACATTCTAACTCTAGATTTATCTTATCCGTAACAACCATCTCAATTTTGCTACTAAGAAAAAAAGCTATGCAGTTACTCAATAAGTCTAGAAGGTAGTTGGTTAATGCGATACAGACATAAACACTTTCAAGATACGAGGTGATTATATAAAATTTGTCCTGTTGACTATGTTAATTGATAACTGAACTATTCTTTATAAATTCAAGATTTTGGTGCTCAGTGAGTACAAAATATTTTTAAAAAAATGTAAGATTTAAAGTCTTATTTTTAGTTTGAAACTAAATGAAAATTTACATCAGTTTTGTATTGTTACGTATGATAGCATTGAGTTATGCATCCGTGCGCCCTTTTTTGCTGAGGACCTGAAAGGTAGAAGAATAGCGAAGAGAAGCAATGGGAGTATTTATAAAGTAACTTAACTATAAACCCAGCCTTTATTTATTTCCACATAAAAAAACCTACGTAATAGCTGGTATCAGAAGTGCGATACAGACAAAATTTTTCACGTCTTGTTTCGTAAGCGGAACAACCTTATTTTACGAGACAAAAACATTTTTTTTATCACTGGAAATAAAAACAAAAATATTGCTTATCACGAAGCAAAAAAGATATTGTTGTATGTTTGTAAGTTCAAGACGCCAAACTCAGTGTGTTAACAAGAACAATAAAACGAATGGAAGAAAAGGAAAAAACAATTTGGAAAAAAAATCTTCAACACTGTGAGAGGACAAAATAAGGAAATAATTTCAAATAAGGCTAGTGGACCAATGATCCAAGCTAGAGGCAACTACCGTTCACTTAACTTCAGGGAATACGAAAAAAAATAGATGACCAGCACAATCAATATTGTGGTCAAGAGATCCATGAGGATGCAGCGCAGCCTTAGTAATTATCTAGGCTGAGACCACTTAAGTTTGTACGAAATACAGAATATAAGATATCTATTCCATTGTTACCTATCCTCCCCCAGGAAAAATTTATGGTAGAGGCACTACCTTTCTTAATTCAAAGAATGTGCAGATAATATTTTATAAAATTTACAGATTTAATTTTCATCTACAATATTCTTTACGTCACTAATAGTAATAAAATACAAAAAATGTACACTTTAATATAATCTCGTAAAAAGTAATCGGGATCAACAAAAAACTGTATGTTAATAATAAACTAAGTAATAAACAAAAGATCTTACATCAATTTTTTACGATACAGATACTAAATCTAACTCAGATATAAAAAAAACAACACTAGGACAGCTTAAGTGCACAGAGAGTGAGACTGAACAAAAAAAAGATCATTAATTTTCATTGCCAACCAAAGCTTTATGTCATATTTATTACAAACACCCATCTTATGAATAGAGTAATCAAAAAATTCTATATAAAAGGAGCACTCATCACAGAATTACAAAACCAGTTGAGCCAAAGAAATTAAAGAGAAGACATACAAAATAACCAAACAGAAAACAAAAAAATACAAATTACGTTAGATCACGACTCTGAGTCATTAGCTAAATGTGGAAAGATGGTCTAAAGTACACAGACTTTTTATGATGAAAATGCTAAGAAAGGTAATGCCAAGTATAAAACGTGGGCAATAATCTCATAGGCAAGATGTAAGCAATAACAAAAACGATGGGCCATCCCAGACAGAAATACATAGATTTATCTCACTTAAAAAATTCACTACCCCCACCGAGCATGCACGTTATACGATAAACACATATCAAATCATTGCTAGTCAGCTAAACAACAAAGTGCAAACCAAACACTTCTCAAATCTTCACTATATAACAAGCCTAATAGCTACACAGACTATGCAATACCACACAAATTAAATACCTATACTAACACAACTACTAGACTCATTATTACAACAATCTTACAAAAAAGTCACACTGCATCAAAGAAAAACGCGGATTCCAGTAGCTCAAGAAGAGCAGATTGTTGAAAGTAATTGTGTTATTTGCAATACACATGTCACTGCAAATAATTATAGTCAAAATACTACGGTACTACTTCATCCTCAACAGGAATTGTAATCAGGTTGAGCAACTAAGAATTTATGTAACGTCCAAGATCAAAGTATATTACTCCCGCATTTTACAAAAAATATTAATTAGAAACGTCGAATGCACAGCACTTTGTCATCAAAAAGTCACTTAACAACAAATGTACCAATATTTAATGGTTATTCCCTTAAGTTAAATCTTTTTTGATCAAAAGTTATAATGAAATAGTAAACAGTAGGTCCTACATAAAAATTTTTTTTACTGGCAAATAAATTAAAAGAAAAGGGAGCAAATTTTATACCACACCTAGCACGGTTCTTATCCAAAGACGAATTTTTAGCGGAACATGAAAATGGATACAGCACCATCGGTTGCGTCGATACGTTATTAGCAAAATTAAAAGTAATCAAACAATACAAAGGCAAACTAGTTAAATAATCAGTATCTGTGTTAAAAAAATATACGATAGAATAAGAACTGTATACAAATTAGACATAAAACTACTGTTTAAGTAACAACAAGCATTAAAAGAGAGCGCTGAAAAAAAAGCCATAAAACAATATACATACGAAATACAAATACCGTACAGCTACAAAGTAATTTCCCTTTATCTTAAAACATTGAGCGAAGATATAGTATTCATTTTTAAAATAAAGAGCGATCAAAGGTTAAACGAAATAATGCCAGCGTGAATCAAGGCTCAAGTATACCTTGATCAGAGGCTCGAAATACAAATGACCATATGTGCAGCCACGAGCAGACAGAACTACGTGGCACGACAGGGGAAAATTAAGTGGTATTAAGATGCAAAACTCAGATATAAAGGCGAGTAATTCAACAACGCAAGTAACACAGGATAAGTAAAGTGTGGAGGAAATAACTGTGCTTATTGCAGACGCGGAAGGCACAATACAAGTGAACGTTACATACTATAGAGAGTAAAAGGATAAATTAAAGCGTCAGGCATGGGCAATACAACAATGATTACTGAAATCATTCAAAATAATATTTAAACTACCAGAGTAATTATAATTATTCTTTTTATACGAATAATCTGAGCTATAACAACAGTTATATGAGGAACCTTTGTAACAATGCAAATTACAACAGATAAAAAAACTACAACAGGAATGCTGTTTATTATAGAAATAACAGCATTGGCTGAAACAACTTAGATAGGAACAACATTAATTATAAGTCTTACTAGTATAAAAATAAAAACTATGAAAGGGGCTACATATATCATGACAGAGGGCCTCTGAATATATTGGATAATGCAGCTCATGAAAAAAAACATGTATATATAGTACAAGGCACCTAAGCTTGCAGGACGCTCGTCATGCTCCCCAAGCGCTGAGAGGGCCTCAATAATAAAAAGAAAGAAAGGCAAACAAAGAAAAGGAGCCAACAGTGCTAAATAAAATTTGCGTCAAAGATAAATCTAGCAAAGCATTATACAAAAAAAAGTATATGGAAAAAATGAAAATTAATGTACCGCTGAAAAGAAGTCTCTAGGAAGCTCCTTAAATGGCTGAAAGTAAATAAGAAGAAAAAACTTGCAAATAAGACCATACAGCAAGTAGCCCTTTAGTTGAAGATAATAGCAGTGAAAAAAAAAAAAATAGAAATCTCTACAAAATTAATATGTCGAGGAGAAGAAGTACACTGCCATTAGTAGCATTTAGTAATGACAAGCTGAAATTGTATAGAGCTAAATATCATGCGGAGACTAGTGCCGAAATAATAATTATAAAAAAGCTGTCTTAACACCGACACCCATATAAAGAGCAGAAAAAACGTCCTAAAATCTAGTGTTACACTTAGAGCATGCTGCACATTGGGGTGAAATAAAATAACTCGTAACGATATTATAATTTTTTTTCATGAAGTCCCAGACAACTTTGTGATTAAGATGAAAAGCATTATCGGTTTGAACACTTCTGAGTTATATAATGGCTTTATAAGCCCAAAAAAATATTATTTAAAGTTAAAAGGCATAAGAACTTCATTATTTTAACCAGAATAATCAAGAATTCACACTAAATCAAGGAAAATAATATTTTTAATCGTAAAATACGAAAGCAGCTAAGTACAAGTTAGCTGGATCCCTCTACAACTCGTACAAGAGGGAATTCTATTTCGCAACTTTAAGGATAAAATAAAAGTTCTAAGATACATGTAGAAATTAGAAATAAAACAGATAAACAAATTGACAAACCAACACCAATGTAGATGTTTTAAAATGTGAAATCAGATAAGGGGCCAAATCATTGAGCATTGCTGAGCACGACGTTCAAACTTTGAACGAATCCATAATTGGGCCTTTTAATATACAAAATTTGAATGAAAGTATAAGAAATAATGGAGTTATATAAGAAGAAGTCATAATCTGCAAAAATACTCATGATATTAAAAATAACATCAAAAGTCCCGGAGATAATAAAAAATTAGACTGAGTGTCAAAAGTTAATAAAATAATAATAATCGTTGGTACATCGGGCTGCAACCTGATAGGACTAGATCACATCTAATTGCTGCAAATAAAGTATGATATCGAAAACTAAGGACACAGATGCAAATAGAAATATTTAAGCATTTATAGCTTTACATAAGAAACGCTTGACATCTCTATGTACATTAAATATGTGGATTGCCCAAAAAAATGTGGTCCAAAGAAAGGAGAATACTAAAGGGTTGTAACAGATTTCTGGTTATCAAACAATATGAAATTTCGTACATGTTATAAATTGCCTTTTTAAAATAGAGTCGTCGATAACTTGGAAACAGAAAAATGAATTACCATAGTAGATTTAAAGAGCAGATTCTTATAAGTAAAAGTTAACAAAGCAAATGCTTGTAAAACAGCGTTCTTGGACCTCACTTAGATGACCAATACCAGCAAATGTCCATGAAATACATAGATTCTGTAGACACATTTATGTGAGTGATAACATACGCACAAACTTGCCTACAAGAGCAGGAGATAAAACAAGATTGTATTCAGAGGAAGTTTAGATCAACAGAAAATGAGGTTCAAAAGGCTCTTAAATTGGTAAGCTGACGCAAACCTTGCAATAGAATCAAAAAAACGACTATTCCTTAGAAAATGAGCGAAACAACTTGGACATATTGTGGACCCTCGTCAAATTAAAGCGAATCTAGAAAAAAATTGAGCAGTAAGGAATTTTTCTAAGCTGACAAATGTGAGAAAAATGAATCGATTTTTGGAATTAGTGGTATTAAAGTTAATATGAGAGTATTATGACCACTATCTTACATACCAAAAAAAAAATGTTTAATTGAAATAAAAAAACTTACAAGAAAAATCGTTTCAAATATTAAAAGTGGCTCTATGCAGTAAGCTAGTACTGACAGCTCCAGATAAAAATGAACTCTCTATTGTAACATCTGACGTATGAAACTACTTTATATGTGCAATACTTAGCCACAGAGACATAAAAAATTATCATCCTTCCAAATATGCATTAAGGTGATCAAATGGCAGTGAGCTCCACTATTTGACATACCATGAAAAGTTGCGGGTGACAGTGTAGCAAAAGAACAACTCCAACCATATCGATTTAGACGCAAATTTACCATAGTTAGAGATCATGAACCACTTAAACATTATCATACACTGAAAAAGCCTCATGTACAACTTAACAGGCTGAAACTAAAATAATAAGGCTATAGATTTGATACAATATAGATGCGCTCTGCCCAAATCTAATACTTAAGGGAGGAGTAGTAAACTCTAAACGACCGCGTTAGGAGCTGTAATAACTAACTAATTAACAAAAGAATGAAAAGCTGGCGAATAGTGATGGATTGCTCACGCGTTTATTTAAAAACGCGCAAATTTTAGACAGAAAATCCAAAATAGGCCATTAATTGCTTAGTTTCCGAAAACTCGGATAATGAAGTACAGAAGAAAAATTGATCCTACAACAAAATTAACAAAGAAAAACTATATAAGAGTTTAGATGGACAATTCAACGAATAAGCTGACTCAAAATCTGAAGAAAACTAAAGACAACGGAAGAAGGCTACTCAGTTGAAAAATATAACGAAAAAAAGTGGCCCACCACTGAAAAACATTAATAATGAACTCAAAGAAAATAATCATTGCGTATTGTGACATACCGGTGGCAGTACATAGGAAGTTTAAGCCAGCAAAACGTTAGAGGTTAAGACTAGCCAAATCAAGTATGGTAAATGAAACAACAAGTTAGGAAATAATAAACACAAATCGAGGTGCATGAATGCACTAGGGACACCAACTAGCACATACAAGCTCAGTAGCAGGAGTGGCTGAAAAGAGAAAGAGAATTCTCTATCTGATAAATACTTTAAAGATGACAAATGTATATACTAGTTTACAAAGAAAAACTAGAAATAATAAGTAGGAGAGCTACTGAAAGGCTCACGAGCAAGATGTTATCTGCGAAAATAACGAGCAGTAGCAAAATATACCAAGTAAGGTTAAGTCAAGCCAACTGACATCAAAGAAAAAGGCACAGAGTGGACCCATTGGTGAGAATTTAACTGAAAGAGAGCACAGTAATAAGTCGTTACTGTCTACACAGATTTATTAGCGCTTTAAAAAGGGTGTCAGAATACACAAAAAATTCGAGGCAATACTTGACAGCTCTATAGATAGCTTTTAAGTCAGGGTAAACATAGACGTTAAGGGCCAATATTTCAAAAGAAACTAAAATATTAGTATGGATGCTTAAAAACTTGATGCCCCCGTGGGTCAATAGCAGAGCTAATGGCTAGCAAAAGTTTGACGATTAGGACTTAAGTGTAATGAACTAAACAAAAAGTTTATAATGAAGAACGTATCCAAAGGTAAAATCTGTCTTGTTTACTGTCTTATACTTCTACATGATTTTAATACATCATGAAACTTACTTAAGATAACACTTTTTAATTCATGATCAATTTATAAGTACAAATAACCAAAGGGCACACTGAATATTTTTGAAATAGAGCTAGGCGTTCTGGAATGGGTAGTGCTTCTTTGTAGTTTCTCAAAAATATAGGGTAAGCATATGCATTTATTTCTAGTTATTAAAAGAAAATGTAAGTTATCAGCATTTTCTATGAAAGAAATAAAAATACAAATATATTTATCTTGAAAACAATCACTGTAAGGGTCTACTAGAATACAACGAGAGTAATCACCTACAGGCAGACCATGCAGTGCGTGATAATGAAGGCTTGGCTATTGGAGAAAACTGAAGACAGCCTAAATAATCAGGACAATAAGGAGCTTAATAAAGTGAAGAGCAAAGACGGAAAACATAAGCTTAGAGATAGTGATGTAAAACGTGTGAAAAGACAGAGAGATTGTAGTAATGTATTATGAAAACAAAAAGAAAGAAAAAAGCACAAAATAAAAGGTGCACAAAGAGAAAGACATGCAATTACTTAATCCCCCACCACCACCCAATTTCTTATTCCGATCCAATACTAGTAGATCATCAGGGTTGTCATTAAAGAACAAAAAAAAGAGAAGGGGACTTAGGAAGGCCTTGGCAGCGTTAAGCAAGAGTAATTCATGAGAAAAAAATAACCTTAAGGGTTAAAACACGCTTCATTTGTATAGTGTATGCAGAATCTAACTACCAAATGACAAGTTGTTGTGGCTCCTAAACAATGGCTCAGGTCCCCTTCTGTTCCAAAAAGAAAAAAAGTCAAACATCATGCTTTTAGATATCTTGATAATAAGTACTTCTGTATAGTGTTAAAGAATATTCTAGATACGGAACCAGTTTATACGCTTTACAAAAGAACTTTATTAATTTAGTTATCATCAATAACAGAGAAACATCAGTTGGAAATGCCATGCTTTTCAAAAAGAAGAAAGTATCCGTAATACGCATAGACGTAAAATAGTACTCGAAGGATAATGCACTAAGAATGGACAATAAGACTTGCTGGAATTTTCTTTAGAGGCTGGTCATGAGTAAGTAATATACAGACGGTACATATCCGTTAACATAAAAGAGAATATTTTGTTCTCATTCGTAGCCTTCTGATAGATCCCGGAAAACAGACCCAAACAGTAATTTAAAAATAACTTTAATTACCAAAACACAACTACTGGGATCCTAAAAACCAGTTATTCTTTTCTTCTTTAGTCAAATTTTCTTATTTTTTATAAAAACAGACTTATGTAAGTCATATAAATATTGCTTACGCCAACTATGCAAACAAATATTAACCGTGGGACTGCCTGAGCCTACACAGAAAGAAAACATTGCTAGTATAAAAAAGAATAAAACGTCTTATATGCGCAAACACTAAAAGTAAAACAAAAATATATATAATACAACAAAAAAGGGAGAAATAGTAAAGAATAAATAACGCCCTGTACTAAGACTGTGCCCTACTTCAAAGCCTGGACGAAGACTATGCCCTTTTTCTAAATCCAGACGAAAACTTTGCCTTTTACTCAAGTCCGAGTAAAAACTATGCCCTTTGGTACTCCGGATGAGGACTATGACCTTTCCAGAAGTTTTGACAAAACTATGGCTTTATTTTAGTCCAGATAAAAACTATGGACTAAAACTAACTTTCGGAATTACGGACAAATACAATGCCCTTTTGTTGCATCTAAATGAAGCCTATGCCCTTTTGGATAGTCCAAAAGAAACTTTTCCTTCTTTTCTAGTCCACTTCTAAAGATGTTAACCTTTTTTGAACCAGGGATGTAGTTAAATTTATTTGAGCTCACTTAACACTTGTGCTTGTAATGAGATAAATAGCTGAATATAATTACAAAGTGGTTCTTGCGTACAGTTTCTAGAATGTTAACCTTACAAAATCGTTCAAAAGAGCTGTTTCTTTTTTTTTTAAACACTTATTTATACTCTAAATACTAAAGCCACTAGATATGCTTAAAATGATAAATACGAGTTGTTTTTTTACAAAGGCATACGTAGACACTTTAATTCAAGAATCGTTGAAGTTTCTTACAAAGTGTTAAATCGTTTTTAGAAGCATAGTATTTGTGAGCTTCTTCTTGTGTACTAGTGGCTGATAGCCGCCAAAATCAAGGTCTGGGACCTTAAAATGGGCATAGTTTTCGTCTGGACTAGGAAAAAAGGAATAAATTTTGTTTGAACTACAGAAAAGAGCATAATCTTTAACTCGGCTTGAAAAAAAAACGTACTCTTTGTCTGGGATTAAAAAAGGGCATAGTTTTCGTTGGGACTTAAAAACAGGGCATAATCTTTACCTGAAACTTTAAAAAGGCATATTTTTTGTCTAGCGTTCATCTAGTCATAGTTTTCGTCCGAAGTGTTGTTATATACTGGTAAGTCTTCCCATCTCAGCACCCTTTAAGCGTTTACCGCTAAAAAAATGTGAAGTAACCATTGTGAGGATTAACATAACAACTATTTTTTTAGGGTTATTGGATTATTGGATATATCCTGAACGATAAGCTCCTTAGGCCACAAGTTTTTTAAGCTGCAGAAATAAAGCCAAAAAAACGTGCAGTAATAGTGACAGTTATGACGTAGTTGATGATGTAAGGTACTGTTCCACAAAAGCAAAAGTATTTAGGGCCTTACATCTTTTTAGACTTAAAGCAAACTTCTATTATTTTTTTTTTTAAGAAAAAAGATTTGATAAAAAACAAAAGATTTGTAAGAAATTAATTTGGGTTAGATACGTCTCTAAAGAACCCCTTACTGTTTTTGATTGCCCATTTGAGATTAATGATATTAATCAATTAACATCATTGTACCAATCGCTATCTACTTCTTAGTTTGTAACTTCGTTACTTAATTTTGAATATTAAAGGGAAATTTACTGTGTTTCGTCAAAAATGAAACTACCAAAAGCTTCTGCTCTACTTGCTGTTGGGTGGTCGAGTATCAGAAAACAAGATGTTATTAACTATTTAGTAACCACTTCTTTAGTTGTTTTTATCAAAATATTGTGCTAGAAGAATAACGTGAAAATTCTGCTATTTTTGTTAAATATCTTGATCAAGTAATTAAAAAGGGAAATATCTAGCATCTTGCAAGGAATTCAAGATTTTATTATAATTTCAACAGATATCTCTACAGTGATCAAAGCTACTTGGATTAGTTTCATAAACAGATTTTCTTATACAATGAAACAAAACGCAATTTCACAGTTTTTTAATAAGGTCCAGACTACGCTCAAACATGTATGAAAAAACTATGTTGCGCAAACTGTAATCGAAAGTGTGAGAAGTTATACAATCATTTATTCGACTCTTACACTAAAGATACTAGTGCTGTACATAAATTTTTCCTGATTATTTAAAGGCTAACAAAGAACCGCTTTAAGAAGCTTTCATATGTGACTAAATAAGAGATTGAATTTCTCAAGAATGAAGCAGTACATATTAAATCAAGATTTTTCTGCAACAGTCTCTTAGATCTTTCTACATTGGAGTGGGCAAGGAACTATTAAAAAAGGCTATTAAAATATTATTTTATGACAGTGATCAAAAAGTATATTTTACCTTGAATTTCCTGAATTCAAGATATAACAGGAAAAATTAGACAGTATTTTAATGCAATAAATTGCAGAAATAAACTTTGGAAGCCTTTTAATCATGATAAAGGACGAGTTACTGCAGACCAAGTAGCATCTACGACTGGTACACAACTTTATTAAAAAGACTTTTCCTATAAATCTATTCAAAAGATTCTACCTTCTGTGTGGTGGAGTAAGTTACGTGCAAGTCTACCATTACAGCTCCTAGCTTTCCGTTTACTGTCTGTACCTTTCTTAACAGCTCATACAAAAAGGAACTGGTCTATTTGAAGTACAGTTCACTCAAAGAGTAAAAATAGGTTAGGAAATAAAAGGGCAGAAGAATGAAGCCCTCCTAATAAACGTCAGCTGATATCTTATCTTAGCTGTTATCTGACATGTCAGCTGATGTGTCACGTCAACATGTCATCTGTAACTTGACTAAAAACATTCAAATTAATAGAAAACTGCTAAACTATGTAACTGTTTGCCGAATAATGTTGCACAGTTATATCCTTACAGCACTTTGCAACTGTCTTCTCGGTAACTTTCATTAGAAGATGTAATTTCTGACATGCAATTGACTTCTTAAAATTTGCTCTATTACACAAAACTAAGAAAATTTTTGGAAATTTTACTTATTCTTATAAGTCTGTAGGATTGTTTTTTGCATACACGCATGCTTTTAAAATGAAAGTAAAAGTAGTGCAATAGTAATGGCATATCTAGACATAAGGTGCTTAAAAGATTGAAGGGCAGAAATAACAGTTTCGAGCACCAAAAGATGTTTTTAAATGTACCAAATAAATAATAGTACAGTATTTGCACACTAAATATTTGTTAATTGCTAATTTTGATGTACGTTCATAATCTAACTGTATTTAAACAAAGTTTAATTGGAGGGCCAGTCCACACGCCCTACTCTCCACCTAGTGGTCTTTCTACATCTACCTTTAAACAAGGCTAATTTTCTATATTTCTCTGTGACCTTAACTCAACAAAAAATGTCTCTGAAACAAAAAATGTTCCTATTATTTTGAGGATTCAAGAATCATCATCTTGCCACTCTTCCAGTACTTTCACAAAAACTTAGAAAGTTCTAAGAAAACGTTATAATTAAAATATTTTTAGATACCTTCACACTCCTACGATCTCGCCACATAAAAAATAAGAAAAAGAAGGATAATGCACTAAGAATGGACAATAAGACTTGCTGGAATTTTCTTTAGAGGCTGGTCATGAGTAAGTAATATACAGACGGTACATATCCGTTAACATAAAAGAGAATATTTTGTTCTCATTCGTAGCCTTCTGATAGATCCCGGAAAACAGACCCAAACAGTAATTTAAAAATAACTTTAATTACCAAAACACAACTACTGGGATCCTAAAAACCAGTTATTCTTTTCTTCTTTAGTCAAATTTTCTTATTTTTTATAAAAACAGACTTATGTAAGTCATATAAATATTGCTTACGCCAACTATGCAAACAAATATTAACCGTGGGACTGCCTGAGCCTACACAGAAAGAAAACATTGCTAGTATAAAAAAGAATAAAACGTCTTATATGCGCAAACACTAAAAGTAAAACAAAAATATATATAATACAACAAAAAAGGGAGAAATAGTAAAGAATAAATAACGCCCTGTACTAAGACTGTGCCCTACTTCAAAGCCTGGACGAAGACTATGCCCTTTTTCTAAATCCNGTAGACTTGTCAATTTCTGTTTAAATAGATTATTATTTACAACTCCAACTGTTTACTACTTTCCCAAAAATAGTACATCACGTACCAAAGGCAGTAAAGTAAAAAAAGTCTTAGATCTCGCGTATACTGTCATCAGAGGTGAAGCCGAGAATGACAATCAAAGATTTTATAGAGACTAGGCAGCGACTTTACGCAAAGGTACGGGTAAAAGTTTCATATTACTTTTGTACAAACTGAATATTATGTACAGTTTGTGCCTGAAAAAGTGCCTATGAAAGTCTTGAAAAAATACCAAAAAAAACTTCTGGAAAAAGTCCCTCAAAAAGTATTGGAAACTATACCGCGTGAAGTACCAAAAAAAGTACATAAAGAACTCCAGGAAAAAGAACCGGAAAAAGTCTCACAAAAAGTACTGGAAAAGGTTCCACAAAAAGTACCGAAAAAAGTGCCGGAAAAAGTACCGCAAAAAATACCGGAAAAAGTACCAGCAAAAATCTCAGACTAAGTACCTGAAAAAAGCCCACAAAAGGAACCGGAAAAGGTCTCAAAAAAAAAAGGTTCCGCAAAAAGTCCCAGAAAAAGTTCCACAAAAAGTACTAGAGAACGTCTTACAAAAACTACATCAGGAAGTCCCACAAAAAGAGCCGCAGAAAGTACCAGAGAAAAGAAATACCCTAAAAAGTCCCGCAATATGTACCAGAGAAAGTCTCGGAAACAGTACTGCCAAACGTTCTCGAAAAGGCACCGCTAAAAATACATGAGAAATTTCCGTAAAAAATACCGGAGAAAGTACCAAAGAAGGTCCCAGCAAATGTACCCAAAAAAGTCCCGATAAAAGTACTGGAAAAAGTCTCAGAATCAGTACCGCAAAAAGTCCCAGAAAAAGTACCACAGAAAGTACAGAAGAAGGTCTTGGCAAAAGTACTCGAGAAAATCCCGTAAAAAGTACTAGAATATGTCCCAAAATATTACCAAAGACAATTCCGAAAAAAGTACCGGAGATAGTACTGCATAAAGAACCGAAAAAACTTTAACAATAGGTACTGGAAATGGTTCTGCAAACAGTACAGAAAAAAACCTCGGAAAAAGTACCGAAGAGAATAAACGACTTCTTACAGTGAAAATATCGTTCCTGTAAAAGTTATCGATTACGTAGCAACTAAAAATTATCAACTATCTACACCAATCGACACTGAAGGAAACTTGGGAGAACTTCAGGGGATTGAAGGGTACACAAGGGGACTTTGGGGGACCTTAGAAGTCTTGAGGGGGCTTTGGAGGACTTGAGAGGACTTGAAGGGTCTGTGGTGGACTAAAAAGAGCTCTGGGGGATCTAGAGGACTTAAGGGGATTGAAAGGGACTTTAAGATACTAAAGGGAACTAAAGGGGACTTTAGGGGACTGGAGGGTGCATGATGAGACTTTGGGAGACTTTGGAGGACTTGAGGGGATTTCAGAGGACTTTAGAGGACTAAAAAGGACTTCGGGAGACTTAGGTGGATTTAACGCGACTTCAGTAAACTTTAAAAGACTGTACGGGACTTTGGGTGACTTAAGAGGACTTTAAAGGAGTAAAGAAATCTCTGGGGGACTTTAGGGGACTTCAAGAGTTTCAAGGGAAGTTAAGGGGGCTAAAGGGTACACAAGGAGACTTTTGGGGACCTTAGAGATCTTGAGGGGCTTTGGAGGACTTGAGAGAACTTAAAGGGACTTGAGTAGACTTAAGGGGACCTTAGGTGACTTGAGAGAACTCACAAAAAAATCAGAGGACTTCAGAGGATTACAGAGAGCTCTGGGGGCTCTTAAGGACTTAAGGGGACTTTAGGGGACTTTGAGAGACTCAAGGGAACTTAAGGGGACTTGGAGGTACACGAAAGGACTTTGGGGGACTTTGAGGAATTGAGGAGACTTCAGAGAACTTAAAAAGCCGCAAAGGGACTTCCGGAGACTTAGGTGGATTTAAAACAACTTCAGTGGACTTTAAAAAATTCAAGTGATTTTTGGGGAACTTAAGAGGACACACGGTGGTGTTAAAGGACTTATAAAAAATAAGGAAGCTGTGGTGAACCTTAATGAACTTTAGAAGACTTTAAAGGACCTAAAAAAGTCTCTGGGGGACTTATGGGGGCTTCAAGAGTTTTAAGGGGACTAAAGGGTACATAAGGAGACTTTGGGGGACCTTAGAGGTCTTGAGGGACTTGAAGGGACTTGAGTGGATTTAAGAGTACTTTGGGTGACTTGAGAGGATAAAAAAAGAATTCAGAGGACTTACAAGGACTAAAAAGACTTTGTCGAGATTTGGCAGTAACTTTACGCAAAAGGTACGGGAAAAAGTTTCATAGTACTCTTGTACAAACTCATTAGCATGTACTAATTGTGCCTGAAAAAGTCTTGCAAAAAATACCAGAAAAACTTTTGGAAAAAGTCTTGCAAAAAATACTGGAAAATATCCTGCATGAAGTACTGAAAAAAGTACATAAAGAAGTCCAGCAAAAAGTACCAGAAAAAGTCCACAAAAAGTACTGAAAAAGGTTCCGCAAGAAGTACCCAAGAAGGTTCCGGAAAAAATACCGCAAAAAATACTGGAGAAAATATTGGCGAAAATCTTGGACTAAGTACCTCAGAATGTCCCGCAAACAGTACCAAAAGAAGTATCGGAAACGAAACCGCTAAAAACCCGGGTAAAAGTACCGCTGAAAATCCCAGAAAATAATATATTATCCTAATGGGTGTATTCCGTTATAGTCTCAAGACTCGCAAAGAAAATCGGAACGCTCTGATATTTTCTCGCGAAACTAAAATGGAGCGTTCCGAAACCTACGATTGCGAGAAGCGCCGACCGGTCGCGTCGATGGCAGCGCTGCGCGCCTTTAATCATGTTCGTATATATGTATATTTATTTATCAACATTACGTCGACAGCACACGCATGTCGCATTGACCCTCAACTTAACATTTTTATCTGTACATTTGACAGTAGTGACCTTTGCTCGTAACCGCTCTGAAAATACTAATTATTAGTTATTAAAAATTATTTGAATCGATGTTTTTTTTTTTTTTATTTAGACTTATACAAATTTAAATACTGACCTTGTGTTGAAAGCAATTATCAAAGAGAAATAAAAACACCAGAAATGGCCGATCTACAAAATTTTGGGCCAAGGGACAATACTTATGAACCAGTTGTTGGAATCTTCTGATGATTCATCAAGTGAGGAGGAAGATGTTGCAATCGCACTACTAGCACTCAAGAAAAATGAAATAAAAAAGAAAAAAATTTTGCATTTTAATTACATTGACGTGGTTGATCAGTACACTGATGAAGTTTTAGAAAAAATTTTCGGCTGAACAGGGAAACTTTTAATTTTGTTTTGGAAATTATTGAAATTAAACTAACAAATACACGTAAATGTGGTCGAAAACAAACTTCTCCACGGTTGCAGCTGCTCGTGGCGTTATGGTTTTTTGCCAATCCCGACTCTTACAGGTAAAAACATGGATTTTTATTTTTAATTTGACTAACATTGCTTGATGTTTTATCTTAAATGTATATATTTTCTTAAAAGGAAAATATGCAGTCGCTTTCCTGTTGGAGCAGCTACTGCAGTGAGAGCAATTAGAAGAGTCGTTAATGGCTTATATGCCATTCGAAATAATTTTATTTTTTGGCCTGAAGATCCAACAGACAATGCTGAAAGTTTTCAGTTGCTTTGGGAATTTCCTGGAACTGTTGCAGCTGTTGATGGAACCCACATTAATATACCATTGTATATAAATGGGCAAGGTTATATAAATAGGAAAAATCAAGCGTCGATTCAATTACAGGTTGTTGCTGATCACACAATGAAATTCATTCATTGTTATACAGGAAAGGTTGGTTCTGTTCACGATCAGCGTGTGTTTCGTCTATCTGGACTTCAAGATATTTGTAATAATGATGAGTTCTTTCGTAACAACACTCATTTGATTGGAGATGCAGCTTACTCAATACAACAGCATTTATTGATTCCGCTCAAGAACAATGGTCATTTGACCGAAGTACAAACTAATTTTAATACGCGATTATCTAAAGCCCGATTGGTGGTCGAACGTGCCATTGGAATGTTGAAATGTAGATGGAGGAGACTACTAAGAAAATTGCCTATGTTACGCATTGATTTAATTCCTAGATTCATTATGGCTGCTTGTGTTCTTCATAATATCTGCATTTTTCAAGGAAATTTATACAATTTTGGACATCAGCAAAGGATTCATCGAATAATTCAAAATAATGTAAGAACTCGAGCAAGTCGAATCGCTGGAGAAGCAAAAAGAGATGAAATCGACAACCATTTATATAATGCTCCTTTGAATATGTAATTTTGTTGCGTGTATCAATGTTAAATAAATCAAAATTAAAAATGCAATTATTTTTTTTATCTAATTTCAATTTTTACTGATCAAATCCATAAATTTATTACGCAATACTACAGTTATTATCACTATCAAGTTTTTTTAAATGCGAGAGACAAAAAGACGACTAACGCTTGTCAAATAAAATTAAGTGTTCATTATAATTGTCATAGAAGCAACAGGTTTAGGAAGGTGGGGCAAATAATTTGAAAAAGGAGAAATGGTATATTTCTTACCTAGAGTAGAAAGTAAAATTTGTGGGCGGAAAGTATGCCCGAGGACACAAAGCACCGTGCGCGAGAAATGAAAAATCAATTAGAAACGTCGCCTTATTTATTATAATCCCTAATCACTAAGAGTAAGAGATGCATATAAATTTGAGATCGTTTCATAAACAATACAATACTTACACAATATTCAATCTATGCACATCAAACAATTTAAGTACATTTCAGTAATAATTTCATTTACTATTTTTAAAACAACACGTAGTACATATTTAAATGAATTAGAAAAGACAAGACCACAGGGTTTAATTTTAATGAAAATTTTTTTATTATAATTAGTAAATAGGACATGTACAGAACAAATTTTTTCGCTCGCGTAATTAACGAATAAATTTTTTCGTACTTCTGACCAATGCTTTAAAAGCATATTTTTTGATGTTGATAATAACATATTTATATAATATACATCCATCGCTCAAACTCATTGGATTGCACCTTCTGGCTGGGTAACTCTTATAATAAAATGAAATAAAATTTAAAAAAGTAACTTGAAAATGACATTAGCATAATAGTAATTTGTTTTTCAATATAGGTTAAAAGGTATAAAATTAGTTAAGAATTGTACTTTACGTACTTCAAGCGCATTAATTAATATTTTTTGTATGGTTTAATTGTCCAAGTGCAGTAAGAATTGCATTTGAAACCTTCATTTTTGTCTTGAACTCAGACTCCTTACGTTTTCTATTTTTTTTTTTTTCATCAACTAGTTTGCGTACGGAGTCCTCAATACTTGGCTTAGCAGTTTTCGACGTCTTTCTTCTCTTAACTACTCTCTCCTCTTCTGATTCTTCGCTGCTATCAGAATCTTTAACTGAAGAAGCAGTTGATACTGGCGATATGAAGACTTCCTTTTTAAAAATACCATCCATTTCCTATTAACAATACACACACATATAAGTATTAAATATGTGAATTATTAATATTTTAATTAAAAAATTTTACCTTCATATACTCAAAATCTCGCCGATTATTACCACTTTTACCATTATAGTCTTTTACTTCTTTATATTTTGTTTTCAAGTACTCTAACCTTTGGCGACATTGCTCAGCACTCACGTTATATCCACATTTTTCCATATTTTTTGCAATAGTTTTCCAGCAGTTGGTTTTAAATGCTTTAGGATCTTTGAATAAATAACTTATATCATCATATTCATGTAACAAGAGAAGTGTCATAGCCTTGTTCCACCGACACACTGAAATATCCAAATGTAGCTTTTTATTTAATCGAACATACATAAAAAATTTGGCCAAGAAGAGTATACATATATACTTGTTGATAAATACATGTGATGAACTTACCACCATGTGATTCTTTTACAGTAAGCGTTGCATCACATGTTTCACTTTCGCATTCTACATTTCCAATCAATTTTTTGCTCGAATTTTTCTTTGTTCTGTTTTCTGTGACTCTTCCTTCTAGGTACATTTCATCTATATTATAATCATCATCGTTACCGTCATCTGAAGAATCTATATTGAGTTGAACGCTTGCAGATGAGAACATGGAAGAGCCTCGTAATTTTAATGGGGCCTTTTTCGTTGTAACTAGTGCCGATTTGTTTGAATCATCGCTTTCATCCGTGGATGATATTTCAAAAGACTTGTCTTTCATTTTTGATGTCTGTCCTTCTTGCATGTTCTTAACATTCATTAATAAACACCTTCGAAATTGTGGGTCTAAATAATAAACAGGTTATGTTAGCATTGAGTAAACAATCAAGTCACTGTTTACTTTTAGAATCTAGCTCAGCGACATAAGTCCAAATACAATCATTAAGAGGACGAAAAAAAAAAAAATTATACGTACCACTTCGAGCTTTCTCAGCAGTTCTTTGGCTTACATTCACAACAAAATGCTGGCCTGTTTCAGGATCCGTTAATCGCAAATCTATTTTAGCAGATTCCATTCTAATTAAAAGAAGCTTATGCGTCAGCAGTGATTAGCAAATGATTTGCATGACAGAAGAACAATGTAACGAAGACAAAGGACCACAATGCAATGTACGGCAAATACTGTTGACGGCTAATAAATATATATATACGAATATGATTAAAGGCGCGCAGCGCTGCCATCGACGCGACCGGTCGGCGCTTCTCGCAATCGTAGGTTTCGGAACGCTCCATTTTAGTTTCGCGAGAAAATATCGGAGCGTTCCGATTTCCTTTGCGAGTCTCGAGACTATAACGGAATACACCCAATGTCCGAGACTAAGTACCTGAGAAAGTCCCAAAAAAAATACTGCAGAAAGTACCGGAGAATATCTCGACAAAAAAACCCAAGAAAGTTCCCCTAATAAACTAGAAAAAGTCTCGGGATCAGTACCTCAAAGAATCCTGAAAAAGGTACTGATAAAAGCACATGAGAAATTCCCACAAAAAGTACTAAAGAAAATCCTGGAAAAAGTACCCGGAAAAATTCCGCAAAAAGTACCAGAATCAGTACTCCAAATAGTTCTGGAATAAGTACTGCAAAAAATATATGAGAAAGTCCCGAAAAAGTACCAGAGAATGTCTCACAAGGAGTACTACAAAAAATGTAAGAGAATGTACTGCAAAAAGTACCAAGGAAAGTCTCGGCACAAGTTCCCAAAAAAGTCCCGCAAAATGGACCAGAGAAGGTCTCAGAAACAGTACCGCACCAAGTCCTAGAAAAGGTACGGCAAAAAGTACATGAGAAATTCCCGCAAAAAAAATCAGAGAAAGTACTTCAAAAAATACCGGAGAAAGTCCTAGAAAAAGTACCCGAAAAAGTCCCGCAAAAAGTACTGGAAAAAGTGTCAGAATCAGTACTGCAAAAAATCCCAAAAAAAGTACCGTAAAAAGCACTACAGAAAATACTGGCGAAGATCCTGGACTGAGTACCTCAGAAAATCCTGTAAAGAGTACCAAATAAAGTCCCATAAACAGTACCGCAAAAAGTCCTGGAAAAGGTACCGATAAAACTAGAGGAGAAATTCCTACAAAAAGTTCTGGAGAAAGTCCCGGAAAAATTACCTTTAAAAGTCCTGCAAAATGTAGCGAAATCAGTACCGAAAAAAGTTCCGGAAAAAGTACCGCAAATAATACACGAAAAAGTCCTGAAAAAAATACCTGAAACAGTACCACAAAAAAGTTCCAGAAAAAGTACCTCAAAAAATAGACGAGAAAGTCCCACAACAAGTACCGCAGAAAATGTTTGTAAAGTATTGCAGGAAGTATCAAAGAAAGTCTTGGCAGAAGGTTCAAAGAAATTTCCGCAAAATTTACCAGAGTAAGTCTCGGGAACAGTACCCTAAAGAGTCAGTGCCACCACACAGTAACTGTTCAAAAAAAAAACTTAAATTGCAATTGCTTTAAGGGGGATGCAAGAGAAAGGTGCGATGTTCACGTTATGTACGGGTGGTATGCGTGAGCGCACCCTACCTTTTTACTTTGTGGTCTAATTTACTCTAGCAAATATTTATTTTCTTCCCGCTCTGTGTTGAATTATTTTTTATGCATATGCCGTTTGTGGCTGATTTACTTGATAGAATAAAGTAGCCTGACACGCAACGAGTCTCGGGCTAGTGCAACACGTAAGTTAATCATCGGAAAACAGACACTTGGTGTCTACATGGTGAGCATTTAGTAAATACTCGGCAAACTCTTGGTGAGTGCTTGAAGAAAAATTTTTGGGCACTTGTTTGAGTTTTGGCAAAAATGAGAATCGAAATTATTCTCAATGTCAGTCATATTTCAAACTTATACTTGGTGTCAAGATACGTCAAATAATAAGTTTTTAAATAAGTCATAACGAAAGTCTTAAAAACTATATTAAACTTGCATTGAATGTCAAAATTGCGCATTTCGGCGCGCTGGGACCCTTGGGCAGGCGTGGCAAAAAAGGTACTTTTAGACAAATTAAATACATGAACTGCGCGTAGGCATTTTCCATGAGTACAGTATAAATTCAAGATAAAAATTACGAAAAATGACATATTAAACTCAGTAAAGGTCACAGAATAAGTATAGAAGTCAGCTTCAAATAATTCGCAACAATAAGTATCAAAATTTTTCTTAATGTAGGCCACATTTTGAACTCATATTTAGTCTGAAGATACGTCTAATAACGATTCTCTATATTAGCTGGAGCACAAGTCTTAAAAACAATGTTAAAGTTGCATTTGATGTCAAAATTGCGCAGATTGGCGCGCTAGGACCCTCAGGTAAGCCTAACAAAAAAGGTACTTTTAGACGAATAATATACATGTTCTGCGCGTAGGCATTTTCCATGAGTACAGTACTAATTCGAGATAAAAATGACGAAAAATGACATATGAAACTCAGAACCGGTTACAGAATAAGTATATAAGTTAGCCTAAAAATAGATCGCAAAAATAAAGATTAAATTTATTCTGAGTGTCAGTCACATTTCAAACTAACATTTGGTCTTAAAATACGCTTTACAATTAGTCTCTAAATGAGTTGCACCACAAGTCTCAAAATCGATATTAAAATTGCTCTGGATTTTAAAATTCCGCAGCTAATTATACTTTCCTACTTCTCTTATCGATGCTGCATGGGATGCTTGATTGGGCATGTTTAATTTTTTTAAAATAAAACATTATTTTTGGAAAGCTACCTATGGTTGCTTCCTTTGATTTATTTATTTGTCGTATCTTATATTTCTTATTTGTCTCATTAAATATATTTTATAACATTTTTATTATATTTATGTATACGTAAAATAACTTCTATCTTCCTAGAGCTAATTGTACGATAATAATATAGAGGGCTGATCCATTCTTGTTCGGCAGACGGGATACACATACATACATGCCAGTAGCTCCTAACACTCCTAATGACAAAAATCCTCTATAGGTAGAACTTCTTGAGGTTCCTAAGAAAACAATACATAATATTATGATTCAATTACTTCACACACACCCACACACACACACACACACAGTAGTAAGGTAGATATTTTCATTAAAAAATATTACTATCCAAATTTGAAATACTTAAATTATTTATTAAAGAGAAGTATATGATAATTTTCATTCAATACTCATGCACTATTATTACAAACACTTAAATTTAATTACTCAGGATTATTAAAAAAAGCATTTTTTTAAATAAAACCTGATGAAATTGTAGGTGGAATAAACTCTGTAGAAAAAAATTTAAAATAATAACATAT
>NW_019379602.1:2991317-3012013 GCF_000648655.2 Copidosoma floridanum | reverse complement strand
ATGAATAAATAATAATCAATAAACAGAAAAAATTAAATTTTTTCACTATCTATACAAAGAAAAATAGTTTAGAAAAAAATAGTTAAAAATTAAAAAAAATGCCCATAAACAATAGTAATAATATCTTCAAATATATTGGAAAGCTTAAACATAGGACTATTCCAAAAGAATAACATATTTAACTAATAATTAATTGATTGCATTATTAATTGAAACCAGAATGGCGGAAAATTATTGTTATTATCGTTGTCATAATTTAAATAACAATTTAGTATGTAGTTAAACTAAGCTCACAAATCTTGAATTCATTGTTAAATTTGATTTTATCACTATTTATATGAAAATGCTAGCTTTATTAAAATTTCTGAAATTGAATAAAATAATTTGTATGTATACGTAATGCTAAATAATGTGGTTATTTGTGTAGGGCATGTCACATATTTTCCCCCCAGCCCCTCCACATCCCCTTTACAAACCCCCTACAGACCCCCCCAAATAAGCTTTAAATTCGACAGCTTTTACCTATCAGTTCAGATTTATCATTTTTTCTTGAAACCCCCCGAGACCTAGACACAGCTTATTCACAGCCCCCCTACACATATTTTCTTGTCCCCCCACAGACCCCTTACTTCATTTTTCTTGTCCCTCTACAGCCCCCCTGCAGGCCCCCACACTATTTTTCTTGTCTTTTAAAGCCTTTCCACACCATTTTTTTTATCTTTTAACAACTTTTTCTATTAAGTATAAAACATACCAATTAACAATTAACATAAGTCTTACTTAATTTAAAAAATAAGTATTTCTATCTGTTTTTTAACACCGCAAAGGAAGGAAATAGATGGACTTTGTACATATAGATAAAACATTCAATCCATGTTCAATGATGTAAGACTGTTGATAGATATTTAATTAAACTTAGTAATGTAATAATTATTAAGTTGTTTAAATTTATTGATCAGTTTCAAGTTCTCGATGCATTCAACTTTTTTCCGGTTACTATTATTTTAAAACAGTGTAACATTCATTACTTCTAAAATGTAAATATATGATACAACTATATACACAAATGAGCACGATATATAAATTTGTAAATAATAATAACCCTGAAAGTATTGCCTTTCTTGAAACGATTAGTTTAATAACCTTTTTTATGGAGCTCTATCATGACCATAAAGAGACACAGCTCCCCGCACCCAATCGTAAATTTCAATAATATTCATAATGACACACATGTTTACTTGTTTTATGTATATCATACATTCATACATGTTTTAAATGTATCAATCAGTTAACTTATAAAAAGTGTTCCCTACAGGTACAGTAAATTCAGGAGATCCTGTGGATAAAAAAAATGTAGAACCATAAACTGAGTCTCTAACAGTGATAAAGGCTTGAGTATATTTTTTATTGAAATCGAATAAAAATAATTCCTTAAAATAAGTAGTAACAAGTTTTCACTCTCTTTGTTTCAAAATCAGGATTGAACATTATGATGTTTTTTGGTGGTCAATTTTTCTCTTGTCTTTTTTCTTAGAAATTAAAACATATGAAAATAATATCAAAAAATNCCAATTCCACCAATGTACCACTCAAGTACCACCCAAGTGTCACCATAGTACCACAAACGTGCCGCCCAAGTGCCACCCAAGTGCCACTGCTTAAATCCGCCCAAGTACCACCCAAGTGCCACTTAAACACTTTACAAGTGCCACTGATTAAATGGTATCCAATGACTGCAAACTTGCTACCAAAGTACCGCTCAAGCGCTGCCAAACTACCGCCAAAAAGCGGCTGAAGTGCCGCTGCTTTAATGCTGCCCAAGTACTGCATGATTGCCTCTTAAGTACCACTGAAGTGCCGCCCAAGCACTACTGCTTAAATTCCTTGCAAGTACTGCCCAAGTGCCTCCAAAGTACCACTCAATTGCCGCTAAAGTACCACTTGAGTACTGCCCAAGTATCACTGCTTTAATGCCACCAAAAACTGTCAAAGTGCCACCCAACTGCCACTGTTTAAATGTTTCCCAAGAACTGCCCAACTTTCGCCAATGTACCACTCAAGTTCCGCCCAAGTTCCGCCAAAACAAGTACTGCTGATTAAATGACACCCAAGTAACGCTTGAGTGCCGCTTAAATACTTTCCAAGTGCCACTTATTAAATTCTACCCAATGACTGCCTAATTACTGACAAAGTACCGCCAAAAAGGGGCCCAAGTGCCGTTGTTTGAATGCTGCCCAAGTGCTGCACGATTGCCTCTAAAGTACCACTGTAGAGTCGCCTCAGTACCGCTGAAGTACCGCCCAAGCACCACAGCTTAAATGCCTCTTAAATACTACCAAAGCGTCGATAAAGTACCGCTTAAGTAGTGCCCACGTGCCACTATTTAAATGCTGCCAAGCACCTTGAAAGTGCCGATTTAGTTCCACTGCTTCAATGTCTGCGAAGTACCACCTAATCACTACTAAAAAACCGCTAAAATACTGCCCAAGTGCTACTAATTAAATTCTGCCAAAGTACTACCAAATTACTGCCGAAGTACCACTAAAAAGCTGTTCAAGTGCCACCAAAGTACCACCAAAATAACGCCCAAGTGTCGCTGCATAAGTGGCACCTAAGTGGTGCCGTAGTGCCACCAAAGTACCACCTTAGTGCCACTGCTTCTATGCTGCCTAAGTATTGCCTACATGGCGACAAAGTACCGCCCAAGAACTGCACAAGTACCGCTGCTCAAATTTTGCCCAAGTGCCGACATAGTATAACTGAAGAACCGACCAGGGGCCGCGGCTTAAATACTGCCCAAGTACCACCCAAGTGCCACCAAAGTACTGCTTAAGTACAACCCAAGTGTGACTATTTAAATGGCATGAAATACTGCTCCAGTGCTGCCAAAGTACTGCTTAAGTACCGCCAAGGTGCTGCCAAAGTACCGCTGCCTTACTTTCGCCTAAGTACCGCCAAAGTGCCGTTAAAGAACTGCTTAAGTACCGCTCAAGTGCCACTGTTTTAGTGCCGCTAAATACTGCATGAGTGCTGCTAAAGTACTGCTAAGAATCACCCAACTGCCGCTGCTTGAGTGGCACCTAAGTACTGCAAATGTGCTGCTGAAGTACCACCCAAGTTCCGCAGCTCAAATGCCGCCTAAGTGCCGCTATTGGACCACTAAGGAACCGATCAAGTGTCGCAGCTTAAATGCTGTTCAGGTACTGCCCTGGGGCTGTTAAAATACCGCTCAAATATCGCGTAAGTGCCGCTACTTAAATGCTACGTAGGTCTCACTCAAGTGCCGCTATCTAAGTGCCACCCAAGTATTGCCAAAGTACCGCTACTTAAGTACTGCTTAAGAACCACCCAAGTGCCGTCAATGTCCCGCCTTTCAAGTACAGCTGTTTACATGCCACTTTAATGCGGCCGATGAACCGCTGCACAATTGTTACTTAAGTGCGTCTCAAGCACAGCCTCACAGCTGCCTAAGTTTATCAATTATTTATGTAAATAAAGCTCTTTTACACTTCATTTAATTTGAGTTTCCCGCGCATAACTAGCAAGACATACTTTAAGGTATTGTCTGTGATGGCGGCACTTTTTACTCTATGTTATATGTCATCTATGGAAATCTTTCTCTAAAGAGATTCTCGCTGGTTTTGGAGAATTAGACCGTTAGCGAGGTTTTTATTAGAAATAATTTTAATTACTATTGTGAAAGAGTTAATATTTAAAGCAATAGCTTTTAATATTGTTTCTCTTTACAGGTAAGTAAATAACAGTTATTTGTATTATGTAAAAATAGTTTGTATTTGCAAATATGGTTTCTAATGTATATAAAACAATAAATTACTCTTTACAGAGCAACAACCTTGGTTTTTATTTCAAAAAACAACATATGACAAAACAACATTATTTATAGCTGTTGTTAACTATGGAAAAGCTTAAATTTAAATTTGTTGTAAAACCGGCTGAAGATCCGAAGACAAATGTGATCTGCATAACCTCAATTACGGACGCCGATGGAAATGTGTTTTTGATTCCGGAATAATTACAACCAATAAAACTGCATACTGAGTTAATGAAAACTCAAGTTTTTCAAAAAGTAAGGGCTACACTGCAAAAAAGACACGAAGAAAGAGGAGTATGGATTTCATTAACATCAGAATTGTGTGGTATATACACGGATGACGATGGAAATATGCAGTTTAAGGGATATTTACTGGAGGAAAGTACATTTAAAACACAAAAGGTTTTAACGAATGAAATGACAACAGAAACTCTTACAAAAATCTTAGAAATTTTCACTGAATCGAAGAAAGATTCGAAACAGTCTAATTTAAAGAAGTTATCTGAAAAATTTGTAATAGAAAAATTTACAAAAAAAACATCAAGTGTAAAACAGTGGATGGATATCTTTAAAGCTGAATGTAAACGTATAGGTATTAAGGATGATGTTGAAAAGATACAAGTGTTTCGGTTATTTATAGAGGATTCTTGTCAAGATTGGTATAATTCTATGCTTATAAAAGACAAAATTAATTCAGAATAGTGTCATTGGAAAAAAAGTTTTTGTGAAACATATGTGGACAAAAGCTGGTCACCAATAAGGTATGCTTTTTTATTTAAATACAGGCAGGGTACACTACTGGAATATGCTTAATAGAAAGAAAGGCTTTTGTTAGAGGTAAATAAGTTGCTTGATAAACATACTTTAATTAATTTAATTGTAATTGGGTTACCTTATTCTACAGCAGATGAAATTGACAGAAATACATGGAAAGATACTGAGAATTTATATAGTATTATACAAGGCCTAGAACATTTAAAGGATAATAAGACAATGGGAAAAAGAAAAGTAGATTAGGAAATTAACACAAAAAAAAAAATTTAAAAAGCAGACCATGCAGAATCTGTAAAAAGGAAAAGAAAGGGACTCGGTATCATTCAGAATCTGTATGTTGGTTAAGAAATAAAGATGATAATCGCTCTAAAAAACAGCAAATTTGAAGTGTTTATAATTCTGAATTAGAAATGAGTTTAAATGAAATAGATCCAAAAAACTAATTATTCCACCATTAGTCAAAACCAAGTTAATAATAAATGATTCCATAGAAACGTTCGGGATTTATGATTCAGGATCGAATGTAAGCATAATTAATTCAATATTATTATCATTGAAAAACAACCCAAACAACAATAACAATAGTCAAACATATTAAAAAACGATTAATGGTATAAAAAAGTCTATGGGAATAGTAATGTTAAAAATAAAGATTATTGAAATAGAAAAAGAAGTGAATATTTTTGTCATAGACAAACAGAATTTTGACTATAACTTTTTAATAGGATTGGATTGCATAAAATCTTTTCAACTAATTCAAAATGAAAACTTAGAAATCACACAAAAACTAAACAAAGAATTAAAAAAGAATGTCAATATTCCTGGCTTTACAGGTGACAAAACTGAAAACAAACACTGTTTCATTGATGAAAATAATGTTAAGGAAGTAACAGTGAAAGATAATTTCTATATGAGCGATAAGTGTAAAATTAACTTCAATGAACATATAGAAGTTACAAACTTCAACATTACAGTAAATCATTTAGACTTTGAGCATCAACAAAAAATAAATGAATTAATAAACAAATATAACTCACTATTTGCAAAAGATAAATCTGATGTAGGCTTAGTGAAAGGCTATGAGGCACATATTGATTTATTAGTAGATACATATTGTAGCAAAAGACCATATAGATGCAATTTTTAAGATAAAAAAGAGATAGAGGAGCAAGTTTCGAAATTATTACAAAATAAATTAATTGAAGAATCCTATAGTCCTTTTGCAGCTCCTGTAACTTTAGCCTATAAAAAAGAAGAAGGAAAAAAATGTAGACTATGCATAGACTTCCGCGATTTGAATAAAATAGTGGTTCCTCAGTCTCAACCATTTCCACTTATAGAGGATTTAATGATAATAACAAGAAATTGTAAATTTTTTTCAACATTGGACATAAATTCAGCTTTCTGGTCTATACCTTTAAAAGTGGAAGATAGAAAGAAAACAGCCTTTGTTACTCAGGAGAATCATTTTCAGTAGACTTGTTTACCAATTGGATTGAAGACTTCCCCTGCAATTTTTCAAAGAATACTAAGTAGCATTATTAGAAAACACAAATTATCCAATTTTACAGTAAATTTCATTAATGACATTTTAGTTTTTTCCCAGACATTCACAGAGCACATTAATCACTTATCTTTGCTATTGGAAGCTATATCAAAAGAAGGTTTTAGATTGAAATTTTCTAAAAGTAAGTTTGCACAGGACTCTGTGAAATACCTGGGCCACATTATAAAAAATAATACCATTACTTCACTAAAAGATAATTTAATAGCAATAATAGAGTTTCCTGTTCCAAAAACAAAGAAAAATGTTACAGACAGTTTTTAGGTAAAATAAATTTCTATGGAAAATATATACAAAACATATCAATCATATTAGATCCTCTATAAAATTTGTTAAGGAAAGACCAAAAATTTATATGGACAGAAGAATGTCAAAAATCTTTTGATATAATAAAAAAACTACTGTGTTTAAAACCTATTTTAGAAATATTTGATCCAAATCTTCCTATACATATTTACACGGATGCTAGTATACAGGGTTTGGGGGCTATTTTAAAATAACCACAGGAAGATGGAGAAGAAAGGCCATGTGCATATATTTCGAGGAAATTAAATGACAGTCAGAAAAGTAAAAAAGCTATTTATTTGAAATGCTTAGCAATAAAAGAGGCCGTAACATACTGGCAACATTGGCTCATAGGGAAAAAGTTTAAAGTGTTTTCAGACCATAAACCCCTAGAAAAACTGAATATTAAGGCTAGAACAGATGAGGAACTAGAAGACCTTACATACTACTTATCACAATTTAATTTTGAGGTAATATATTCGCCAGAAAAGGACAATATAGAAGCAGACAGTCTAAGTAGAAACCCAGTATTAGAACCACATGTAAATCAGGAAGAAATTTTAAAAGTTGTGAATTTTATTAAACTAGAAGACATTCAAAATGATCAAGAGATAAGTGAAGAAATAAAACTGTATAAAAATTAACTAATATTAAAGAATAAAATATACTTCAAAAGGGTAGGAAAGAAAAACAAAATTATACTTACTGAGAAATTTAGTAAGAAATTGATAAAAAATGTACATGATACTTACTGCCATATAGGAGTAAAACAAACAGAAAATAAAATCAAACCATTCTTTGTAGCAAAGAATTTAACAACAATTGTAAAAAAAATATGTGAAGATTGTTAAATATGCATAAAAAATAAATCTAGAACTAAATTTAAATATGACTTGATGTCTCATCTGGGACACGCTACTTACCCATTTGAAATCGTCTCTATAGATACCATCGGTGGGTTTGGTGGCTCCCGCTCTACTAAAACATATTTACAACTTCTGGTGGACCATTTCACCAGATATGCCTACATATTGACATCAAAAACCCAAAATGCAGTTGATTTTATTAAGCTAATAAAAAAAGTTATTCTTGAAAATAACATTGGAATGGTTTTATCAGACCAATGCCCAGGCATAAATTCTAAAGAATTTAAAAGCTTTCTAAGAACAGAAAACATACCTATTATCTTCACTGCAGTAAATGCACCTTTCTCGAATGGATTAAATGAACGGGTAAATCAAACATTAGTAAACAAGAAAAGATGTACAATTAATGAAAAGAATGATAAAATAGCTTGGACAACTATCGCTTATAAATGCACCCAGAGATATAATGAAACCGAACACTCAGTGACAGGATTTTCCCCAACTTACTTAATGGAAGGAAAAGTTATTGATATCTTATCAGATGAGTTGAAAGAACATAAAACACAAAATGAATTATTAAGACATAGGAAAATAGCTTTGAAGAAAACTATGAATTCACACAATTATAATAAAAAGCAATTTGATAAAAACAAAATAAATAAAAAATTAAATGTAGGAGACTTTGTATACCTGGAATATGGTAACCGATTAAATAGAAAAAAACTTGATGAATTAAAAATTGGACCATATAAAATATTAGAAAAAATAATTAACTCAATTTACAAAATTGATACAGGATACAAAAAGTTAGAATCAAACTTGTTTCACATTACAAAACTGATACCAGTACCAGATTAGTTTTGTATACCTGGGAGAGGGAGATGTAAATAAAGCTCTTTTATACTTCATTTAATTTGAATTTCCCGCGCATAACTAGTAAGACATACTCTAAAGTATTGTCTGTGATGGCGGCACTTTTTACTCTATGTTATATGTCATCTATGAGAATCTGTCTCTGAGGAGATTCCCGCTGGTTTTAGAGAATTAGACCGTTAGTGAGGTTTTTATTAGGAATAATTTCAATTACTATCGTGAAAGAGTTAATATTTAAAGCAATAGCTTTTAATGTTGTTTCTCTTTACAGGTTAGTAAATAACAGTTATTTGTATTATGTAAAAATAGTTTGTATTTGCAAATATGGTTTCTAATGTACATAAAACAATAAATTACTCTTTACAGAGCAACAACCTTGGTTTTTGTTTCAATAAACAACATATTACAAAACAAAATTATTTATAGTTGTTTTAAACTATGAAAAAGCTTAAATTTGAATTTGTTGNTATACATATAACTTTTTCTTTAATATTATTATTATTCTTAATATAGTGATTGATTTTTTATACTTTCCTCTCATGCACGAAGACGTGTCGTATTGTTAGCTGCCTACGGTGCGCCTCTGATTGCAGCATTGACTTGATTTTGCAATGCAACAGGTCTCTGTTTGCTCAGCAATATT
Organism: Copidosoma floridanum; assembly: GCF_000648655.2. The sequence continues at coordinate 3,003,176 of NW_019379602.1, read as the reverse complement.
ATTGGTTGCACTGTCACTACATCCGCTACTGCGCCTTCACTTTCAGAACTGCTTCTCATGCCTGTAAGCATTCTAGCCAAATCAAGTATTTAGGGGCCCTCCATTTTTTAAAATCTGAGCTACTTTGCAGCTGCTCTTAATAATTTTACCTCCATCTATGCGTCATCCTTCCAGTCTTACCACTCTCCCTTTTACCAACACTACCTTATATTTGTATACTTGGTGATACACGCCACTGTAATGTTTTCTTATTTCATGTATACTTTTCTATTCTCAAGGAAATATTATTTTTTTGAAATCTTTTAAAAACCACAGTAGAGAGAGTGAGGGGTGAGAAAGTAGAGCGGTTGGCTGTATTGCTATGCACCGTCCTCGTTAAAGTTTTATAGATGTTAATAATTTTTCTATATCCACGCTCATCACATATTTGTACCTGAAATGTAGTTGACTTAAATATGACGTTATCCAATGCATTTTACTATCCAAAATCCATGTACTTATTCTTAGCTGCGAGTGTGCCACTCTCTTTGCAGATGTCAATTTCTTATTTTATATTATACAGTACACATACATCTATTTATTGCTATTCTTGTGCAACTTTTATATTTTTTATTCTGCTCGGTGATTTAATAAATACACTTTTATTGCATATTTGATTATTCTTTAAATCAAACAGAGGTGAGTCCAAAACGATTATCAATCTTGTGCCAGAGGATTAATTGGTTTATATAAGTCTAGTATTTGGAAAGGCAATTATGATAGAACCTTATAGATTTCGATAATCTGACGGCGCTAGTACCCATTTCCCCATTATAGGTGCAGCAGCCACTAATTTTGCCGACGTGCGTAAATACTTAACCACCTTTCCCATTTTCTTTTCTTGTTTTTGTTTGTTTGGTTGTTTTTTTTTTCTTTTTTTCATTTCTTGCTGAATGATACTGGTGGTTCACCACCACCATAAAATCCACGGTTCTTTGGTGTGTCCCACGCCCTAAGGTGCTGGGTTAATTCCAGCAAAAAATGTTGGTATTGTTTTTAGCAGTATTGCTGGTTATTTCTCTTATGCCACCCAAGCGTCTGGGTTATCTATAACGTTGATTTTTTTGTAGATTTCAATGCGTTACTTGTTTTGTGTTCTTCGGGATACTAGCGTCAGCTGAGAAAGTTCACTGCGTAATTCGTAGGCTTCCGTCGCATTACGGGAATTGCTTTCGATTGTTCCAGGTCCATGCCGGAAGGATCTTTGAGAAATTTCTGGGGATAATGGGGTATTCTTAGGTTATCTTCGAGAAATAAAGGGGTGGTCTTAAACGCCACGAATGTGATTGCGTTAGGAAATCACAGTGTCTAGCAATAACAACAAGAAGCTTGCATTACCTGAAATCTGATTGATATTCTTTTTGGACTCCTCCTTGCCTTTCGATTTATTTTTTTGTCGGCTATTCAACCCTGCATGTATCAGGCTTACAAACTAATTTTTATCATGGTTATACGTGTTGTAAAATTTGAAAAGACTGTAGTGCCTTCCTTCCTTTTTTGGTAACGCTACCTGTTTAAAAATTGTTATTGTTATTATTTTTATTCACATAACTCTGATTATAATTACTATTTTTNGTATTAAACAGCGATTATTGGGTGCAAAACTGATCTGCAGCCATCCCACTAAGCTTACAGCCTTGTGTACCTGTGAAGTATTTTTTGTATTGTGGCAAAACTGCTAGATTTACTGTCCTCACCATTTGTTTAAAAAGCGGAAAGCTTCTTAGATCTCAATGAAGTAAAGAGATGCCACTTGCCTTGCTATTGACGTGGTACAGCGCACTATAGTGCATGTGAACAGGGTATGTGTTTTCGGTTCACTGTTGACTAATTATAGGATTTATGTGAGTTAAATTTTGCTTTACTTAATGTTGCTGCCTTTGCAAACTGTATTCCTCGTTCATGCTATTTTTCCAAAACGGCCAGTCAGATGAAGGTGCTATCGGTTTGCCTCTCACCATTTCATTTATTGGGCCTATAGGTTCGTAGTTAGGTCCAGCATCATGCATCCTCGTGCCAAGAGAACTTGGGATTCCTGCTTGCTGCCCCCCATACATTGTTACCTCTTCTAACGTCCTTGTCGTTAAGCCAGAATTATCTCTATGGCCAAATACTCACAACCTACAATTTTATGTGAGTACTTCCTCCGAAAACTGCGGCACACATGTTGTGCTGTTTGCTGCGCCACTTGCCTTCTTCTTCATCTGAACGCATGTTGAAGCGTATCCTGTGTATTCTTACTGTCAAACCTATCTCTTGATTGCAAGTTTACGTCCCTCAAAATCTCGTTCATTTCATTTCCAGCTCAATAATCTGCATTATGTAAGGGTGACATATTTGCTGCGTCGTTTTTTACGATGTTCAAATATTCTGCACCCACCTCCATTGCACATGACGTTGTTTGTGAGACTTTTTAACTAATTACCCCTGGTTCTATTTTTTCTAATAATTTTAATATTAAAATACGCTGTATCTTACGGTGTTTCAATGTATAGGTTGCTTTGAGCGGTTCTCCATTTAGGCTAAATACAAATGATAAGAATAAATAAAAATATAAGGCTATTAAATAGTAGTGGTACTCAAAAAGTATTCTATTAGATAATTTCACTTGATTCTCTTCGTATATTATCGTTAAGAGACTTTTGCCACTTATCCATCAGCGCATTTGTGTCTGATAGTAAGTCGATTTTCTTTACTGTTTGATTTCCTGGTTCTTCAAGCTGGACTCTCTTATTAATTTTACACAACGTCGGGTCTGTATTTTTTCTTTCCCTTTGTGATCTCTTTTTCTCATGTATTTCTTTGCTGGGCTCCCACACGTCAATTCTCATCTCCAGCCTTTCCTCTAGATCTTGCCTTCTTACGTCGATCATAACTTGAGCTCACAATTTGTTTAAATTTGTCTGATCTTTCCTCCAACAAATCGCGTAAATCCGGTTTCTTGTCTACCTCTGTTGTTAGAGCAAAGTTCGTTTTTGTGATCCCTGAGGGCTTCACTGACCTTCGTTCTTTTTTTCCACGTTTTGTGCCGTGGTTCTATTTGATGTTTATAATGTATTACAATAAGCTATTACTATTTTCTTCGAAGGGCTCATAATTGTCGGCGTAATCGAGAAATTTGGCTTTTGTCTGTTTAATGCACCCAGATGTCTCTTGTAAAATTTTTGCTTTTTTTTCTCAATTAGTACTGCTGCTGGTGTACTCGTCATTTTCAGTCTCCTTTGAAACCCTAGTTCTTTCATAATACAACCTTATTGTTAATCCATCATCCCCTGGGAAATAGGATCATTCCCTGCCATAGCAAATGGACTCACATTTTTTTTAGGTTCATCGTTTGATGTATCCTAACATGTGGATTCGAAGAATTTCATGCCTTGTTTGTTCTTATTCTGTCCCTCACATAATTGTTTCTTCCCTTGCACCCTTTTATTACATATTTATTAGTACCGTCAGTGAGTAGCTCATTCGCTGTATGTTCGTACTGTGTTGGCTCCCTTTCACTCTCTCTTTCCTTTGATTTCTCTCGTGCTTGATCAGCTGTCTCCAATGCTTCATTGATTCTGTCTTTGAAAACGTTTTTCCAGAGGTCTCAGTACCTTCTGCTACTTCGTCTGCTTTTATTTACTCTTGGGTGCCTTTCGCTTTCCTGGCTTCTTCGACCCCCAAGCTTGCTTGTATCAGCTGCCAGCCTCAATCGTCGAGTTTCATACTGTGATTTCCTGATTTACTATTCATTATTACTGGTGTTCCTCTATTTGCAACAAGAATATTTTTTGATAGACTTTTTTTGCGTTTTGCAATAGAAAATGGAGCTCGCTTACGAGTTTTCCGTCCCTTTGGTACCACCTCATTTTTTGCAATCACTGGTGTGCTTGTTGACTTCATCTTACGTTGCATTCGGTCTTTCCTTCGTATATAGGCTAATCCATCATTCACTGGCTTCTGTAAAATAATTTTATCTGTTGCCTTTGTGTCTGTTTTTATTTTTCAATTCCTAACTTTAATATTGTTTCTTGGGCGACCTTGTTTTCTCACTGTTTTCCTTATTTTTTAACTAAATTTTTTATTTTTTTCTACCTTTTTCATGGATTTGAAGTCCCCTTTACCATCAGCTTGGCCATCTTTTTTTATATCATGTTTATTTCCCTTACATTAATCAAAATTTTGTTTATTTTTGTACTTCCTTATCTGAATTCTCTGGATGAGAGTAAATAATTTTTTTTTTTTAGTATTTCCTCGAATACACTGTTTACTGGTTGCTTGTATTTCAAAAACGTGTGCAAGAGGATATTACTATCAACTAGTCTATCTTTTTTTTATTCGTTGGCCATCTGATACAGTTTTGAACATGGACACACAGTATTCATTACTCTCCCTTCTATTACTAGATCTCAAGAGAGTATGTCACGTGCTTTGTTTGAAATGCCTGGCCGATATATTACTTCAACTTCTAACCTCGTAGCTTTGCTTGCAGCCTATTAAATCTTATGTTGGGCTTCTTTGATGTATGATAATATTTTAGTGGCTCATAATCTATGACTACTGTAAATTTGCGCCAACATAAGTACGGCTGAAACTGTTCTTCTGCAAACATCATGGCTAACAGTTTCTTGTCATACATCGGGTAGCTTAATTTGCTTTCTCGAAGGCATGGTGAAGTAAATTCACACAGTCTATCTTTTTCCATATGGTCTTGGCCTAATAGTGCTCCTATTACGTAATCTGACGTGTTTGTTGTAACTATCAAAGGTTTGTCAAGATCAAGCGCAATAAGTACCTACATAATGCTTTGATACGTGTTATAAAGGCTTGCTCTTGCTGCTTTTCTTATTAAAACTCTGTTCCTTCTTTGAAGAGCATGGAGAGTGACTGAGCAATTTTTGCTTAATTCAGGATGAATTGTCTGCAGTAGCCGACAAATCCAAAAAGCTTTTAAATTTTTTAGCATACGTGGATCTTGAATATTTTCTTGCTGCCTTAATCTTCTTCGGGTCCATTTTTATTTGCCTATCCCTGACAATATGCCCTAACACTTTCGCTTTCCGTTTTAGAAATTGGCACTTCTTAGGATCGATGGTCAAGTTAGCCTCTGCCAGGCGATTTAAAAATTTAATAAAGCAACTTCCATGCTCTTCGAGGTTTGAAGCAAAGACCATGATGTCATCCAAACAAACTTCGATTTCATGCCCTTGTAGACCTACTAAAGCGAGGGACATCGTTCTTACGAATGTATTGAGTGAGTCCGTACATCCCATTAGCATCACCATCTGGCCCGAAAAATGCTGTTTTGTTTTCGTCATCCTTGTTAATTTCTATTTGAAAGAATCCATGTTTAAACTTTACAACAATGATATTACTCACTGTTGCTAGATGCTCAAGTATATCGTTTTGGATTGGTAAGGGATGACAGCTTTCTGTGGTCATTTCAGAAAATTGCCTAAAAGCGGTTACCACGCACAAATGCTTCTCGCTATTCAGCTCCACATACTTGGGTACAATCCACATAATCGAAGTATACGGCGATTTTGAACGCTCAACAATTCCTTGCTCGAGGAATTTCTCTTTCTCTGTTCGATCTGTTCTCTTAGCGCTACTGGGTACCTATAACGCGTTGCCGTTACGGGTTTGTCCGTTGTAGTCATGATACGGTGTTTCAATGTATAGGTTGCTTTGAGCGGTTCTCCATTTAGGCTAAATACAAATGATAATACTGTATAAGTTTTTGGACGTGCGATTCCTCTTTCTTGTTACAGCTTGAAACATCGGAAAGTTGCATTATTTTATCAGTTCTTGCTATTTTTCTCCCATCCAACGAACTATCACAATTGTTAGTGTTCTTGAAGTCGCCAATATTCCAACCAACACCTTAGGCCATTCGGTGGTATATTAACTACACCTATTGTGCTATGTTCTTTTTGCGTAACGCCTACAATTCTTACTTGGTTTCTCATGTCAAAGAATATATTCAGAATAACGCTGTCTTCCTTTCCAATTAAAACCTTAGCTCCTGTATCAGCGTAAAACTTTGCTTCCTCACTTCTCAGTTGCGTGCTTCTCATGAATACTGAAGGGGGTGCCTGACCTGCTCAAAATATATTTATTTTTGCATTATGCTGAGGCTCACTTTTATAACCATTTCGTTCTTCTTCTATTCGAGGGCTATTTTGAGGCAAATTATTTCCCCTTGTCATTATATCAACACTTGCACTTGCAGCTAGTAACTGTCCTACCTGTACGCCTACCATTTCTCTACTGCTGAGTGTCTTTATTATTGTCTTATCTACTGGGGATGCCCAACGCTTAGAAAAAGAATCGAGCATCCCGGGAGCTTCGATCCTCCACGCGTGACCCGTTTGTTCTCGTATTTTTTCCATGATTATGTCGAGTATTTTGATTTTTTTGCTGATTGTAAAGAGTATGACTAGTGCCCCTGGTCCCGTAATTATTGTTATTATTTTCCCGTCCTTGATTATAATTGTTATTGTTGTTATTACTGGGTGCTTAACTATTATAACGTTTTTTTTGTCACTAATTATAATCATTATAAGTGTTATTATTGGGTGCATGATTATCATAATTATTTTTTTGTCGCCGATTATGAATGTTATCAACATTATTTTCTCGCACGTAACTATTACCCCTATTATGATCATTGGAATTCCTATTCTCTTTGATTGGTCAATTATTATTTCTATCAGAACTTTACAATGGGCGACTATTGTTACAGTAAAATTTTTTTTTATTTATTATTATTATAATTATTATTTTTGAATTTGTAGTTATTACTTTTGTTATGGTTACTTCTAGGGCCAGAATTACTGTAATGCAGATTAGGTGATTGATCATCGTACGCAGGTCTTCCTAAATCCATTTTGTCCTCCATCTCCGTTAGTCTCTTGCGCAGTTCTGTTTCAGGCCTATTGGAGTCTGCCATTCTTTCGTTTTTCGTATCTCTCCATAGTTTTTCATATCCGCTCATAGAGTGCAGACAATGCTCCTGACAATATGAGCACCACTTAACATCCCGGTGGCCATCCCATTCGTCCGTATCACTTTTTTCCTTCGGTGCATCGCTAATTACCATGCCTATCCTTGGGTTTCTCTTACCAAGACAGCTCTCCCATGTTGCATATGTGCTGAAATTATTAGGTGCCATTTGACAAAGACTCAACTCGTTGTCTACGTCTACAGCCGCTTTAATGGCCTCCCTTAATTTTATAGGTTTTACCCCGGCCATGTTTCAACTGTATGGCACTTTCTACCCATAGATAAACTGCTTTGCTGACTCTCTATCACCAGATTGCTTAGGAGCAGTTTTCTGAATTTAAAACTGCTGTAGGTTGGAGTCATCATTCTATTATGCAGCGGTTGCGCTTGGATGCAGTAGTTAATAAGTGACTTGCTGTTCAGCTAAGTCATTGACTTAAGTCGGGCTAGCTATGTATTGATGCCTCTAACGCTCCCAAGTTACCGTTATAAAATGAGTGAGAATACGTCTACGGTATTAAACAGCGATTATTGGGTGCAAAACTGATCTGCAGCCATCCCACTAAGCTTACAGCCTTGTGTACCTGTGAAGTATTTTTTGTATTGTGGCAAAACTGCTAGATTTACTGTCCTCACCATTTGTTTAAAAAGCGGAAAGCTTCTTAGATCTCAATGAAGTAAAGAGATGCCACTTGCCTTGCTATTGACGTGGTACAGCGCACTATAGTGCATGTGAACAGGGTATGTGTTTTCGGTTCACTGTTGACTAATTATAGGATTTATGTGAGTTAAATTTTGCTTTACTTAATGTTGCTGCCTTTGCAAACTGTATTCCTCGTTCATGCTATTTTTCCAAAACGGCCAGTCAGATGAAGGTGCTATCGGTTTGCCTCTCACCATTTCATTTATTGGGCCTATAGGTTCGTAGTTAGGTCCAGCATCATGCATCCTCGTGCCAAGAGAACTTGGGATTCCTGCTTGCTGCCCCCCATACATTGTTACCTCTTCTAACGTCCTTGTCGTTAAGCCAGAATTATCTCTATGGCCAAATACTCACAACCTACAATTTTATGTGAGTACTTCCTCCGAAAACTGCGGCACACATGTTGTGCTGTTTGCTGCGCCACTTGCCTTCTTCTTCATCTGAACGCATGTTGAAGCGTATCCTGTGTATTCTTACTGTCAAACCTATCTCTTGATTGCAAGTTTACGTCCCTCAAAATCTCGTTCATTTCATTTCCAGCTCAATAATCTGCATTATGTAAGGGTGACATATTTGCTGCGTCGTTTTTTACGATGTTCAAATATTCTGCACCCACCTCCATTGCACATGACGTTGTTTGTGAGACTTTTTAACTAATTACCCCTGGTTCTATTTTTTCTAATAATTTTAATATTAAAATACGCTGTATCTTATCCATTTTTTCCATTCCATTTAAGTTTTAGGGTTGTGCTCTTCAAATACGGTCAGTATTTCTGACTCTCACTCGTTTTCCGGATACGGGGGAATTTCGTCCTCCCTAACACTCATGATATTACTTTGCCTTTTGTTAAAGTTTTCCAATGTAGTTTCTTTACTATTTTTTTTTTGTTTTTCTTCATTTTCTGCCTATACTGGAGCGCTTAAGCACTTATAAATAAATTTCTGTACGCTTCTTTGCGTTCCTATTTGACGGTAATGAACCCATTCCACTTTAACATTTATCGTGTGTCTTGTTTTATGATCATTTATTCATTTATTATTTTCTTGCTTTTAAACTGATTAATTTTTTGTATGATCCGAAATCTTTCTTTAAACGATAAATTACTCTAGTATCGCACCACTTATATTATCAAGAGGGTATTGAACGCAAAACTGATATAGCAAAAAAAAGTAAATTTGTATTGCACTAAATGTTTTAACAGAATTTCTTGGAGACTATCAAGAAATTTGTTCATTTATAAATTTCAAGTACCAACTATATACTCCTGGCTAAAACGATGGGAACACAAACTGTTAACATCCTAGTTTTCTTGATCTCGTATCGTAGTCCCGGGTATTATTCGGCTTTGTTCTTGGATTTCAGTTGCTTCTCTCCATACTCTGGACTCTCTTTGTTTTGCTGATCGCTTTCGTAGTAGTTTCTTGTTCACTTCGTGACACAACACTATGAGTGTTTCCCAAAAATGATGAGAGCCGATACTTTACCGTAGACAAAAACTGAGAAAAAAAAGAATTTTACTTTTATTTAATTGCGATAACCATCCCACTTCTGACACCAAAAGTGTTGCAAAGAATTCTATGATCTTGGGGTGCGCAAAAAGTAAATAGCCAAAGAAGTAGTATCAATATCTTTAGCTATGTAAAACGAGAGAAGAGCACGTCAAGGGTGATAGACCTTCATCCTTGCCAGTTCCAGCCAGAGAGCCCCACTTTCTTCAGCATCCTATCTACTAATCTCTCTGCCCTTTATACTTCAATTGTTTGTAGTAGGCTCCAAAGAAGGGGGGTGTACAAACTTGTAGCTACGATATCGTACGTAACACTGTGGATTAACCCTACAATTTTCAGAGAATCGACCATAAAATGAGCCTTGATGATTTAAATTTGTAGTAATTTAATTCAGTACACTTGAAATGGCATCAATTCTTATTTTTCAGCTTAATTTTTTTTTATTTATTATTATTATAATTATTANATATTGTTGAAAAAAATTGATGTTATTAAAAAAAATCGATTTGTTAGTGTTATCCCATCAAGTTAGCTAAAATGTACGTTTAACATCAGAAAGAGTGGAACATTTTAACGTTTAAAAACGTGGGATGCAAGTTTTTTCATCGAAACTATTTTCATACTAAACAATCTTTGTTCAGCATTAATATTTTATATCTATCCAAAGCATTATTTTTTCAATACATTCTGTTAAAAAATTTTACACTTTTTGATCTATAATAATTCTTAAAAATAAAACTCGTCCATTTTTGAATTAAAAAATAATTTTAACATTTTTAAGAAAAATTGCGTTTCTTTAGTAGTACTCATTACTGACTGCAGGTGGCTCTTTTGCTTTATGGTTACTTGTTCTGCAAACTCATAGCAAACGTCAGTGTGGGGGTAGCGTATTATGCTTATAATGCTTACTTCTCCCTAAATTTTTATGACGGCATTGAAAAAAGCGCAATTTTATTAAAAAATTAGTGTTATCTTTAAAAATTACTCTGACAATATACCTTCTCGTTGAAAGTGTCGTAGTCAACTTCGGAAATTAGCTTGTTTGCACATTTATTTCTAGTTAACCTGTATTTAAATTATAACATGCAATTGTTAAAACAAAGAACTTTATGTATGTTAGAGGATCCAAGTAAAGCAGACTTAAGAAAAGTAAGTAATGATGTAAGAAAATGCAGGTGATAAGAAATCACTGTACAAACAGTTGCTTTTTAAACTGGTGTGCATTGATGCCACAGAAGAGTGTTTTTCTCGAAAATGTAGGAACTGCCCACCAATCGACGATTGAAGACAACAATTACTGCAAGTTTTCGATAAATCATCAATTCAACTGGAATTTCTTGTAAATTTTTGTGTATTAAAAAACGATGTTTACTACTAGAAATAATATTAAATATTAAAGACATTATAGAGAACTTGAATAAATGTTTAAAAAAATTGGTGCCTCACAATTTTGTTCCAAAATCACAAAGTAAACTTAATACTGAACTAAAAAATATTAGCATTGTTTTCCTGTCAGATTGTCTCATATATGGTACAGTTGCTGTCTACGTGTTTTAAACATAAATAATAAGTTATTTAAAAATTTTATTTGCAAGGGTTAGTAAGATTTTTAATATTTCAGATGGCACTTAACAACAGTTCAAAGATAAAAATGCTTTTAAAAATCTATCGGTGGATTATAAAGATTTCGGTATCCATGCAGGGTGGCACTTTTTGGAAACCTTTCATGGAAAAGGGCTATGCGATGGATTAGGAGAAACAATCAAATGCAATGCAGTAAGAGCTAGTTTAAGAAATTAAATTTGTTTTAAAACTCTCTCCTTACATAACTAGGCTAAAGATACGATGAAAATTGCTCAAATTTTTTTCTGCCGCAAGACGAGTACTTGACTTTCTCTAATTTTCTTAAAACAAGATTTTTTATTCTAAAGACTATTAAAGGTACTATCACCGTATTATCACGCATTTATACCCTGTAGAAACAATTTAAATCTTATTGTTAAAACTGTTTAAAACTCAAATCAAAGTCACAAAATTCTGACCTAAATAAAAAAACTCTTATTTATAACCATAATAATCTAATCATAAATATTACTTTTTCATATGTAATTGTTGTCATATAAAAAATTATAAAATTTCTAACAACGAAACAAAATTTTATGTAATTAAAATATCTAAAGGAGTAGGTAGATTAACAATTAATTCAATAATACTTCTCGGTTATTCATTAGATTCTAAAATAGATTTATTTTATTTCTCATTAATTTAACTAACAATAAAATTATTATCATTATGATTAAATTCGCAATGGTTAATTTTTAAAGAAAAATTTTAAAGTTTCGTCTGAAAAATCAGAAAAAAAATTTAATGGATTCGGCAAGAAGAATCATTTATCTGCTTGTTAAGGACATATTTTATTAGATAAGTAACAATAAATGCTCTCTGCTCCACAAAAATATTTGGAATAGCTGAATTTTCGTACTAAGGTAGCATAATCATTTGGCTTTCTAATAAGGTCTGGAATAAAAGAATAACTTAAATAAAAACTTTATTAAATAATATAATTAAATTCTATATTTAAGTGAAAATTCTGAAATCTTCATAATGATCTGCAGCCATCC
>NW_019379602.1:2957556-2979223 GCF_000648655.2 Copidosoma floridanum | reverse complement strand
AAAAGTACTAATAAGAATAATTTTATATTTTTAAAAATGTAGAATACCATTTTTTTTGTATTTTATTTTGAACATTTCATGTAAAAACAAATCCTTAAAAATTGTTTATTTTGTTTATATATAATACATATTATAAGATTAATATTGACAGTATTTTGTTTTTCCCAACTATTTAAGTATGGAATGAGAAAATAAAAGTTCATTTTTCTACATTATTTTAATTGTTATGATATAAAAATTATAAATCATTTCATTCTAATTTTAATGATTAATTTCATTTTCTAAACAAGTTATAACACAAATTTTTATGAAGGTGCCTTAACTGCTTAAAAAATAAATTATAACTGACATTTTGTAATTACGTGACAAAATATATTCAATACTAGCAGCCCCCCGTCTCGGCTTCGCCCGAGACTTACTAAATAAAACACCGTAGTGTGTTGACATGTAATGTAAAACATTTTCAGTTGGAAATTTTACACAGATTCCTGATACATCTCCGAACAAAAATCTTCTGATTAAAAACATATTTTTCCGGAACCCATATAGTTTATTTGGTTAAATAATGAGGTGTAAGAATTCAAAAAAATAATTATACTAAAAAGTACCGTGCGTTCTTCATGCCTTAAATAATCAGTGGCCATAAGAAGCCTTTGATTTACAGTTTTTCCCGTGTAATTCACAAAAACAGCTATTTTTTAAAGCTGTTAAGATTTTAAGCCCCCAAAAAATTTATATTGAAAAAAAATTTTTTTTTTCATATCTCACAACTTTATTACCAGAGCAACAAAGTCCTGGACCATAATCCAACATTTTTATTGCCACAAAAACACAAATACATTTTCTACTCATTAAAAAATCTGAAGTAGGATCTTTAAAGATTTCAGAGATTGCTGTGAGGGTACAATAAAAAGCTGATCTCTCACGTAATGGACTCTTTAGTTGTCGATTTTGACGCTGCTGTTTCAATCTCGATAAATTTTCCGCGTCAGTTTCTTGACAACTAAGTAAAATTGTATTTATTAGATACACTTAAAGTTTTTCTTCCGATTCACCCTCTTGCGACTTTTGGCATGCTTAAAATTTGTGTGAACCCTAAAGTGTGTTTTCTGTCAACTTTGTTAAGTTCTAATATATTTTTTGGCATGGTAGTTCGACGTCCGATGGCCTTAAAAAAGACCGGTGAGCTTTTTAAGTTAACTCTTTCTTGACTGCAGTTAACAGCAATTGTGACTGCCTGGATACCTCAGGGTGATCTTCTCTGGCTTGCTGTTGAAGACCCAGACTGATTGGGAGAAAATTTACAAAGTCCGAAGCTTTGGGGCTAGTTGTAGTGCTCTTTTCCAACGTCTTCCAGTATAACGTCGAAGACGTTGGTGTCTAAAGCACCTTTTCTAGTTGCAGATTCAGTTGTTTTGGTGATCTTAGATGGGAAGATTGGTTAGTGAAACTTGTCCAGTGGAGGCTGTCCCGTTGGCTTAAGTTTTTTTTCCTACATAGCTGTAATAGGTTTGCCCAACGCAGAAATTGGAGAGGATCAGTGATTCCTTGTTGAATGCTTAGAGTCGAGAGGATAATATAGGGTCGTCGGTCACCGGGCTTTCCAGCCTTGCGAAGAACAGCTCCGCAGGTAACGTCTGCTAGTGAATGGCTGACTTGGTTTAATAGTGCCCGTCTTTAGTTAATATAGTCTTTTAGTTGACGAATCGCTTTTGGGAATGGTAATAAAAATGTATTTGTTGGCAAAGTAGTTTACACGTAGGTGGATCCTAAAAAGAACCGATGAAATTTATGGTTAAGTAGGGAACGCCAATACTTATAATGGCCCTAAAAAGCGCCAGTGGTGAGACTTCTAGGCTATTTTCCATTATTATTCCTGATGATAAAGAGCTGGCTACGGGTTGCTTGATTCTTACCCTGGGAGTCTCGATGTACGGAGACTGTGATGGAGGAAGGTACGCTGCTGACCACAGTATATCTCGTCTCGGGTCGTTCTCCGGATAACCAACCGCTCATTGTTAGACGGGAACATGTGGGTAAGCGCATTGGGGACGCGACGATCAAGAAGGTAGCCGTTGTGGCTGCCCATGCCCCTCAGAGCTCAGAGCTGTTCTCCCTTGCTTGCATTTGTAGCCACAAATTCTCTAACTGCACCAGGTGGGATGGTGGGACTCCCTCACAACTCTGATGAGTTGAACCAGATTGTGCTCTGGCTACATATGTCTCCTGGTATTGTGGCAGAGATGGCATCGGTTGGAATTAATTTTTTTTTTTGATCGCACTCGTCGAGTTTCAGGGTAAATGGACACCCAGGTTCCTTTCCCCTTAGAGAAGAGTGTCGTCCGTAATTGGGATACCCAGCTGCAAGACTATCATCAGCATTTTCTATGCAGCTCGTTGAGTTGCCGAAGCCCGACTACAACACTATGGAGATGCTCCAGCCTATTATAACCACACTTATTTAATTATGTTGCAGGTAGCTTCGATTTTTTGACGACGCCACCTAGCGGATTTTACTGAACTAAAGAGAAAAGCTGGCATATTTTTACAAAACTTTAAGCTTATTTACTGCTATTGTTATTAAATTTTTTAAGATAAAAACTATGCTTAAACCATCTAGGAAGTATCATGAATCAGTGTGCAAAATTTCAACAAAATCGGTTCAGTAGTTTTCGCGGTTAGCGATTACAACGGTTTTAGCGCTTCTGCTATATATATTAGTAAGATCACCGGTAATTTGGCTATTTAAAAGTTACGAGCTTTGATATGAGTTATCACTTATAACTTGCATATTAATCAAGAGTTTTATACTTTGCATGTCCGTATCTTAAAGATTTTACTGTTTAATATTTTAAACTGTTTTTTAGAGTAAAAACCGTGGCCTTAGCCACTCACGGCAGGGGACAAAAGTTATTTTATCATTTTTTTACTAACCTCTTATTGAATTTATCACAAAGAAGAGTAACGACATGCACAGCATTAGATATTCAAAAACGACGTTTGGTGGTCTACAACCATTACCATTTGTCCTTAAAACATGAAGAGCTGAATACATCACAGCATTCATGTGGCTATGTATTTTTGCAGCATAGGAATATCCTACTAATATACAAAGCAAAATCGCTGAAACCGATGTAATTACCAACCGCAAATACTACTGAACTGATTTTGCTGAAATTTTGCATTCTGATTCTCGAAGATTCCAACATGGTTTTGACATAGTTTTTTTTTTAAGTGTAAAACAATAGCGATGAAAATGCTCAAAGTTTTGCTCAAATAAGCTAGGATTGCGCTTTCGATCAGTAGGACTCACTAGGCGGCATCGATATTAAATTAAAGCCACCCGTGATCAGAGATAGTGGAGAAAAGTTATAACATGCTTTATTAGCATATCGATTCTGCTATTTGTTCATGGGAACTACACCTAGAACAGAGTTTTCAGTCGTGCAGCTGGGCATCCCAGCTACGGATGACACTCTTCTGTTATGAGCAAGCGATATAATTTGGTTTTCATGCTGGATTGCCAAGGATAAATAACTGAGTGCCACAAAAAATAGGCAATCAGAACGTCAACGTCTCTGGTGCAATACAAGGAGACGTGCCTAGCCAGAGCACAACCTATTCCATTGCTTTAGAATTCTTTGGCCATTTAATTATACGTCCTGGGGTCTTTATAGGATATTTAACTTTAAATACAAGCCAGGAAAGACAGCCCGAAAAAGTACGGACAGCCATAACGGCCTCTCTTAGTAGTCGTCCCGACACCATACCTACAGAGGAAGTATTATCCAGGCTCACTTTCCTGACTAACGATAAGAGGTTGGTCATCCTGGGGATAATCTGAAGACAAGATATTCTTTGGTCTGCAGCGTACCTTCCACTAGTATGGTCTCTGATCATGGAAACTCCAAGGATAAGAGTCAAGCTAACCGAAGCTGGCTCTCTATCACCAAGAATAATAATAAGGAATAATTGGAAATCTTACCATCTGAAAAGGGCCATTGTAAGTATTAACGTTTTTGACTTAATTATCAATCGCATTGGTTTTTTTAGGGGCCACCTAAGTTGAAGATACCTTGCCAACAAATACATTCTTACTACCATTTCCGAAAACGATTCTTTAACTCAAAGACTATGTTAAGCCGGCTACTATTAAACCAAGTTAGTCATTCACTGGCAGACGTCATGAGCGGAGTTGTTCGTCGCAAGGCTGGGAACCCTGATGTTGGAATGAACCTATATAACTCTTTTGACTCTAAGCATTCAACCAGGAATCACCGATCCTCTTCATGGTCTGAGCTGGGAAGACCTAACAGCTATGAAGGAAAAAGAAGCTTGAGGACAGTCTCCAATGGGCCAGCATCATGAACCAATTCCTCCACTTCAGATCACCAAAACAATTAAGTCTGCAAGAAAAAGGTACTTAAGACAACAACATCTTAGACGTTATACCAGGAGACGTTGAAACAGAGCTCTACAATTAGCTCCAAAGCATTAAACGTTGTAGTTTTTCTCCCAATCAGTGTCTTGCTGCAATAACAGGCTAGAGAAGATCACTCTGAGGTCTAGAGGCAATCATGTTTGCTGGAAACTCTAGTCAATAAAGAATTTACTTAGGAAGCTTACTGGTAGTTCTCAGGGTCATCCAAGGTCGAGCTACAAATGACCAAGAAATAAATTACAACCTAATTGAGTTCAATAATATAGCCTTAAGGTCTCACAAAAGTCTTAACTATGCCAAAAGTTAGAAGAAGTTGTAAAGAACACTTATTATGAATCTAATGGATAATAATTTGAGCTTAAAAAAAACTCAAAGCATTTATTGGAAGTAAAGCAGCATCTTAGTAGATAAATAAACAATTCATTGAGTAAGAGATCTGTTTTTTACTATAACCCTCATAAAAATCTCTTGAATTTTCAAGATTTTTTAAACCGTTAGAATATGTTTTTGCATTTTTGTTTCACTAAAAAATGTAGAGATTAAGGTCCAGGACTCTGTTGCTGGTAATAAAGTTGTGAGATAAGAGAAAAAAATCTTTTTTAGTAATGTATTTTTTAGTAAGTTTTTAATATAAGTGGATCATAAAAAAAAACCTGTTAATAGATTTTTCAGGAAAAACTGCTACTCAACGGCCTTTTGAGGACGATGATTATCATATTGCAAAAGAAATGCACAATAGTTTTTAGCACCATTAATCTTTTTTTACTTGTAACAGCTTTTTACTTGATCAAATAAACTATTTGGATTCCGAACAAATATTTTTTTAATAAGAAAGTTTTTGTTCTGAGAAGTGTCAGAAATGGAAGTAAAATTTTTAACTAAAAACGTTTCACATTACATGTAAACACACTACAGTGTTTCATTTAATAAGTCTCTGGCATAACTGAGACGGGGGGGGGGGCACTAGTTATGTATTAGCTTGAAAACGTAATAGCTTTTAATGAAAATATAAAATTTTACAATTGTTAGTAATAAATAAACAACGGGAACCGATTGGATTATCCCATCAATGGACTTGATCACTTGTTAACCTTCAATTGAGTAAATATTAGGGAACAAAAGCGTACTGAATCATTAAGTTATAAAAACTTATTTTTTAACTAACATAATAATAAATCTTAATGCCAAAGATTTCGGTGTACTGGATTATTCTGTTTATGGTTCTTGACTACTTATCTAAATTTTATTGTATTTAAGATAAAAATATTGAATTGCATTATATTGTTTCGTTCATAAAAATTATTCAGTAATTAGCTAACATTCCATTTCTTATATTAAAAAAAACTTGAGCGTAGTCAATCATTTTGTTATAGGCACTGATTTATCAAGTAACATAATAAATTGAGATCAAGAAAACTTAGACGTGCAATTTGGACGGACATTCATTATCTCACATTTGGTTTTTTTAAGACAAGAAGATGAAACTCGACTACATTATTTCGTGGAAGGTACTTGCTTGGTTGTTAACGTTTTCCTTTGTTTGAAATCAAAAGATTGGAATCTTCTGGGTCAGTTTGTAATAGGCTCTTGTTTATTTATTAACGTCATAATAAATCAACATTGAGAAGACTTAGGGCTCGTTAATAACATCTTGCAAGGTACTTGTCTATTAATTAATAATTACATTTTTTTTGAATGAAAATACTGAAGCTACTTGTGCCATGAGCGGTTTTGTTAATTTAAAGGAAATGACTTGAGTTAACTAAGTTTTTGAGTTGTAGATGCTTGTTTGTTAGTAACTATTATGAACCACTTATAACGAATGCATATACGCTTACAAGATTATTCGGTTAAAGGTACTAGTTCATTAATTTATACTATCACTAAGTTAAAAAAAAAGAATTGCACCTTTCCATTCTATTTGCCGAAGCTTAGGAAAAATTATTGATCTCTATTTTATGTCGTTCTAAGTTTTAATAAGAATGCAGCTAATATCGTTCTTTTTCTACGGACACTATGTACTCATTTTTTTTTTTCTTTGAAGCCGTCTCGTCATAAAACCTTGATTACTAGTGGGCAGTAGGTGCTAGGGTACTTAAGTATGCATTTAATATCTTATGAAATAATTTGGCAAAGAATACAAATAGAAGTAAAAAAATACCTTCTATTAAACAATTTTGTGTACAAAGATAGTGCAATTGTAGTAAGAATGCGTATACCTACGTTGATTGGAAATGGTTTCAAATAGTATTTTAGTATCTAATACTTACATAATAATAAACAATATATAGCAGCATGATACAGTATAAATTATATACAGACAGGCCAGTCCAAGACTGTCCAGTTTCGTCGAATCTTCCCATGATTCAGAACAATTTCACACTGCCTACGCTGGATTACATCTCTAACGTCACGCACACATGTATCACGTAGGCTTATCCCAATATTTCTAGTCCGTATTGAATACCTAAGATATAATTGTATCTCAAAAATGAAGGAAATATCCTGCAGCGGCATTTTTTCAATACGCTAGTATCACATACCAGTATGAGTCCCTCTAAGACGTTTATCACACATAAGTTCTTTGGACACATATTATTTACATCAACCATATATTTAAAATGTATCAAAAAAACTGCAGATCCTTTTAACTGAACTTTTTTTTGTATAATAAGTTCTGAAAAATTATAATCTACGTAACGTAATGCAAAAATCAAGTAAAACAAAATTGATTTAACATGTAGAAAGCTTCTAAATTTTTAATATAAGAGATTCCTTTTTGTATAAAGCCATAAAACTTTCAAACAGGTTTTTAATTTAGTTTTTGAATATACTTACAAGAAGTTAAGTATGCGTTAAAGTATGTATGTAAGTATATCCACATTAAAAACACCGTGTATGGGTCTCGGGACCCCCAGCAGAAGTGAAATTTTCAACTATTATGTTAATAATCTCGGTATAGTAAAGACTGAGGAAATAAGAGGATACCTAGTTTTAATAAATCTTTAAGAATTCCATATTAAAATAGTGAAAATCTTAATATTATTACATATTTGAGCTTGCGCCTGCATAGAATACATATACCTTAACATATTACTTATTTTGTGATATGCATATTCTAAGAACCTCCATCCGTGGTATGATATGTGTAAAATATATACGAATTGTTGGTGATGTTATGCAAAATAAAGCAAAAATTTCCACTATACTCACTGAAAGACGGTATTTTTGTCTCATTACGTGCGACAAAAATTTCTTTTATGGAGAACTAGTATTCGTGCATTTGATATGGAATGAAATGTGTGAAATAATTGTTTGTTGAAATCTTTGTATCCAACAAATGAAATTTTTTTTTTATTTTAGCTACTATAAAAGTAAAATAATCCACTTTATCTGCTTTAGTTTGAGGAAAATAATGTAGCTGTAGATTAATATTTTATAATAATATATATGTATAAGTAATAAGAAAAGATATATAGCTGTTTGTCATTGTTAAGTATTAATTTGTCATCCAATTCGTTTTCTATGATTATTTATAAATTGATACTTAAATCCAGCCATGCTTGACTAATTTCTACTAATGTCAAAGTTAATGAGAAGGATATAGGTTTGGCCACGTGATAATTCTTACTGTCATACATTATAGAGAACAGGAAATAAATTGATTCAAAGGTAGCATATGAAGGTTGTAGCTTTGCCTTTGAGATACGATTTATTATTCTCACGATTATTACGATTATTTGTAAAAACAAGTTTAACATATTTTTGCACCTCAAAAGTTATTTTCTAAGCACAGAACTATTTTTGGACTATCTAGCTTTCTTTTCGAGACAAGAATGTTTTTTTTTAATTTCAGAAGGTTGTGTTAAAACAAAATTTGTTCAAAGATTTTTTCAACGTCCAAATTACTTTTCCAAACATGCCACACTAAATAAAAAAAATCTTTGACTTGTTCTTCTTAACGTACAGTCAAAAAATCAAGAAATTAGGGTAATGTTTATTCATAGTCGAACCTCTCTCTATTTGGGCACTTTTATCATGTAGTTTCCTTTTAGAAGACTCGTACAAGTTGTTATTTTTTGCCAACTTTGCTTCTCTTTTGAGATACAGCAATTTTTCTAATTTTCAAAAATTAGGTTGTCGTACTGTACATATTTATTATTTTACGTACATTTTTTCACATACATGTATACATACGAAAAGATAAATAGAAAAAAAAAATGATCTTTACTATATTTTTCGAAGACTTCAGAGAGATCCAGCGACGTTTTGTGTCAGACATTATTTACCTGACAGTACCTTTGCTGTGACAGAGGCTTAGTTGAGCCCGTATTACCACCGCGTTACAATTTTTACCATTCTGCAGTAGGTATATCTACGGCTGACACGGTGGCGCAATGGCAGAGTTGCAATCTCGTCGATCTTAAAAGTTAGGCATAGTTAGCTGCTATTGGTAGTTGGATAGGTGACTGCTCGTCTATTAATCTGTTCGCTTGGGCAAGTAATTTTTCTAATCAACTGTCTAGTGTCTACTTTCTATGCAGAGATAGAGTTGAGCTAAATTATAAATACAGATAGAGTAATTGTGACGCACTATTGTGCACATGTGAGAGGGAGAGAAAGAGAAGAAGGGAGACAGACAAATAGTTCCCCTGCCTGTGGTGCAGCTGGTATACGTTTATATAACTGTCAATACCTATGTGTTCGGCAGCGTTTGCTCACGTGCTTGCTTACTAGCTAGCTCGTTTCACGTGTTAACTTCCCATATAAGGCGCACTTAAGATAGTTTCACTTAAAAAGTAATTGTCAGCGTTGCTGCATGTATTTGCACTCCTTTTGCCACTCTGATCTTTTTCCTGACTATCTATGTAACAAATATGCTTAAACCAAAGAATTATTTTGATTAGAAAGGGAAACTTGTTAAACAAATTAGACGCAATAAAAATAAAGTACTTTCTTTATAAGGGACATAAATACATTGTTAGTAGTAAGGGTACTATTTTTCCAGACACTCTCATAGAAATATGTCATATGGCTGGCGGCAAGAGCGGGGGCGTGGCTGGGGTCCTATTTTGGCAGGCCACGTGATCCTGCGTGGGTAGCCAGTATACGCGGAAGAGGGCACGCGGTGACCCCGCGTAATTTAAATATTATTACCGACGTTGCTTGGCTGGTAACAATTTTTTTTTCTTATTACTGGTTTTAACATTAATTATTTATTTACATATGCCGATTTGTGTTGCGATAAATACATTGTATTAAATGCATAATACAAATTAATAGTCAGATCTGTGTGTAACTTGAAAAATCGTAAATTAACCATTTTTATTTATAACTAACATATAACCTCATGAACTTATCATAAATAATTATCCTTCACACATAATGCAAATTTTAAAAAAATCCAAGTTTTTAGTTTGCCAAATCTGTAGTAAAGTAATTGACAAGTAATGAAATTCAAAAAAAAAATTACGTATACATTTTAAATTTAAATTCACAAAATTTATTTTATAAAAAATCTCTTGCTTTTGACATATCTATCCTTTTTTTATCCTAAAGGGTAGGTATACTCAGATACCTAAAACGTATAAATATCATAAAAATAAAAAAAATTAAAAAAAATAAAAAAAAGAATATGAAACGAGCTACATGCTACATTTCCATGCAAGTATATGTTAAGTGTTACCCAAATCCTGGTATATAAATGGCCAGACTACGAAAAAAGAAGTTAACATTAACTAAGTGACGTACAAGGAGAGTGTTAATGTTCATTAGTTCAAAAAAACACAGTATTAAAAAGTCACTGAAAGAAAAACTACGGCAAATGTTATTTACCACTACCCATCACCACTAAAAGATAAACAGAAAGATTTCTCAAAAAAAGTGCAAGATGTTTTGTTCATTATTGTATTTGCTGTTGTTTTTCTCTAATGGTTATTACCACAACAAACTAAAAATGTAAATTCAATTAGTTGTACAATAATTTTAATTACCTTCCCCCTTCCTAGGTACAAAAAGATTGTGCAAATGACCAATAATTTTCCTGGCATAATAATTCGAATCATCAGCAATAGGCTTAGGCACACATATTTTTGGTGAAGTGTACAAAGCTGACAGCCATTCGCAGTAAACGTTCACACAATCTCTGACTGTGTCGTGTTCTGTCAAAGGAAGAGATAGTCCAAAGCAAATGACTTCCATGCACCATTGGACTTCCTTATCCGTTATCAAAGGGCTTGCCTCAGCAGCTTGGGCAATACCAAGATTGGCTGCTAATTGACGAACTATTGACAGAGTCACATCCTTACCAACAACAGAATTAAATTTTTCCAACACACTTTGGCTGTCCTCTGATCCCTGCTGGATTAATATACTCAGAGATGCCCATTCTGAGTACATGTTGTCCCCTAAATCCTAAAACAAAATGTAAATAGTTATTAAATAGAAGAATCAATAAAAAAATGTTTTACAAAACTGATATGACAAAGCTACATGTCTCTAAAAACTACTTTGAATATATTTAATCGATTGTCAAATTCACAAGTATGTATGCAATGATAAAACAATAAATATTTGGACAAAAAAGATAACAAGTGGTAAGAAAACAATAAATTCACCAAAACATATACATAAATTAAAACTGCCTCTAAAAAATAATTTTAAAAATATTAGCTTCCAATCAAAGTACGTATCGTTATACATCCCGCTTTGTTTACAAAACAAGGCAATCTTGTGTGTATTATTTACGAGTCAAAGAGCATATAAAATAAAAAAACAATATTACCAAAGCCTTACCTTAAGGTTAACACGATTAAAAACGCCTAGATTCATAGATTATTTGCATGGACTCCTGGCTTCGTTCTCTCGTTATTTTTTTTTTTTTATTCCTTCACTGCAACGAATTCCCGTTCCCAATCATACTTAATTGGAGAAAAAAGGAGTCTGACACTTGCTTGCCTGCAACTTACTTCCCCATTCATGGCACATATAATTTTCACACGCCTCACCTTTATAATATTAAGTACCTAGGCGTAGCTATAGCACTCCTTTTTCATCTCTTCAGGATCGCGGGAATATTGTACTTTCATTTGATTTCTCTCTCACACGCTTTGTCGTCATTGTAAATTGTAACATATGTTTGTTATCTTGCGCCTTTTCTCAGTATTAGCTGATTGAAATAAAAAAAAAAAAAAAAAAACTGTAAAATAATTTTCATGAAGATCAATGTTTACACTCATTCTCTACTTTTATTTTGCAATCAAATGATTTTTCAAACAAATTTGTGGACGGTCTTGATATTATGTTGTGTCAATGTACATTATAAAATGAATATGGGAAAAAAATTGTTACATACTGATCGACTATTGTAATTTTAATTTTGCAATGAACTTGTAAAAAATAAATTTGAGCTCACAATAATTGACAGTCCAGCGCAATAATATATACAAACAAGCTCCGAAACTTCGATTTCCAAACGCAACTCCTTACAAATATATATATATGTGTGAATGTGAATCACACCTTCTACACACATATCAACATCTGTAGCAAGCAGAAGACGAAGAAGAGAGAACCGAAGAGTTCACACTTGGCGTGCTGCAGAACAGCATGCATGTATATATAAAAAAACTCTCGGGAGTGTACATTATATTTAACATGACGATAATTATAAATGTAATGAAGTGACCTCTTCATATACCAGTCGTCGATTCCTCATTTATAGCGCATTAAAATTTTCACGAAGTTAACACAGTGTTCCCAAACCAAAGTGTCTGCAAAAAGATAACAAAGTGAGGTTAGGAAGTGTAAATGTCTCATATGTATTATATATAGACACGTATTGTTGCACGAGAGTACGACGCCTACACCGAAAATAGATATACCTGGAGTATGTGCATACTTGTTCACGCACACTTTTAATGCTTTAGTTTTTGTGTGCGACTTGGAGAACTCCGGGAAGTCATATGCTTTGAAGAAGTGGGTGTAAGTACACTTGGTGGCTGCTACTCTCTACTCTCTTTGCTGTCTCATTACTTTACCTATACCTGGATATAGTACTTAGTATCAGTTAAGGAACTCTCTTTACTTGGCTTTGCTCTCTCCTCTCTCTATAGCCACAGTAGGACGAATTCACGTAAAAGAGATATATAAATATATACATAGAAGAAAGAGTGAGCATAAGGATACAGTTGCTCTTTTTTCTTCCAAAGGACGAAGCGGAGGCGCTCCGAAAGAGGTGTGCAGTGCTTCTGACTTCTGCTATGCTGTTGATGTCAATCATCAGTGCATGTACATACACACACTTATTTTTGTTTTAATGTCAAGTGCATCAGGTGCAGTTGTCAATTTGTCATCTATATATATATTTGTGTAGATCATTTTTCTTTTTCTTTTACTTGTACCTATAGCAGAACTTTATATGCTCTGATACATTAATATGGATGTGACGTGCGTTGCCCCCCTAAGTCCATATCATCATCACAATCATCACGCTTTTGACATATCTATCCTTTTTTTATCCTAAAGGGTAGGTATACTCAGATACGTGTCTTCGTCGCCGTTGTGTATATTTTTTTTTTTTTTTTGTGACTTTGCAGCGCGGGGGTTGACATGCTTGATTTTGAAAGTGTTTTTTTTTCGACTGTACACTAAAATACGCAATAGTACGAGATTTCTTAAATTACATCATTGTGGGACATTTTGGTGTCGGTTTTTTATGAGGTGTAAGGGGTTAATTTTGTGTTTTAAAGACGAAAGTTAGGTGATGTGCAATGTATTGCTGAAATGCAGCGGCTCTTTTTCTACCCTGCCCAGACACTACCCAAAATCAATACCCAACGCGTATATGACGGCTCTCTCGTGCGCCGTAATATCAGAGCACACTTATAAGTGTGCACGTATTACATACCACGTATAGATAGATGTGTATTACAGGTGAGAAGTAACTGTCCACTACATCACCACATTCTTCTTTTCTGTTAAATACTTATCTGTTCTGTAGCTCATTCAAGCCGTGATGTAATCTTGACAGGATTATTCCTTTAGATTCTTATCCATCATTAACCTGCCACTGTTGATTTAGTTTGAAATCAATGTACAAGTTTGTTGGCTTCTTTTTTACTTGGAAATTTTAATGCACTGTCGAATTGGTAATTTGATTTAGAAACACGAAGTGGGCTATTATTTGAGTGACATGATTTAATAAGTCAACGTGATATTTGCTCTTGCTGTGTGTTGCTATAAAAGAATTATTCCACTGGTTCTGATAAAAACAAGCTTTATTCAGCTTCATGCAACAATTGCATTTTAATTTTTTATTGATTAGGCACAATTGAACCATGATGTCCGATCGTAAAGCCGAATTAGAAAGGAAAAAGGCTAAACTTCAGGCCATCAGAGAGGAAAAAGAAAGAAGGAGAAGAGAAAAAGAGCAGAAAGATGTAAACAATTTTAAACATTTTTTTCGGGATGATAATTTGAACTAAGGAATTTCATAATTGCTTGATGTTACTATCAGGTGGAAGAGGCAAGACTTCGGGCCTCAAACACGAATAGAGATCAACAAAAAGAAGTTGATGCACTGTTGTCCTCTTTTGGTGTAGCTCCTGTTTCAGGTAATGTACATTGATACAACGAGTTGCATAAAGTTGCTGATTTTAGATGATACAGGTTGAATTGAAGGATAATTAATTATTGTACCACAAATTTGTTATTTCAGAAGTACTATCTAGTTTATCCAGTGCAAACTCCATAGCTACTCCAGAGCAAAGTATCAACGCAACTCCAGATGCCAGTTTACAGCCAAGTAGTATTAATTCAACACAGAGGTATACAAATTTTTTTTTAAGTAATTTTGACTGCATTGCGTAAAAACTTGAAAATGGCGTGAAAAAAAGTTTCAAGTGTACCCAATGCATAACAACTTAATAAATAATATGTATTAACATGAACAATTCGACGCAAACAATTGAACAGTGTGCCCAAAAAACGAAATCGCGAACTTACGATAGTATCGGTAGCCCACACGAACATTCCACCCAAAGAGCCAGTTGTCTACACGAAGCAGACGCAAACAGCGCAGGTTGTCCACGCGAGCCACGACGGTGAGTGCGACTTGTTTCATTATTTCTAATCTCACTTTATTTCTTCCCTTTTTACGATTCAAATGTATTCCCAATTACATCTAGATACTGACATAAATACAAATACGTCTTGGTATACTATAACAGAAAAGCAATTTTTTTATTTTTCTATCTAATGTGTCTTACTTGAATCCTTGATTTCTGTATTTACTATTTGTGAATTCCGTGATTTTACTGACAAACAGTTTAATTCTTTGATTGAATACTAATGTATGGAAAGATATAACAGCATATTTGTTTCTATAATTTAATATAATGTAATTTAATACAATAACCTGTCCCCTAATTATTAACATATCACTGNTAAAAAAATCTCTAGACAATACGTTGTTAACTCGTTCACTATAAATTCCTTACACTTAGTAACTAACGTTGCTACACTTTCGATTTGGTAAAGTCTTTCATCCACACATATGACAGATTGAGCGAGTCCTAAAAATGTACAGTGCTGCATACCAATAGTTAAATCGTACGTTTTTCTTTTTTTTTCCTATCAGCATCTTGTCCGTCACTGAATTCGTTTTTATCAAAAATAACTGATTTTTTTCCGTAAGATGATGTGAATACCAACTCGATATTCCCTACTTGTATGCGATCCATCTGACAGGTGTTTTTATTAGTAAAGTTATCATTTATAAAAGCAAAATAATCTTTCAGTTCGCTCCATACATATGCATTTATACTTACACCTCCTGTAAACTGACATTTTGAAAACTGCAATAAAAGCTCGAAACACTGAAGATGTATATTATAGTGAAGCCCAACGACGATTTTTTTCGTAGCCGTCTTGTTAAGTGGATACGAATGCAGTAATACCTTTGCAGTTTATATAATAGCACTTTCACTGTATCTTCTATTTTCATCAAAATATATGAAATCGGATCCTGACTTGTCACTATCACGCGTTAAAAAATATTTTTGTTTCTGTTTGAATTGATCCATTTTACAGATCGATGTAACGTTGTAAAATTTGAATCACTCGTGTTGTTTTACTTCACTTAAAAATTTAAAGAAATACCCGTTTGCGAACAGGGTGAATGTTACCTATGCAACCGTCGTTATCGATACCGTGAAGATGACTGACAGTCTAATAGAAAAGTGATACTTTAATGCTAAAAATTTTTATTTCTGCTGCACTCTCCCTCTCAGATTTATTGTCGATACATGATTCATAAGGATGTCCTATAGATAGTACACCATTTATGTTCATCACGTACACTGCTACGGAAAAACCTGCTAAAACATGCTTGAACGCGAGCTCAAACCTATATTTTGTCTTTCTTTTAGTCATCTGAGAAGTATTCGCGAACAAATGTAGGGTTTTTTCTCACTCTTTTTTCAAAATATGAAAGAGAGAAAGTGACGACGGTGGAAAATATGCAATTGCCCCTCAGTTGCAATATATTTATTGTCCCTCAGCTGCAATAATTTTAATCTTTTTCAAAACATGAAGAACTATAAGAAACAGCGGTGAAAGTGCCCGATTGTCCCCCTGGCAGTAATATTTGACGTCATACCTGTAGAGTTTCCCAGGCTATGACTTGAGTGATAGACCTATCTGACTGTGTATACCTTTTACTTTTATCATAATCTCGCTAAAATTTTGACCAAAGGGGAAAAGTATAGAAGTAGCTAAGGAAGAGAAAAAAACGTAAAAGAAAATAAGTCCTTATCCGACACTCTTAGCCGAATCACATCTTGCTGATACGTTACAATAACTTTCCGAGTTACAATTCGTTCGAGGTCTTCCTCAATTTACTAGAAAACTTAATACAGTGTATCTCTTGCATTTATTTAAACTTGTTTAAATTTTTGTAACAGTGTGTTTTTACTGTGGCATTGCTTTAGATTTTTTGGTTAGCTACAGAAATTTTTCTGAGTTCTTTTTGCGTTAATAAAAAAGTAAAAAAAAAAAAAAAATAAAAGGAAGCATCTATGGTCAGTGCTTTATTCGAAGTTGTCCGTTCGTGTGTGCGATACGCGACCATCGTGTCGGAAGATGCGCGTAAGGTGTACACCGACAAGCGGTTTCGTAACGTGCTACCTACATACTCCGTTAACGAGTTAATAGGAGTATTACAGGAGCTTTTTACCATTTATCTGGCGGGGAGGCACCCGGTTGCGTTGTACCCTCTGTATCTAATTCGTAGTCCCATAGCTATCCAAGCGGTGGTAGAGTGTCTACCGTCTAACGCTAGGAACATCGGGATGTTGAAGGAAATGTATAAGACGTACGATAAACTTGGTAAGTAATGTATTGTATTGTATTTTTTCAAAGTTTTTTTATACTTAAAAATTTTGCATGATCAGTAAAATTAAACGAAATCCTGTTTTAGTTACCAACATATGTTTTGAAGATTCCGAAAATCTTTCAAACGTTGATGGTGCACTTAAAAGAAAGCAGGAGGACCCCTTGGATGATGGTATGTCTGGACCGTCAGGGGCGGGCCTCTCTTATAAGAAGATAAAAATATCTTCAGGTAAATTAAAATCTTTTCGTACACGTCTTTTTTATATCATTCATTTTAACTTTCAAAATTATATTCATTTCAAAATATTACGTAGAAAGCGAAACTGACCGCCAGCAGGAGGAGGTATCCGAACCGATGCCCGGTCCGTCGGGGTTAACTATGATGCGTTACACCCCTGCAGGTAACTAATAAATTTAATATTCAAGTTTCTCAAACACAATGTATAACATTTTAATTATAATTGTAACATATTTTTATTTTACAGATAGAGTTGATGGGATTGATAGTGCTTATATCGAACAACAGCAGGAGCAACCCCTTTATCATCAACATGGAAGAGGTGTTGCAAGCGTTGCCGTGCAAACAGAGGATGAACTGGACACGTCAATAGGTACAAAATACATTACTTTGGAAAGCGATACAAAAAAATTTGTAAAATCTTTTAAAACCACTTGTCGCGCAATAAAATTTAAAATTACCAACCCTTCCAATGCAGCGAATACTTTAGATTGGATCAAGAAAGCTTTTCAAGAACTTATAACTGTTATTAAAAAAAATTACTCTAGTAATTTTCTTGTAGGGATAGATTTGCACTCAGACGCGTTGACTGAGGGATTGGCGGGTATCTATTACCAACTTATTATTGATCAAATAAATTTTCAAGACATCTGGGGTCTATGCGAAAAAATTGAACAAAGCAAACGAATAATCGACATCGCGGAAACTTTAGTAGTTGAGGTTACATACGTCAAACTCACTCAAGGGTGGGGTGCACAGGAAGATATTATAAATAGTTTGAGTAAAAAAGGCGTCTAAGTAATAAATAATAGAGATAATCTATGTTTAGCTAGGGCTCTTGTATGTGGTAAAGTTTTGACTGCGAAAAATTGTTCGTCAGATTGGTCCCAACAATGAAAAAAAATTAAAACCGAAAATGAACAAAAGTCGGAAGCTATTAAATTAATGCAAGAGTGTGACATTGGAATAAATAACGAACAAGGATATGGATATGTAGAGTTTTCGAAATTTCAGCGATATTTTGAACAACATAATATATGTATTCGGATATTTGAATATGAGTCTTTTGGTGATGACACAGCTCTTATATACGATGGTGCTAATGACGGAGCAGTATATTGCACATCATTTATAAACATCATGTATTATGAGGACATAGAGCATTATAAATTAATTAAAAATTTATTAACCGTCAGATCAATGTATTTTTGTGCAACATGCAATAAAAATTACAAGCGTGTGGGTGAGCATGTTTGTAAATCGGTTTGCCCTGCATGCAATGGGTCGCCAAATTGTAATAACACCAACGATACGTTAAAAAATCTTGCACTGATTGTAGGAGGGAATTTTACGGAGATCAATGTTATAATAATCATAAGATAAAAGGGTCATTTGTGCGTACAAAAAATCACAAAAGAGCGACAAGAAGCATATGCGATGTAGTTAAAATATGTAATTCATGTGCCAAGCTCATAAACTTAGCTAAAGGTAAGCATGAATGCGGAAAAAAATATTGCAAAGAGTGTAAAAGCGTTTATAAGTTTAACACGCTTTGTAGTATGTAACCTATTACGTTCAAGAATAATTTAAATGCTAAAAAAAATTGTTTCATTTTTTACGATTTTGAAACGCGACAAGATAAAGAATTACGTGATACAGCCAACACGTGTGTACACATATCGATCCTTTGCGTGCTGCAAGTACGATGCCATGCGTATATAGACGAGATAGAAGAGAATCCCCACGCAATTTGTCCCTTCTGTGGTATTAAACAGATTATTCTCGAGGGTGAAGAGTGTCTAAAAAATTTTGTTGATTTTGCAGTAAGATTTGAAAGTAAAACTTTCGCTTTATTTATCTGTATAGCTCATCACTCTAAGGCTTTTGATGGTCAATTTATATTATAATATATTATAGATAATAAAAAATGTACTCCCGAGATTATTCCTAATGGGCGTAATATTATTCTTATGTCCTTAGGAAAAACTAAGTTTATAGAAAGTTTAAATAACCTACCCATGAAATTGGCTGATTTACCAAAAACGTTTAGTTATGCAGGAAACATAAAAAAAGGGTATTTTCCACATTTATTCGTTTCGAGCGATAAAAATTATAAAGGTCCTTATCCAGATTCTCACTCCTACGCGCCAGATTCTATGAACACCAGCGATCGCGCAAAGTTTTTAGAATGGTACCATAAAGTAACTTCAGACGTAAACGCGCAGTTTGACTTTAAAAAAGAACTCGTTGAGTATTGTGTGCAAGATGTTAAAGTATCACGTGAAGCTAGCACGGCTTTTCGAAAAATTTTTATACAAGTCAGAAAAGTAGACCCCTTTGTTGAAAGCGTGACAATAGCAAGTGCGTGTTCCGTACTATACAGAAAAAACTTTTTAAAAAAAGATACAAGTGAGATTATTCCAGCAACTGGGTATACAAACGGAGGGCAGTTTTCTAAAAAATGCATCCACTGGCTTTTGTGGGGAGAAAAAGTAAGGAATGTAGAGATCATCCATGCAGGTAGATCGCGAGAATATCGTTAAATAGAAGGTCTCCTCGTTGATGGTTATTTAAAACCTCAAGTAGAAACAATGAATCCAAAAGGAACCGTGTTTCAGTTTCATGGGTGTTATTTTCATGGTTGTATTCGCTGTTTTCCTAACGATCGATATCAAAAATTGAACAATAATGAAACTTTCACCGACCGATACGAAAATACTATGAAAACAAGTTTTGAAATAAAAGAATACGGTTACGAAGTGATTGAGATGTGGGAGCATGATTTTGAAAAATTTATAAAAAATAATAACGAGTATTTAGACTATATAAAAAATCACCCAATTGCGGAAATCTGCACTATAAACCCTCGAGATGCTTTTTACGGTGGTCGTACAGGGAATATTGTCACACATAATACGATTAAAAATAATAAAAGGATAAAATATTTAGACGTTTGCTTACTATACCCTTACATTTGTAAGACAGGCACGTTTCCACTTCAAACATCCGAAAATTTATACCGGGAATGACTGTTTAGAATTATCAGGAAAAAACTAAAAATTAAGAAAAAGTCGAAGGTTTAGTAAAATGCACAATTATACCACCGCGAAATTTATTTCACCCTATACTTCCAACAAAAATGAATAGTCGTTTACTTTTTGGATTGTGTCGCACGTGTATGGTAACATCCTCTCAGGAAGAATGTAAACACGATTCAGTGTCAGATAGGGCTTTATCCGGTACATGGGTATCCGTCGAAATAAAGAAAGCTCTAGAACAAGGGTATAAATTATTAAAAATTAATGTCATTTGGCAAAATGAAGTTGCTAAATACGATCAGACTTCTCAAAGTGGTGGTTTATTTACAGAGTATACAGACACTTTTTTAAAAATTAAGCAAGAAGCAAGTGGGTGGCCCAGTACGGTTAAGACGGAAGAAGATAAATTAGAATATATCAATAATTATGAACATAAAGAAGGTATTAAATTAGACATCTGTAACATTAAAAAAAATTCGGGTCTGCGTTCTGTAGCAAAATTATGTTTAAATTCATTTTGGGGGAAATTCGGTCAAAGGGAAAATTTACCTCAAACTAGTATAGTTAATGATTATAAAGAGTTACTAAAGATATTATGCGATAGTGAGAAGTATGTAGAAAATGGTCTACCGGCGAATGATAGGGTTATGTATGTATGTAAAACTTTATTCATACTTGGAAAAACTCGATAGAAGAGTTTTGTATTATGATACAGACTCAGTAATATTTACAAGTAATAATGAAAATGTTAGTGATAACCAACCACCTACCGGTTCGTTATTAGGACAGTTAACAGATGAATTAGAGGTGTATGGTGAGGGATCGTATATAGAGACCTTTGTTTCAGGAGGTCCTAAATTTTAAGCGTACCGTGTGCGTACAGCTGCTGGGGGGCTTCATGATGTATGCANCAACCACCTACCGGTTCGTTATTAGGACAGTTAACAGATGAATTAGAGGTGTATGGTGAGGGATCGTATATAGAGACCTTTGTTTCAGGAGGTCCTAAATTTTAAGCGTACCGTGTGCGTACAGCTGCTGGGGGGCTTCATGATGTATGCAAAGTCAAGGGTATTAAATTAAATTACGAAAATTCATTAAAAATAAATTTTGATTCTATTGTAACTATGGTTGATCGATGAAATGAAAATAATGTCGAATCAGATAACACAATAAAAATTAAAAATACGATCATTAGAAAGTCCAACATACATGAAGTGGTAACGCGTAATGAAGAAAAAACATGTGCGATAGTTTTAAAAAAGCGGTGGTTTATTTCGGAAACCTTATCGTATCCTTTTGGTTATCAGAAAAAATAAAATAAAATGAATAAATTATTGTTGTTATAGATACAGTACGCGCAATCAAAAAAGTCTGTGCTGACGGAAATTGTGATTGCCATCGGTACTGTTGTCGTGTGCCAACGTGCAAGTATTATCCACCCTATAAATCCTCTTTAAAAGGATTAGCATGGCACTCCCTTTTACATACGCTTGTTAAACTCAAAGCAGATGGAGAAGTTAAAGCGTATCACGCAATGTACGAAAATCTATTAAA
>NW_019379602.1:2843879-2953283 GCF_000648655.2 Copidosoma floridanum | reverse complement strand
ATAAAAAGCAGATATCCGCTTATAGACAATTGTATCAAAAAATGTACATCATGAAAACAGTTTCGGATATCATATTTCATGTAAAATTTATAGGCTATTTTCAAGCATCGAGTATTATAAATTATCATGGCTCTACAGAATATAACGACAATATTCAAGAATTTGAGAACATTAAAATTGCTGAAATTTTATTTATAATAAATACAAATAAAATAACAGATATTTATGTAATAGCAATACAAGATGACAATTGTCAAAATGACTGGTGTGCGTCTGTTGGTATGCACTTGTAAAACACAAATACAAAATATATTGTAATAATGATTTTTTTTAAATTTTTAATAAATAGAGTTCTTCCCAACATGAATGTGAAACTTTTTTTTATTTTTCCCTAATCATATATTTTCTTATAAAATTTTGATATTCAATATATATTATATACAAACGCTGTGGAAGAAAAATGATGATGGTTATAGTTGCGACAGGTGAGTCACTTGCTTCTTTCATCTCTTTTACTCATCTCTTTTACTTATAGCATGATCATTTGTATGATATTTTTCAAAGGGGCTTGTTAAGATAAAGGAGAGAGAGCGAGATAGAGAAAAAAAAGATGTCGCTACATTCTGTAAAAAATATATTATAAGAGCATGTTATAATGTTTTTTACTCAGTATTTCATGATGTCTGCAAGTACGAAGAAGAAAAAGGGTACTATAAAAGAGAAGACCCCTCTACTTACCAGAAAGAACGTGGAGAAAAAAAAGAAATCGTTATTTTCGTCGGTTAAAAAATTCACGACCGATCGATTTTTCAGCAACCAAAAATCTTGTCCAGAGAATAAATATTATAAGAGAGTGTAGTAGTTCACCATTATGAATTTGGTTATAAATATACAAGGTTTTTATGACTTTGACAGGCGTTTTATACCAAAAGAAGTTGCCGTGGTATCGATACAAGCAAATGTCATCGGTCATTGGTTAATTAAACCACCCCGCCCATTCAACGATTCACCTTACGACGTAAAAAAGTATAATAATCACCGCATGCTAGAAGTTCACGGTATAGAGTGGTTTGACGGAGATACCACAATAAATTATTTAAAATATAGTCTTATTACGCTTACTAAAAATCTCAAGAGAATTTACATGTACGGTAACGATGGAGCTGAGTTTATAAGTTCAATACTAGCACGTGAGGTTCACGACTTATCGCAAATTCATACCTCATTCAAAATGTATGAAAATAAAAAATTAGTTTACCAATTTGACTAACGCATGCGCAAAAACATTTTGAAAACAAGCAGTCATTTTGTGCATTGTATAGAGCGTGCATGTTAAAAGAATGGATTATCAAGACTGAATCTCTAAAAAAAGCATCAGCGTTGGATAGTGATGCATATTATAACGCCTACCAGAAGCTTAAATGTCAAAGATCGCTACGACCATCCCCTGGATGTCCTGACGTCGTGGATTGCGTCGGTGATAATGAAAAATGAAACAATTATTTGTTACTGTACGTTTTTGAAAAAAGTTATTGCAAAAAAACAGCGTCAAACCAATGTTTTGGCTTTTTTTAGAGTGGTACCCCATCCGAAATTTTATTTTAAAAAATAAAAGGGGATTACAGGCTATTATTTTACGGTAAACAGCCAGCAAGCTTATCAAGAGCGGTACCCGATCAACTTTTTATCTATTTTAATAAATGTGAATCAAGTATAGTTGGTGATACATTTGCACCCCTGCTGAAAATAGTAAATTTAGCCGCTCAAGAAATTAATTTCGGAAGCACAATTGTCAAGAGATATACTCCACCAGCCTACGTACCCCTCCTCAAAAATAGATTTCATACAATTGATATAGATTTAAGAGATCAATTTGGTAAACCAATATTATTTGAGTTTGGGACACTGACCGTGGTGTTACATTTTAGGAAAGTTTTTTTTTAATCGAATCGTTACAAAATGGTTTTTTACAAAGGGGTATCACACACAGCACGGGGGTGGAAGAGGAGTCAAGCATGTGTTTGCGGGGTCATATAGACATAGAGGACATGGATTAGGCTCTTTTTTCACTGGACTATTTTGGAGTGCTATGCTCTACATAGTCAGAGGTGCTCGTGCCATTGAAAAAGAAGCTTTACGAGCGGGAGTGAATACAATTGACGATATAGGGAAAAGCAATATTCCATTTTAACACGCATTCAAGAATCGGACAAACGAATCTGGTAAAAATTTAAAACGTAAAGCTACAGAAAAAATTGTGAAGCTGATGGAAGGATCGGGATATAATGCTTTACCAAATAAGAAAAGAGCACAGTCTTGGCATAGAAGCGGTGGTGTAAACAACTCGTTAAACGCTGCAGAAAAAAAGAAAAAAAGTCGTTCGAGAAAAGTCAAGCAAAAAATAGGTACGCGTAAGAAAAATAAAAAAAATAGTAAGAAAAAAAAATCAAACAGAAAGGTAAAAGAAAGAGTTGTTCGCAAAACTAACAGAAAGGCAGTAAAAAGTAAAAAATCAAAACTAGTAGATATTTTTGGATAATCATGTCTTTCCTGCATAGTCACACAGACCCTTGCTTGAAGAGCGAATTGGATTCATTTTCTGTTCCTCTCACGCAGACGGCATTAGAAGCTAACCAATGGGTGCATTGCAAACCTGTTTCGTCGTTAAGCGACGAGAGTCCAATAGAGTTCGTTATCAGTTCTCAAAATGAGGATTACATCAACTTGGCCCATTCGATGCTCAGAGTGAATGTAAAATTGACACCTTACAACAAGGATGGGGATGCGCTTGTTGCTCCAGTAAACAATTTCTTACACTCAATGATCAACTAAGTTGACGTATATTTTAATCAAAAACTCGTGACTCCCCCAAATAATGCTTACCCTTACAGAGCATACATTGAAACGCTTTTAAATTACGGCCCTGCAGCAAAATCATCGCATTTGTCATTAAATCTTTGGGAAACAGATGTCGCTGGTGAAATGGATGAATTACCCGGCTCGAACAAAAATTCAGCTCTTACTAAACGTCAAGAATATTTAAAAGACGGAAAGACCATAGACTTAATGGGTCATTTACACTGCGACGTATTTAATCGGGATAAATTATTATTAAATGGCGTCGAAGTTCGTTTACGTCTAATACGCTCAAAAGATGCTTTTTGTCTCATGGATGCTTCAACGAAAAATTATTCTATCAGCATTACCAAGGCTACGCTTCTCCTTCAGCGAGTGAAAGTTAGCCCTACAGTTTTGATCGCGCACGCAAAAACTTTGGCTAACACTACGGCAAAGTATCCAATTACGCGCGTCGAAGTCAAATCTTTTACCTTACATAGTGGTATAAGCTGTGACTGTTTGGATAACGTTATCCTTGGACAACTTCCGAAAAGAATCATTTTAGGTTTTGTTAACAACGAAGCCTTCAACGGGGATTGAAAGATAAATCCATTTAACTTTCAAAATTATTCTATACATTTTTTGTCATTATACGTTGACGGTGTACAAGTCCCTAGTAAACCGCTGCAACCGACTTTTACAGGTAACACACCTATGTACGTGGAAGCATACCATACTTTATTTTCGGGCACCGGGATCTACAACATGAACGAGGGAAACAGTATTCACAGAAAAGACTATCCCAATGGGTATTGCCTATTTGCATTCGATCTTACACCTGATCTCTCATCACATTTTGCAGGTCATTAGAATTTAGTAAAAAATGGTACAGTACGAATAGAGGTGCGTTTCGAGACAGCTCTCACGAAAACTTTAAATTGCATTTTGTATGCTGAATTTGACAACATATTGGAAATAGATTCTAATCGTCAAGTAGTTGTAGATTTCAACTCATAAGAATTCATACATCTGTTATTATGGACTCGTTGCAACTGCGTAGAGCTCTTTGCAATATACCTGCAGCGACGGTCGGCGTATTCCCTGCTGACCAGTTACCTTTTATTTGGACGAGACCGTGCGCTCTCATTGTTAATACCGACGAAAGTTCCAAACCTGGCTCGCATTGGGTAGCTATATATGTTGATATTAAAGGTGATGGAGTGTACTTCGACAGCTATGGTCTTCCACCCACGATCTCTCATCATATTAATAGACTCAAAAGAAACTGCATTACTTACCATTGGAATGTACAACAGCTTAAAAATATTAATTCCACTGTTTGCGGAAATTACTGTATCGATTTTTTAATTTTCATGTGTAACAACTATTCTTTAGGCATGTTTTGTTTATTTTTTTTAACAAATACTCTTATAAATGATAAAATAGCTGTTACTTTTTTTAATCGTATAACTAGACGTAGAAATTATAGAAATAATCGTATTGTAAGCAATACATGTACTCAAACTAGTAAATCTAATTGCAACCATAGAAAAGTACATTATTAAAATTCATATGTAAGCTTAATTCGATAATGTGAGTTTTTATAAAAAATATATGTATATGATACATTTTAAGATGGTTTTTATTTTAAAAACCCGCCTAACCACCCACTCCTAATAATTGTTTTACGATGTACTTTGATGAAAATGAATAACTTAGAATTATATTTTTAATTTTTAAAATTTTCACACAAAATGTTATTGAGAAACGTAAGCATCAAGTAGACTTCCTTGACTTTAACCGATGTTCGACTTTAAGCCGATGCATTTTTCCAATCCCTGTAGACTTATGAGTAATGAATATTTGCTCGAAATGTATAAGTATTCCATAGCTCTTGGATTTCTCTGACCCTACTTACTCTACACTATAGGTTTTAGTCTACTTTCAAAACTATCAGCCAGTGGTCGAACAATCGGTCAAAATGTTTTTCGATTTGGTGTTAGTTAACTTTACGTTTGTTGCAAAAATCGTGTTCTATTGTCATGAGATAATAGATTATGCTATTTATTCAATACACCATGATATTAATTGGTTGTTGATAAATGTAGCTAAAAATTTCGCAGCAAAAATTAAGGAATATTTAGAGTATAAGGATATACAAGATTATGGTCGCCGTCTGGAAATGTCAGATAAAGAGCTTGAGAGGAAAAGAAAGTGGAATAATTTTGTTTCCAAGTGGCTCGAGTTTAAGGAGATAAAGAGGTGTGATGTGAGAGTAAATTTTTCGTATGAAGATAGATATTGCAATTATTTGAGTTATGGATCGGAAGCAATATGCTCGAAACATAAAACCATAAGAGGATCACAATGTGCAGCATATCACCTCACTACAAAAGCTATAGCAGCCAGAGTACCTCAAGATCATATGGGTATGATGGCATTTTTTGAACTGTTGCTGCGTAAGCAATCCGCTTATAAATTTAACGTAGAATTGGACGAAGGCCATAAAAAATGGGAACTTAATTTGAAGCAACGGAGTCGCCACTTCCGTCTTCGAGACGGATTTATTGAAGAAATAAATTGTGACGACAAGGAATGTGAAGAAGGGTGTCGTGAGATACAGGGACGATTTACCAAACCTCGTAAGCTCGTCATGTATCGAAGAAATCGTCGTTAGGCTTCACTATAATATACATCGACAGTGTTTCGAGCCTTTGT
The DNA here is from genome assembly GCF_000648655.2 of Copidosoma floridanum. Next base: position 2,947,727 of record NW_019379602.1, on the reverse strand, counting down.
TACAGTTTTTATTAAAGTTAACAACGTAACACCTTACAACAAGGATGGGGATGCGCTTGTTGCTCCAGTAAACAATTTCTTACACTCAATGATCAACTAAGTTGACGTATATTTTAATCAAAAACTCGTGACTCCCCCAAATAATGCTTACCCTTACAGAGCATACATTGAAACGCTTTTAAATTACGGCCCTGCAGCAAAATCATCGCATTTGTCAACAAATCTTTGGGAAACAGATGTCGCTGGTGNAAAAAAAAAAAAAAAAAAAAAAAATTGTACCGGCCAAGCAGCGTCGGTAATACTATTTAAATTACGCGGGGTCACCGCGCGCCCTCTTCCGCGCATACTGGCTACCCACGCAGGATCACGTGGCCTGCCAAAATAGGACCCCGGCCACGCCGCCGCTCTCGCCGCCAGCCGTATGACATATATCTATGAGAGTGTCTGGAAAAATAGTACCCATACTACTATTGTATGTGTCTCATCAACAAGCAGTATAACAAATGAGATTTAGTACGTTATTCTAGCCAAGCTTCGTACTCAACGTTCACTAAAATTACTCTTGATAAAATGTGACGATTTACCAAATTTGAATAAAATTATTTGTGAGCTTATGTCCTTTTTAAATATAGCTCTTATACAGCCATTGTATTTTAATACACTACTACTACGCTTTGCCTCTAAAATTTTTATCATAACTAGAATACTCACTTTCTGTCTGCCACAGTATTGTACTTTTTATTGAATCTTAGAAATGTGCATTAAAATGTTAGTTTAACAGTTTTTTAGAACCATTTTACGGCTTATTAGGTTTTTTAAATGCTGTGTTTCTATGCACATGTTTGTTACTTCTAAAAACTCAGTAGAAAACTTCCATGTATTTAGTAAATGTACAACAAGTACACATACGAACAGGTCATCTTATTTTTTATGGCTTTTAATCTATTGAACCTAGATGTAATATTTGAATATAAATGATCAGTTTTCCAGAGTGACAAAAAAAATAAGCAAAGATTTTACCTTCATCCTAAAACTACAAAAAATGGCAGCTGAAGCCACTGAGCTACCTACGATCCTAACAGTGAACCATATCTAACATATTATCTCAATTAATAGCTAAGGTCATCACAAAATATTTTTTTTTACTCTTTTTCTCTCTTTTACTTTTTTTCTCCTTATCTTTCTAAAATTACTCCTCTTTTTTCTACTTAAGTAACACTGTAGTACCACTGGCATCTTTTTCCCTTTTTCTCTTGTTTCTTCATTCTTTTATTCTTCCTACTTCATGCTTATCATAATATGTCCCTCTCTTTTTTCTCTTTCTATCCCTCCCTCTCTTTTTTTTTTCTTTTTTAGCGTGTTATAGAATACTTTCTATATTTTTCACATCCACCGTACCACCTTACAAATACTAACATGTGACATGGCCTCTTGTCAAGGCAAGCCTCTATACAGGTAGTGAGAGTTTTCTTAAGCGGTCGAAAAAGCTGTTACAACTATTTACAAGTTAAATTTTCGAAGTTATCTACTGTTTGAGCTGACAAGAAAGTATTAATGTCATGCAGCTTGGAGCTTACTTTTTTTCTAATTGCATTATCAATGATAAAAAAGTAGGTTCTGCTTTATGTAACACGTTTTAAATATATTTTTAGATCGCAAATGTTACTGTTGTTGATCATCACACTGCTTCTGAATCATTCATGAAACACTTTGATAATGAAATGCGATTACGGAATGGATGCCCAGCCGATTGGGTATGGATAATACCACCAATGTCAAGCTCAGCCACATCTGTTTTTCATCAAGAAATGGCGCTCTATTACTTAAAACCTTCTTACGATACACAAGTAAGTCTTGCTTGATATAAAATAGTATGATTTTTATTTTAAGTATGAATAAGATGTATGTTTACTATATAATTATTATATTTCTAATTACAGTGTGAAAAATAAAAAAGAGTTACCTTACGATTCTGCCTAAAATCTGAAACATAAGTTTCAAAATCTGTAATAAAAGTAAAATCCTAAAAAAGTGTAGTCTTTAGCTGAAAGTTACGAGAACCAAGTTATTTACTTTGCAAACACGAATAATACTCAGTATAGTTCATGATAAAATATCTCAGTTAAAAAAAAAAAACAAATTAACTTCTACATTTTGATGACGAGATTTGTCAAACAAAGTAGGATTTTCCGATTAATATATCTATTAAATATGATAAACCTCTTGTATTATATACTATTTATGGTCTTTACAGATAAGGTTTAAGAATATAACGGTTTTACTGTTTCAATTAATAAGTCTTACATGACTTGTGAATATTGATGTTATTATTGATGTTCTTTTTTATGATAAGGTTTTGTGACATTAAAAAGCTTAATTAAGTTGAAAATATATTCAACGTCATATGCTAACGTTGATAAATTTTGAGAGAAATAAGGAATCGTAGTAAGCACAAATAGACTAGACGATGTTCATAGTAATAGATTTATATTTGACTGCAAGATTTCTTTTGAATTTTACAAACCTCTTAAGGTAGGCTACAGTGGACTTACACCAAAATGCACACGATAAAAAATATGAAACACTAAAAAATTATAAATTCTTATATAGAGATCAAAATACAACACGCAAAGATCGTGAACCTAACAAAAAAATTAATCTGTCGGATACTTACAAGACAGACTGGAAAGCATAATCCTTTGTCACCACTCAGATCCCTATGAAACTTTTTTTCACAAACTGTAATAAAAGTTAACATGGACCAAAAAACAAATTAATAGAGACAACAAATGCAAATTTGCAAGGATGATATGAATATACAAACACTAACATATCAAATAAACTATTGAGATACAGGTAACAAAAAATACAATCAATTAAAAATTTTTATAAATCTGAGGGGCAAAAGAATGTGTTGCTTATCAAAACTACCTTTAGCAAAAGTAAAATGTTAGGCAAGTTTTACATATTGTAACAAATTAATAACATGCAAATCAGCAAAAAATAAAATGAAACTCAGGTAATGTAAATTAATTTAATTGAACGTTTCTTATTAAATTTTACTTCCTGCACTTATATTAACCTTAAATATGCTTACAGTTGTAATTATTAAATATGCTTACATACAGATGTAATTAATATTAATTTGTCATATTATAAAATGCATCATGAAATAAATTGCAAACTGTCAATACACTATCAATGTTAAGACATGAGGTACATTTTAAAAGTTTTATTCAACAGCTTAGCTTATAAACTGCTATTATAATATACCAAGATAAACAAAAACGGCTTAGATAATACAACTTGTGATCAGTCAGGTCTTGCAATCGATTTTCAAACGTTTATTCTTATATTTTATAGTGGGAGATATCACACACACACATACTCTTCACGTTCACTTATGTGTGTGTAAGCATCGACTCTCACCTAACACTTTCTGCCGCCGAAAATTTCTTTCCTTCGTATAAGATAAGTAGTGTTTAATGTGTAATATGGTCTTTTAAATGGATCAAAATTGTCCGTTTTCTTACCGAATTTACGCGAATTACTCTTGGTGTATGAAATTTTTTGTTAATCGTAAAATCATTATTATTGTGTTGCAGCGTACCTTTTTTTAGTCTTTTTCTCCATCTTCTGGCTCGTCTAACAGGTGGAACACTGTCTTTACCTGACTCTGTAGAGACATTACTGCTTATAAACGAGGTTGACTCCGAAGGTTGACTCTTAGAGTGATAGGATTATTTGTTATTGCCTCAGGTTCTGTACGCGTCATTGCTATCTCTTTCTCCGGGAGAAAAAATCTGGAAAAATTTCTTCCTCCTCTACATAACATAATTATTGCATCGTACTATTGTACTATCATATTTCTTCTGTGTTGGATATAACGTTTTTGAAATGTATTGTATTGGCCTTTTGGTCCCATCAGGGAAGCGATGTGATAACACTGCCCCGATACCATATGGGCTTGCATCCGTTGCCAGTACGAGAGGTAAATTTGGGTCATAAAACGTTAAACATTTTTCACTAGTAAAAGCTTTCTTTGCTTCCAAAAATGCCTTTTTCTGGTGGTCTGATCACGTAAATTTTTTTTGTGTATGTAAGAGTTCATACAAAGCTTCTAAAATGAAACCTACATTTTTAATCAATTTACCGTAATAATTAGCAAATACAATAAAAGCTTGTAATTCTAAAATATTTGTTGGTCTTTTTATTGGAATATTTAGTTAAATAATCTTTTTCTAAGGCACTTTTAATCTACAAGTTAAAGCACAGCAAACTGTGGAAGGTTTAACACCTTAAGGTGGTTTTTTATAAAATGATTATGAACAGAATAGAATGAAATCTTACTTGACATTTTTTTACTGAAAGTTGTAGCCTAGCTTTTTGTTTATCGAACAGAATTAAATAAAAAAAATTAAAAATAACTGACACAGTAAAGCTAATGCAGCTCCAAACGTACTGCTATCTCGAAATATATGTGATCACAAGACACACAGACTTAATTAAAAGATATTAAAAGAAACATGGGCATACATTTTTTTCCTTTGTTGAAAGCATAGGAAGCATCCACTGCTGGTATTTTAGGGTTAACGGCGATTTTCAGATAATAATTTTAACGAACTTTTATATCGTATATTATGATATAAAATTTTAATCAGTACTTAATTTGTCTTAATAAATAATGTAAATGAATAATCTTTTAAAAATTAAGCATCATTATTAAATATTAACTCGACAGTCACATCTTTCCCTTGGTTTCTCTGTTTGTTATATAATAATATATGTAATGTTTCCAAAAATATGCGTTTAACTGGAACTGATGACAAGAGTAAACTTAAAATATAACATATTATTATTGCTAAAGATGGATATAAATTTTCGTGATCCTGCCACTAATCTAATACATTGATTTTCGCTGTAGTTGTAAGTGCTTTGTCATATCTTTGGAGCTCATTTTGCCAGAATCGGCCACTCGTTTGAGTATTTAGAAAAGTATTGCTAAGATTAAAGAACTCCTCTTGAATCTCGACGAAATCGCTTTCTTCACTCGAAAAGTCTACAAAATTTGATTCACAATACTGAGATTTGAATAGAGCTTCGAATTTTTCTACACTTGTTTGTTTTAGATTGCTTCCCCAATCAATCGCATTAAATCGTTCTATTTCATGCCTTAGATCTAGGATCAAAAATATGCAGTAGATCCAATTTTTCTTCGTATAATGTGTGTATGTGGGGGGGGGGTGTAATTTTCTCAAAAGAACTTTGGCCAACAACCAAGACCAGACCAATACAAGACAAGCGTAAATTTACCAAGACCAAGGCAATAGTGCCCATATTCAAGAGTTTTTAAGATCAATACAAGAGTGATGCTAATCTTGGTCTTGTGTTGGTCTTGTGAAGCCCTAGAGAAAGCTTCTACGATTCGGAAAAAAAATCCAGAGAGAAAATTAAGAGAATTATAAGTGAATAGACAGAACTTTGCGCAATTTATGCAATGGACACATTTATTTTTTAAATAACTGTATAATTTTAGGGGGGGGGGGGTTTCCGTCATATACTTCCTGTTATGGAAATGGTAATATAAGTATGGTTGTATCAAAAACTATTAAGTCATTATTATGTAAGGTTGTTTTGGTATTTAAAAATTATATACAAACATTTATTTCGCAAATGAAAATTTCTTGAACCTATTTTTAGATATTAGAGAAAAAAACTAAAATCAGTAATCATTTCTGAAAAATAGGAGGTCAATGACGTATGTTTGAATATTTAATTAAATTGAATGGATGGAACTACGACAACGCATAAAAGCAAGAATTATGCCACGTACAAAGGTGTCGATAATCCAGATAATAACATTGACATAAATTTTTCTATGAAAATATTAAACAATAATCGTTAAGAGCTGCCACTGCCTAAACTTAATTTAAAAGTAAGAGCAATAGATATATTAACAAGAAATTATTGTATAGCAGACGGTTTTTACAACAAAACACAAATGAAGATTAGACTAAGTATATTAAAGCTCAAATTATAACAAAAGAAAAACTTGGAAATAGAGTATTAAAACCAAAAATAACTTTAAACACGGGGAATATAATACCTCTTCGTTACCTTTTATACCTTAGTGAAAGCAATTTCCTGTAGTCTTGGCATTTGCTATAACAATTAACAAATCTCGGGGAAAAGTTTTAGTAATGTTGGTATGTACTCAACCAAGCCTTTATTTTTTCATAAATAACTCTACTTATCTTTAATTAGATGCAAGACTACAGAAAAGATATTTATGCAAATTGAACGTCAAAATAATTCTTAATCAAAAATGTTGTTTAGGAAGGACTTTTCAATTAAGATGAAGTACACTTAATAAAAAAAAAGAAAATCAACGCATTAGGAGTGATAACAAACCACATCATCAAGTAGCAACATATGACATAATATATTGATATGTTCTTATGTTAGAATTTAGTTAAAAATCATTGAAACTTCAAATTGCATTCAGGACAACTATTCATAACGCCTTTCGAAATAAGATCTTTCGTAGTGGTCTAAGAAAACTTGGCTTTTTGTAATTACTTTTTATGCGTATTTGAAAACAATAGTTAAAAAAAAGTAAATGTTAAGTTTTTCTACCTAACTTCTTATCTTATGACAATTAGAGTTATGAAAAAAGTGGTAACTTTCACGTATCATATATTTGTTTTTTTATCCGTTTATATTAAAAATAGTAGGCTTATGACGGACGGGCTTTTAAAGAAAAAAATTATTGTAAGCTAATGCCTAGAAGTATAAATAAGCTATTATTTACTTACTATATCTATGAATGGTCTTTTTTTCCTTCAAATTGAACATCGGAGAGTTCTCTCTGTTTGTGGTTTTATGAGGCTACTGGCGATGACCATAATGATGTATTAATGTTAAAAAGACATTATACAAACGAAAGAAAGGTCAACAAGCCTCAGATTTTATACTAATTATTGTTTATATATCAATATAACTATATTTTATATATTTTGTACTCGTTCTTACTAAATTTTAAATTGATTTATCAGCCTTCTAGGCAGTGTAAGAAAAAAAAGATAACTATGTATACCTCAGAGTTTGTTTACCGTAGGTCATAGGAGCTGCCACTTACAATTTCTAATTACAGCTAGTTTCAGCGTATGTATTGTTTGTGTATACAATAGCCTATCGATGTACTATAAACTTTAGACTAAGCTGCTACAAATCTGTACAATTATCCTTCATATTTTAAGGGGTGCTGGATCGGTAACAAACAGTGGGGTGGTCGTGGGGGGTGGTTGAGGGGCGACGGTAGGCACTTTCTAATGTGCCAGGAAGGGTGGGGAGTTGTGGGGGACTTACAAAATAATAAGGAATATTGTTATTGGGTCGAAATAACAGTAAAACCAACGAAATTTTCCCACATTTTATCGTAGGCTACGGACAGAGGCCCCGGAGGGGCCATGGAGGGCTTCGAAAACTGTGTGGCAGATTTGTGGGAGGGGGGGCAAGGAGATTGAGTGGGTCTTCGGCTATTACTATAATATCATTGACAGTAATTGGTTTTTCTCTTATTTTGCAGAGAAGTTGTAAAGGAATGGCAAAGGGTTAGTAAAGGGGCTACAGGGTTGCACATGAGGTTATTCTGAAAAGCTCTACCCTAACAACCATATACTAAAAAAGTATATAATTTGTATAACATTTAGAAATAAAAATAAAATAAATGGATATTAAAAAAAGTATTTAACAAAAGAAAATTATGATAACAGTTCATATAGTTCCAAGTTGTAGTATTCTTTGTATACTAAGGAATAAAAGAGCCAGTGTCTTCATGCTTAATAGTCTCAAAATCAACATCTGGAATAGTATGTGGCTTATTTAGCGCTTCTGCATTATTTACACCCAGACATTTAATGTTAGTGTGACTTGAAATTTTTGGTTCGAATGGGACTAAATGTTGCTCAGAGTATAAAGAATATGTTACTTTGGTGTACTTACATTTAATGTGGATTATTAAGGAATAGAAACAAAAGATTGAACGATAAGTATAATAATTATTATTTATAAAAATTGCATATCGTAAGAATGAAATTTTTTTTTTACCTTGTAAACAGTAATGTTACCTTCGTACTTTGAGATTAGTTCGTCACCCAAGATTAAACATTAAATTTTTCAGCCAGTTTTATTACTGACTGTAAATTCCACAAGCTTCAAATTTTTGGCTTGTACCAAATTTATTCAGAGGTGCCACTTTGCCGGTGTACTCTTTAATCTCGCTGTAATAAAAAATAATACAAAAATCAAAAGGAAATCGGAAAAACTAGTTCTATTACTGTTTTTTTAAATAACTCACGCATTTGTGTTCTTGATATCTCAGCAAAGCACTTGTTTAGAAAAAATAAGATAGTCTTACCGCTTCCCCAATTATAATTCGCAAAACAAGACAAATACAATAATAAAAGAATCGTACAAAACTGTTATCAAAAAATCAATGTTGAAGCATACTTTTACCACATTATCTAAGCATTTGTAAAAAATTACATCGATACTCAAACACTTGGTGCACACATACCCTTAATGACTAATGCCTTGGTGAGCGTATATTAATACACGCACAGTTAATCGACAGAAAGACGCAAAAAACAGCTGACGTGCATGCACACTATTCGCACCGTATGCTTTTATCCTCAACATAAATATAAACACACGTACCTATTTAAACTAACGCATGATACAAACATCTTCTCCTCGAACATTTTTTTATCTGCACCCAATTCATACATGATTATTTCACTGACTTAAGAGGCTTTAGCCCCAGCTCTTATTACATTTTCTATGCTTTGACATGCATGAACAGAACTGGCACATGTCACTCCCCACTCTCCCTTACATTGACCCACACCACCTTCGGTACACAAACTAACATTATAGTAGAAATGAAAAACTGTTAGAGTGCCTGTACATAGATATGTAATGAACCTGCAGGTTAAAGCCAGAATATGAGTATGAGAGAGATAACATATTTATGCTTCTTTCACACACTTATATTTTGAACCAAATCTGCAAGTTAAAGACGGGCTCATGTCCAGGCAGCCTTACATGCATCAGCCAACGTACACATCTTATTTAAACACATTTTAAATTAATAATTAATTAAAGCTAACAGCCAAGCTATCTTCTAAATACTGACTAACTTACTTATAAACGTTTTAAGCCTTCCTGCCAAGCACATCCCTTGCCCAAAATCGCACAAAAATCACGTCACATTCTGCATGCAAGTGTAATCTACAAGACTGCATCTATTGTAGATCCATATGCTCAATTTATTTCTGCAATTTCTTGTGTAAAATAACAAAAAACCTCACTTGCACTCGATTCTCCTGTTGAGATGTAGCAGTATCGCAATAATGAAGCACGTTGGTAGTTGCTGGTTGCTGTAAGCTAATGACACGTCTTGACGTCCATTCATTGCTACTGCTTGATCAGAAATATTCACTTTTTTATGTAACATAATAAAGTATTTGACTCAATCACCTTATGATACTAATTTATGTACGTGAAATCTTGAGATGACAATCAATACTGAATCAATACGCGCACTTTATATGAACCGCCACCAGCCAACCAAATGGGTTCATTATTTACCCGTCACATTATAATCAATTTTATTTATTAACTTTACCTTCACTAATCTTAGTTTCATTTAACTTAGAAATAAATGTTAGCTTTTATGTAAAATACGGTTTTATTATAAATGTAAAACTGCACATATTTGTAAATATATGTATATAAAAACTTTTAAGTTTGAAAATCACTAAAACAATTGATAAGGATTAAACTATTATTTAAATTTATTTATTTATTAAATAAAGTATTAAACGAAATAAATTAAAAATTTGTATTAAATTGTTATACGTATTAAATAATTTATTTAAATCATTTATAATAATAACAAACATAATATTGGGAAATTTACAGTTGGAAAAGTTACAATTAAATATTAAAAATAATCAATAAATCAAACTTTAAAATATAGTTTTTTTAAGGTACCATATTGAATAAAATCCCTCGACACACCGCCACACTAAAACATTTTACTTAAAACTCTTTTTTTTACCGGTGATTTTTTTTAACGTATTTAGAGACTAAACATCTAGTATAGTAAATTTTGTAACACCTTATTCAGAATTACGTGACACTAAGAATTAGGTTATCAAAAATGTATTGCGAACAGTTACATCTAATTTTTTTATTTCTTTTAAAATTGTAGTCATTTTTATAGAAGTTATCTATTTCGTATTAATTCTTATACCATAGTCAACTCTTCCTGGCAAGGTACGTAGTCTTACTATAAGAAGCAATATGCCACTAGAGTTGTCTTCTTGACTTTGGTCATCGCAGTTATAATTAAAACATACCACTATTTTAATTGTTTGATGCTGAGCAACATTTTTTAGTGTAAGAGATTCTCTAAAAAGTTTAGTGTTTAGTAAAATATAAGCAACATCCTGTTGTTCTGTATTTAAATACCTTATGCCAGCAAACTACGTTAACGACAAAACATCCATAAAGTTTTTTGAAATGTATTGTTTAAAAATAGTTTTTTCTTACTACCTCACTTGAAACTGCCAAGTTTCAGCTGCACTATATAAGGATAAAAGCTAATATTTCTTCCATATCGCGCGATATCTATATAGGCTGGGAAGAAAGATCTTACTGTTTTTTATTTCTACTTACTTGAGAGAGAGAGAGAGAGAGAGAGAGAGAGAGAGAGAGAGAGAGAGAGAGAGATACAGGAATCGAACAGCGGTGTTTTCTACTTTTCCTTGCTTGAGATGAAAAGATATATGGATATTTTTATTGGGCCAGAAGGTAAAATTCTATCTGGCCAGTAACAAATTTATACTCACATTGGTAATATATACATGAGTAAATTATCGTCAAATAATGCGTAAATTTGTTTGACGATCTATTAATTATATAATGTTAAATTACATACATAACTAAAAAAATTTTGGTTTGCTTTAATTATAACGTTGAGTTCATTGGTCTTAACTTAAGTTTGATAAAAAAAAAATGTGTGAGTCAATGCAAAGATAAATAATGATGGTAGGAAAAATTATCTGAAAATAATGGTTTTAAAAGTAAAAATTATAGTTGAGCTCTTGATTTAATGTACAAGTTAGTTATAAAGTTTCTATCAAGGGTTACTTTAATGACTAAAGTAAGTTGAGTTTGTTTAGTAGCAAGCTATGAGAGGAATACAGAAAGCGAGTAGCAGTGCAAAAGTGCAAAAGTATTTTGACCTAAGCTGCATTTATTTATTTTTTTCGAGCTGTGACAAAACTTCTACAAAAAGCACACGTCTAACTCGAATATGACTACTAATTTTCCATGAAATGCATGTAATCTTTTTTGGTGACAAGCAACGTAGTTAATTTGTAGCTTACATCTGAATATAAAAACAATCATTTAATGATTGTTGAAAAATTATATAAAAATCAAACACGTGACTTTTGCAGCAACTGATGCCCAGAAGTCTAAGAATTAATTATATAAGCTTACGTACGTTTGAATGCCATTGATATCAAACATTTTTTACTAAATATTAAAATTTATATGATGTCATTCGATATCTTATAAGATTTATAGAATTTTTATAATAGTTAAGTAGCTCTGATTGACTTCTTTTACTTTTTGGGCCTGTTAACATCTGCTCATCAATATCCCTTGCTTAGGGGGTTGTAAATGTTAGTAGATGATACAGGCCCTTTACTTTTGCCATTAACATAACCTATTATCACTGAAGCTAATTGTTTTCTGATGGCTAATGAATCATTAATCTGTGGCCAAAGTAGTATGGAAAATATTATACATTACACGGGACGTCACTCAAGGATCCGCTCTATGGGTTTGCCTCCCTTGGCTTTGCTTTAAGGGGTTACTCAACTACCAGGAGCTGATCGTTGAGCTAAATGCTTTGTAATGATATGCAGTATTATGGTATCATCATATTTAGGCTCCAGCATTATTCTTCTGATCATAAAATAAAAAGTTGAACCTTGTATACTAGTGTCAGCATAACACGAGGCAATATCAGCAGTTCCTAAAACTGGGTACATTCTAAATACTATCAGACCTTAAATTTAATTAACTTTTTTTCTGATCATTATATACATTTCTCTCTGATTCAGAGAAATGGCCAATCTTCGTAAGCCTGATTGATATTTTGATCGCAAGTTATTACACTAAAAAATATCACGTACATCTGCACCACAGCAAGAAGGATCAAAATAAATTAAATTGGAATCATCAAGCGAAGTAACTTACGAGGCTGCAACAAACGTTTGCCTATCACTCAAAACGCTGTAACCTGCTCTGACTACAACAGTATCTTAGCTGAAGCTTTAACTCTTTGGTATCGTTATACTATTACTATTAAAAATCGGGAATTGCTGTCATGTTATACAAATCTTATCGATAACTATGAGTTAATATTTTTATCTGATAAGATTGTATTTCAGAACACATCGTTATAAAATTCGTATGCTTACAATATAACTCATTTTATCTGTAAAAATGAATACAATAGTGCTAATAGTACTTTTAGCTTATCATACAAGTAGGTTAATAAAGCGGGCTATGGCCGAGGGCCAGTCTCCCAGGAGCTGGAACAGTCTTGGGTTAGTCCTCTAGCACAGTTTAGGACCAGTCCTCGCCCAGGAGCTGGAACAGTGCCATCTTTCAGCCTTGATCTACGGGGAGCTATATAGCTCCCCTACTTAAACGAGGTTCAGTATCTTCTCTATACTATTCAAACGGAGAGCACTGGTGCTATTATTACAGTACAGATCCCACCTGTAAAGATGAAAGCCCTAAGAACACTGTAACATGTTAGGTATAGCGATTGTTCTACCTCTTAATTAAATGTTTACTTCCTATCTGTAAGGTCTACTGCTAGAATATAGAGTTAAAACAGCTATCCCGTAGTAATTATATTGCACTTACAAGTTTTCTCTTTCGAGAAAATAGTTGCTTGAATGTAAGCGCAGTAGACTTAACGTTTTTGATTAATAAAACTATAGCTAACTATCTAACACGGAGTCATTCAGAGGTTGATTACAGTCCTACATATAAACTACATAATGCATTTATTTTAATTTTTGTATTTTTCTCGTTTCTAGAGGATTGTCTGATATACTTAAAATCCATACAATTTTTAAACAAGATGTTTTTGATCATCCGTAGACGAATGTTTTTATATTTCTCATTATTACTCAAGTTACTACTGGTTTGCTCATGCAACATAACGATGTCTATCCTGAGGTTTGCTCCAGTGTTGGTTTCAAGATGGCGAAAAAGGGTCCCCCTACCACTCTGCTTTCTTAAGAAAGTGTTAGGGGGGTGTCTTTAGGGCCATGGCTACATGACCGCAGCCGAGTTTCGTCTGCTGAGACAGTGGTTTTAACATTTTTTATCATGAGCCACTTGTAAACAAATAAACGTATGTACACTCATTCATCACGATGCTTGTATGCCGGATTGTCACTGAGCTTTTACCTAAAAGGTAGATCTGTAAATATACGTATAGAGTGTTTGCAAACATGAGCCTTGTCAGAATGGTGACCCGAGATTGAGATAGCTGCTCCAGCTTCCTGACTCAATTTGTTTCTATTCCTGCTGTAGCTGCATATTTTCTTGGAAAAGTGGTATGAATCGAAGTGTACGCTATACGTGTTGGCAACAGCTCAAGCAAGTGGCAAAATTCTACTGTGTTTGGTTTGTTAGGATATATCAGTGCCCTCCGGTGAATTTGGAAATTCAAAGTGATCAGTGATCCATTGGGGGCGAAATGTGAGAAAATAAATAAATACAAGTAAAGTGTATTTAAATCGACGCAAGAAAATATAAATACATTTTACTTGTATTTATTTATTTTCTCACATTTTGACCCCAATGGATCATTGATCACTTTGAATTTTTACTGTGTTTGTGTACTTTTGTGATGTATAAAGCATATTTTTTGCAAAGTTGAAAAGTGATAAATTCCTTCACTTATTCAGAGTGTCACTTATCAAATGTACATAACTCATAGGTAGTTTTCAAATTCTTTCAAGTACATGTCAAAAGTTACTTTTATTTAGTTCTATTATTTACACTTAGATCGCAGTGCTAGTCAAGTAAAGTTTTTGATTCATCAAACCACAATGATGAATTGCAGTAATAGCCAGTGCATCAATAAGTTCTGGCGCCCAGTAAGTAACCATTTGGTGTTACTTGAATCTGGCAGTCAGAATAAAATTATTTTTGGATGGCAGATGAGAGATCTCTGTCAATCAAGTATGTAGCCATACATATTTTTGCCAAGCATGCAGTGAGAATGAGATTATATTTGGATGGCTGATTAAGAAGTGATGACCGCCTGCACTTGTTTAATGTGTTATTAACACAGTTTGCAGAATCATCAGGTACTCAAGTGTCATGACTTTCAACGTGTCACTTATTGCATGTACATCATTCATGGGTAATTTCTAAACTTTTTTAAGTACATGTCAAAAGTAACTTTTATTTATTTCTATTAGTAACGCTTAGATTTCTGTGAAAGTGAGAACAAGATTTTAATTCATCATACAACAGTAAAGAATTGCAGTGATAGCCAGTGTGTTAATACGATCTGGGGCCATGTACGTAGCCATAAATTGTCCTATATGCTTGCAGATAGAATAAAATTGTATTCCATTGTGGATGGCTGATAAAAGAGATCCCTCTCAATCTGTCAATGGTGCATGCAAATATTCTTTGTCATTTTTTCTTTAGTGATGGTTGCCAGTACTCGTACAGTGTGTCGCTAATAAAGTTTGCAGAGTTATCATTATCTAGATCACCAGTGACTAGTTCAAGATGTTCGTCAGGCCAATCAATTTCCTACACCAGCTTTAAAAAGAAAAACGGGAAAATCTTTGGCCATAAGCACCGCAGGACTCAAAACAATACTCATATCATTTTACGTTTATCAGCTGTGACAATGGCTACATCCACAAGTTTTCATTCAAAGTACATGATGAAGATACATTTCCATTAGGATAACTTACATTGACTGTCACCTGATCCGTGTTAATGTGAGTGAGCTTATACATTTTTACTTCATGTTTGTACGGTGAAAATAAAATTTATTTATCTTGAATTATAAATTACTGCAGGTATTCATTAAGTTTTCTAAATTCAATGGATATTTTATACTTCCAAGAAATATTTCCTGTTATATTCGCTTACTCTCAAGTGGCAGTGCAAGTACATATGTACAAAAATATTAAATTTATCGTAAAGCAGTGATAAATTGTAATGATTATTCATGTACAGTAGATAATTAAAACACGCAATCACATAGGTATAATGTTAGATTTATTATAATACAGGAGTTTAATGCAGTAACAATGAAAAATCTCATCAAATAATTGTCACTTGATTTGATTTTCTTTATTACTTGTATTGCGAAAGTAAAGAAAGTTTACTAAATTTCCGATGCAATATTCGTACTTATATCATAATATAAATATTCTTGTTGTCTAACTTGATATTATACATTTATCAAAAAATGTGGGCCGTTTGGTAACCTACACTATATTAAGTTAGGAAGACAGTGCACTTTGGTCCTTACCATTTAATTTGACAGCTCTGACATAGGCAAGTAATGTTCCTTCTTCATTCATATCCAATTATTTTTTATTTTCATTAATAAAGTCAAATATCTACATTTCAGGTTGAGTACAAAGAAAGTGGCAATAACCTTTGTACCTTTAAAAAATTGAAACTTTATTGTCAAGTTACACAATTTATAATAACAAAAAAATATCATACAATATTTGAAACATCATGAAAATTGTCCACAACACTCAAAAAACTTAACTTCATTATTGTAGATCCGTTAATGCCTCAAAAAATGAATGAGAGGTCATGGCCACTAATAGGGTATGCTGTCCTTATGAGTTAGTACTGCCGTTTTTACTCATAAAAGGCAGCGCTTTTTCAAAGAACTTCACGGAGCGAAAAACAAACTGAAAGATTCCTGTCTTTCGTGAGTATAATTATACAATGAAGGATGGTACAATATAATACATCTTATGTGAAAATTTGTTTGAGTCTGATAAATTATCCCTTTAACTCATATTACACTATCTCTTTATCTTACATTTAATCAGTTAATTTATAAATTTGTATAATCTTAATGCTGTCTGGTGGTAAGGAGCCATCTTAATCAGCGCTTTCAAGCAGTCTTTTTGTTTGTCATGTCATGGTTGTTATATCAAGTCAATAACTTAACACATTAACATACTTTATCTCTGCATTTTTCGGGCTTGAGACTGACGCAGTACGCAAATTGGCGAATGCAGCTGCATTAAAAATTTTTCTGGAGTGACATTCATTGCACATGTTAATCTTAACGAAACTTCAAATTGTATGGACAAATAATTAATTATATTTGACTTTAATAACGAATGCAAGCTTGTTTATTATTTTGAAATAAGAACACACAGTAACATCAACTGTAGAGCGTAAGAAATTTTTTCAGTGTTTGTTACGTTTGTATGCTTAATATTAAAACAAAAATTATATTATACATCATGATACTAGTACACGTACGTATTCGATAGTACTCGATGTGTTATGACAACCTTTAAAAGATATTTCACATAATTACCACAAAATGACTTATAAAATTCAAGTCTATTTGTTTATGAAGAATATTCATTGTCTTATAACTTACGCTATTGCAGTAAGGATATTTTTACTTATACTTTTCACAGAGTTTTTTTAATATAACTCAAAATGACATGTTCTACGCTTTATTTACGCATAACATTCATATATTTATCTGCCAGCTTAGGTATGATATAAGTTGCCTGTTTTCAAGAAAATATATGCATGGCCTTACTTTGGTGGTGCATTCATTTGTATGAATAAACTGCTCTGTACTGCAAAACTATTGATCTGTAATTAAAAATTACTTAATCTACAGATATGTATTAATTTTCTGTGTATCCTGTGGTATTAGCATATACCGTTTCTAGCTTATAAGAATGGTTGTGCAGTAAAAACTTTTCAAAAAAAACTTTTTTGGGAACTTTTGGATTTAGTGAACTTATGCAATGTTCAACGTTTGTCAAGTACATAAGGTACGGGTAATAGATTAAAAGGTTGTATCCATGGTACAAGTTTGTACTACAGAGTTACTTGTAGAAGCTCGAAAATTGATCCACCTGGATTTTAAATAAGCACACCTCACTCAAGTTTTACTCGCTGCAACTCTGTAATGAAAATATTATTGTTCTGGTTACGTATATATACCTGCTTCGTATTTCTGAGTAGTCATTGATAAAGTCTCTTAAAACATATTCATGCATTCTTTCTCATTTTCATTTTCTATTCTCATAGTTCTATACGTAATTGTACATGTAATATAATAATCTTATTCAATTCATGTTCGTACCTTCAATGAAAGTCTTACGTATTTATGTTTTTAAAAGCACTTGCCATTGTCAATATTATTTATTCTTTACTTTTAATCTGTGATCGTTTTTCAGTATCTTGTTACTGCCATATAATAAACTGAGCGTTGCCCAGATGCGTAAGTGACTCTGAATTTCTCTCATTTCTTTAAGAGCAAGTTGGCTTCTAAATTTCTTCGTTGTTTTCTATTTTCCTTTTTCTATTAGATCTCCTCCGTCTTCTAGGGTAGAAATCCTAAGCGACCGTCTCTCTTCAGAGATGTTACTTTTAAGTATGAAGGCACACCGGGTAAATCAGACACTGTTACTGAATAATTCAGAATATTGTCTGAAGACTTAGCCCTTTTCGCTTCATCAAAAAAAAAAAAAAATTATATATTACAGCTTGTAGCCTATTATTAAAGTTTTAACAATAAGTCAAGCTGTTCCAAGTAGCACACAGTTTGCTTGTATACTCTGAAAAAAGTGTTAATGTTGAAAAAAAGATCACTATGTATTTAAATAAAATTTTATAAATGTATTAATAGTACGTTCGTGATTTTTTTTATCGTCATATAACGTTTTGATCGTTTCCGATTTTACTTAAACAGTTGTTTGACGTAAACGTGTCATATCATTGTAAACACAGATCAAAATAAAAATAATTATCGTGTTACATCATATTGAGGTAATTCTAGTGGTTGTCTGGTTTATGTATCTATTCGGTAGTACTTATGGTAAAAAGCACATTGTATCAAAATACATACCCAATGCAAAATAAAATTTGATTTCCTAAGCTGAAATTAATGTTTTTTTTCAAGGATTGAACTTTAAAGGTCAGTACAACTGGCGAGGTACATGGTAGTTGTAACTAAGAGTACTGTTTTTATACGTTTTACTTTCCAATTGTAAACAGAATTATGTAAATAATAAATTTAGATAAGATCTTAAAAGTATTTTACAAACTTATATCTTACTACCTGTTTTACTTGAGTTACTTTATATACATGAGTTTCACTGTAGTAACAATAACATTGTACCTTTATAAAACTGCTTGCAAGTCTTTTGTCTTCTAATAATACTATTGCAACTGTTTGATTGCCTTAGGGGTTTACTTCATCCAGCACTCAATTTTTTTCTCAAAAAAAAAAAAGTAATATGAGACACAAACGTTCTCTTTTGTTGTGCAATGATATTTACTTAAACATGAAACAAGGGAGTATTTGCTACAAAGATGACAAAATAATCTCGTTTTCTCTATGTCTGAAACAAAACGGACACATATCTTCAATATTATCGGATTCTTTTAGCAATAACTTTGCCGTCGTAGTTCTATAATCATCAAGATTGAAGGAAACATCTAATGCCTGATTCCTACCAATGGCATCCATAAAATACATTATTATTTGGTGAAAGTTAAAGCCGTCATTTTGATACGGTCGTAAGGTTGTGAACCAATTAATATCACACTAGTTTTCAGTGAAAAAGTTTGTAACATTTCATTAATTATCAAGATTAATATACACAAAGAATTTCTGGAGTAGTATTGTAGATTAAAAAATCAAATAATTAACAGTACGATCAATGGGATCGATAAATGTTACGGTTTTTTTATCAACATTTACTTCAAAAATTTCCCAACGTTATTTTCGAAGAACAGGCATTAAAATTTTTTCGCTTCTAGGGTAATCTGCAGTTAGAATTATCCAATCAAGGCTTATCAAATGTACAGATAATTCTGGATTAAAAAGTAGGTAAGTTTGCTGTGTCAAAACTAAGATAGTAAATTTCTACTGTTTTATGTTTTTCACGCAAAAGGCATCAATTACATCGTCTGCAACATAGGCTGTACTTTGCAATGTTCTAAATTCAGAGAAAAATAGCAAATGTCTGTTAAAAACCAAGACGGATTTTTCACCGAAGCATACTACTTCAGAAAGAAATTATTTAATAACAGACAATTATTATTGTCAGCATAGATTAATTTTGAAAACTAATACACATGATTATCAACTTGACCATTCTGAAACAATTTGTAAGTTTGACAATTATAATCTGACAATTGCACGCCATTTTTGCACATGAAATTTTTTTGACATCGTTTTGTTGTATATTAGAGAAAATTTCTGCAATACTGTATTCATTTGCAAAATTAAGTATACTCCCCACATTCATTTTTTTTAATTTAAAAATCGTTTTATCAATGCCTTCCATGTATTTGTAATGATGTCTCACTTTTTTATTAATTTCATTATTTCACCAACATCTCTCACATAATGTGCAGCTAATAAGATGGATTTAATATTTTCAAATTGCAAGTGGGATCTTTCTAGAGTTAAATTTCTAGTATGTATGCTCTGAACTCGTTTTGATGGTGCGTTTCAATTAGGTAATATTAAAACTCTTGTAGCAAACCTTAAAATATTTTCAAATGGCTTCTTACTGACAACAATTTTTCCGAATTCAAACCAAAGTTTCTCTGGATTTTTTTTCCGAAAAAAGGCAAGATTAAGTCAATAACATAGAATTCGGCTCCACTCGTAGTTAAATGTTGACATATAATCTGAATAATGCATGTTTGTCTGCCCTGAAGGATATTCAGATAACTAATCTAAGTCTTTGCAGCTGTAATGGAACTGCAAAATTGATGTATTTTTCGGTTCAAAGCATTGAAGATGTGCAGAGAAATCACTTTTAAATCTGTGTCTATCGGTTAATTTCTTACACATCTTTATCAGAAAATTTCAATAATCTCTTACGAATTGTTGCTTCAGTAAGATATCTGTTACCTTTATAAGAGCATCATAAACAAGTTTATGGACTACTACATCATTGTTATGCAGACAATGTGACGTATTATTAGGATTTATCATGTTAACGCAAGTGTTTTCACATATTTTCTATTCAAATACATTTTTATTAAATCTTTATAGATAACTGTAGTAACACAAGCAACGGTTGGCTTCTCCCAGTGCAATGTATTTATAACTGTTCGTAATTAAGAAAACACTGTTGTTATAACCGATTGATAGGCCCTATTAATACAACTACTAAAGTAATTCACTATTTGTGAGATCATGGGGTCTTCTCCACTGTCCGTATAAAATTTTGGTTCCTAGGAGATAAGCTATGGTGGTTCTAAAACGCAGTGGTTCTAAAACAGCCCCCCTCTCCGCGGCGTGTATCCCTCTTTGGCGTACCTCTACTTTTTCTGCGGCCAATGGGCGAATGGATCCAGCAGCTTCCTTTTTTTGCGTGCGCCGCTTGTGCGTGCTACCTACAGAACTGCTCGAGTTGTGCGCAGTGCAATGCGCGTCTGCAGCCTTAATTGGCACGCAGCTTAAATATCTAAAATCTTGTGCAGTGTGCACACGTGATGTTTATATACATTTTTTAATGTAAGCAAGGATGTTGCATCGAATTGTAGATTGTGAGGTGGACGGAAAATAATTGTTAACATTGTAGTTCATTTTCAAATTATCAATTTATTTTAAAATAAGAAAATTTACATGTACAAAACTTGAATTGCAAAATGATTTGTGAAACACCTTATTTTTAAAATGTAATACATTTTCACAGCTCTTCATTAATATCATAGTTGTTGTCGTTGTTGTCGTCGTCATTAACATCAATCTATTCCATATTAAAATGAGACTTTTTTATTCGCTTGACGTTATGAAGAGCACAAATAAATCTGTAAGCACCGTTGTGATGAGCACAAGTAGTAACTAATCTTGGAAGTTCAAACGGTGGATAGTCTGTCATATCAGTGACTTTAAAGCCAAAGCTTTTAAGCCACTTCTGTTTCAGATCTCCAATAACAAGTATCTTCGTAACATTTTCAAGACTCTCCCGTAAAATATTTTCTGTTTCTATGTACTCAATTTTCCCAAGTCCCAGCTTAGTCCATGATAGTAAAGTTCAAGGTATTAATTCTTATGTTTATTCTTTGGTGGTAATTTTCGCCAACTGAAGGGTGCTTTATATGGAAATACGTGTGCTTCTGTATCAATAGCACTGAGTGGAAGGGTAGCCAATTCTTTAAGTACATAATCATCACCCAGTTTCTTGAAACCTTGCATCTCTACGAACTACTACATTTTCTCCGCTATTATGATATTAAATTTTTTAAGCTTTTCATAACCTTCATTTTTAGGACAAGATCCTTTGTTAATGCTATACTTATCGACGAAGTTCTTCAACCAAGATCTCTTATTTTTATCATCATCGTCCTTCGTAGAAAGTTTTCGATACTTAACATTAGTGATAAAATTGCTTGCACTAGGCTTATGCAACATACTAATTAAACAATTCTTCAGTCTTCATCTTGTGATTTTTCCACAGATTTTATTTCTTTAACCTTCACATCTTTCTTCTTGTTTCTCTTTATGAATTTTTCCCCCTCTTCTTTTTTCGTTTATTTTCTGCTTCTTCTTTACTCCAACTGTTGCTCCAATCTTCATCCATGATGGTTAAGAATAAATTGTGCTCGTAGAGCCTATTAACTAGCTGTATGTAGCTTTACATAAATTTCCTAGCATGCCCACTCATTGGACTATACTGTACGATACAATCATGTAAAATTAAGCAATAAGCTGATGTATTGGCAGGAAAATTGTCATGTGACTTAAATTCTAGCCTTACATCTACTGGAGCATTTTTAAATGACTCGTTTTCTTTTAAACTATCAAGGACAATTAAAGGTATTCGGTTGAGAAAGTGATACTTGTCTGATAAAAGCATACAGTCTTTGCCATAGTATGAATTTCAAAATTTGCGTACATATTATACAGCAATACATACTGATTATGCGTTCTATCGACATTAAAATCACCATAAGGATAATATTGTGAATTTCAATAGAGTTTTACATTTCTTATATTGCAGTGATCAAACATGCTAGCGCTTACGTTTTTCTGATTTTTTCGGTTTGTTTAAAAGGCAAAAATAACATAAAGTGGCTTTTCCAACTGATTCGATGTCTTAACTGTCCAAATATGTTTTGATGTGCTAAGTAGAAGAGGATACTCATATAATTTCCAAATTCGAGAACTCATAGATACAAACTTATCTTTTTGTATATAATTTAAAAAACGAATTTTATGAGAATCTGTCATGATCACATAGGGCATAAGCCACTCAAACTTTAAAATTACTATTTTAAAGTCTTCTTAAGTTGCTGCAGCCACAGAATCAGCAGCATTGGCATTAACTAGAGTTTGCAACACATCATTTATATTGTTTCCTGCTCTTGTAAGTATGAAATCATGTTTTACATTAACGACTATCTTGCAACAGTCTTTAGCAAAACCTAAAATCATTTTTAGCAGAAGTATGATATCAGAGTAGCCGTTATTGATAGTAAGACTATCATCTTCTTTGTCTCTAACACCAAGCCAACCAGCATTTATCACAGATTTGTTTTGATCAGGATAAAGTGATAGCCAATTTTTCATTAGAGCTGTGAGACCAACATTTTTGTACTTGTCTAACTTTATAGCATTTATCTCATATCGTATTTCTTCAAATAAGTGACAAATGGCGTTATTCATCAATGCGGTGTTTGTTACTGCTGTATTTTCGTCCGCTTTGACCAATCTTCCGTCATTAACTTCTGGATGGTGAAAGACACAATTCTTGATGTTGAATTAAAATGCAAATTTCATCGCTATTGCCATATGTTAATGATGCATGCGGCTGATAAGCATGAATTTCATGGTGCGCAATTGATTTGTTAAATGCGACTGAGGACTGGATACTTAGAATCTCGTCCATTTCGAATACAAAAAAAAGATCCAATTTAGTTTACACCAAGGTTTTTTACTTTAAGTCCGAGACATTTTATAAACTAAACGTTTTGATGAGTTAGTTTTTGACGTGTCAATCGTTGTCTCGGATGTCTTAATGCTTTGATGGACTTTTTTCTCTGACGTCTTAACGGTTTGAGAGTTCGTTGTTGACTAAGTGTTAGAGTGCATATTAAGCTGTCTTTATGATTTGTGATATTGTAAATTATACTAATTATGGAGAGGGTTTTATGTGCAACCTTCGAGTTATAACTTCTCTACAAAAACTTACTAAATCACCATTCTGATCTACAATGCGTAGTGTTACTAAAAATCTATGCTTATCAGAGCTCGATAGTGTAATTTTATTTCTTTCACTTTTTTTTTTGAGGTTTTTTTTTGTTTTCAAAATTTTCCAGCGTAAGGCTGTAAGTAGACTTCTAATTTAGTTTTATGTGGTTTAAAATAAAGACCTATTTTAAAAATGACAACTTCCATGGTTTTATTATGTCTCTGACTTTCTGCTAGCAGCTTTTTTGTTGACCTAGCAGCATTAATGCTCTTCAGAATTCCAGCTATTTCATTGGCTATAGCACCAGTTGCACTCAAAACCATCAAACAAGGGAATCAAAGGTAAAACTTCACCGATCTGAATAGGAAGGAGTAAGATGCGTGGAATCGTAACATACTCTTTATTCCCCTGATCTATTAACTGCACTACGAGCACCTTTTAAAACACTACTAATGACATTTGGAGCACTTTTCTTTTAGTATTTAGTATTTATGTCTTGCCAGGCAGCCCTAATAACTGCACTTAAAAGACTACATTGTTTTTCCTTTGACCTAACCATCCTTCTTTTCCTTTTTTTGATACTCCATTTTTCCTCTTGCTTCAACCCCAAACCAAGTTTATTTTTAACCTTTATAGCACCAGTCACTAGGGCAGCTGCTGCTCTTTCACTAATACTTGAATCCAAAGCTCTAGCTCTTTGCCATGCTAAAATTCTATCTGCTTCGTGTCTGGCTTTCAAATCTTGTCGATTTTCTGAATACGCTACATAATGCTCTTTGCACACGGCATCCAGCAGATTTACCCCTGGATTGCCTCTAGTAAGACACTTATTGAGCTTAGTACCTGGACCGCAGTACTGATAGACTGGTAAATTAAGCTATACTAGTACAGAATTTATGCCTTTATTTACAAGACCGTGTCCTCTCTTACGATGCATAATCATTAGTCTTCAGAGAACAGACCATGACTAACCGTTCGAGGAAATAAATAATGTACTTATAGTACATACATTTGTTGACAAATAAAGAGCCCTAACTATATAAGCATCGTACTATTTTATCAAAAGATAAATTTTAACTGACTATTCATACAGTATGGATGTGGAGTTCAAAGAACAATCCATTAAATTACAAGTTCCTAATTTTGACGCTATTGTAAAACAAGAAAAGCGTTCGAATCAAGATAATGAGCTACTCCCTGACAGTATTTGCACGGTACTTTGTGGTTGATCTAATTGTGGTAAAACTAATAACTTATAAGCTTAAATTATACATCCCAATAAAGTTAAGTTTGACAATGTTTACGTGTATTCAAAATCGCTACATCAACCAAAGTACAAGTTTTTCAAAGAACTATTAAAGCCTATAGAGTGTGTAAAATACTTAGCTCTCAGCAAACACGAAACTGTAGTCTCACCAAATAATGCTTCTATGATAACTTTTGATGATATAGCTTGTGAAAAACAAAGAACTGTAAAAGCCGTTTTTTGCATGGGTAGACACAAAAACGTGGACTGCTTTTATCTTTGTCAGTCATATGCTCCAGTACCAAAGCATCTCGAAAGGAATAATGTTAACTTTTTAATTTTATTTCGTCAAGATGAAGTTAACTTAAAGCATGTGTACAATGAAATTGTAAGCTCAGACTTGTCCTACATTTAATTTAAAAATATATGGTCTAATTGCTGGAATGATGATAAACATGAATTCATTGTTATAAACAAGGATAGGCAAATAGATTAAGGTCGCTATAGAGAAGGCTTTGATGATTTTTCTGTACATTTAGGATATATCTAGCGCAATAATTACAGTCTGTTGCAAGACATTGGAGAATCATCATGTATTAACAAAAGGATTCATTTTACGTCAGTTAGTGAAGGTGCTAAAGGCAGTTAAAGAAAAGTATTGACTGTTGAAGTTTGGGAAAAATGAGGCTGAAAAAGTACCTAGTTAAACTTTCAAACCAATTACAGACTTTCTTATGAAAATTGTTGCCAAAACAAAAGATCAAAGAAATAGTTATAACTCTACTACTCACAATTGTCTTTATAGTAAAAACAATAAAGAAAAAAAAAGTACGTTAATTGAATCAACAAAAGAAAATAGAAAAAAATTTAGTAAAAGTAATTTATCATTTGAGTCTGCCATTAGTAAAAGCGATGATGATTATGATGATTTAAGTGATACTATTCAAGACCAATCTCGTGATTCTGTTCAAATCACTAAAAACTCATTAAATAATTTTTGTTTACAAGTACTTGATCAAAATTATAAANGTTTTTATTTTCGTTAAAATCTAACGTTTCAAGCTTTATGTAAATGAGAGTTGGTCATTCACCGATCTAAGTAAAAAAAACTAAAAAATTTTAAATTAATAAAATTATGAAGAGAAGTAAAGGGTTGTACTTAACATATTAAAAGCAAAAAACGTATCTAGAAAGTCATTATTACCATACAAAAAAGCCTTTACAATGTTAAAAACTTTTATGGACACATGGCAAAGCCACATTTTCGGGAAGACTTACAATATAAAGTTAATACCTACATAAAATTAGTGACTAGCTAGCGAATATATTTTCACAGCTCCACACATAGTTGAAGAATTTTTTAATACTACAAATCGGAGTGTGCTATTTTGATCCACTCAAGTGAGTATTTTTCTGAAAAACTTATATATATATATGCATGTAATCATTGCTTCAGTATCAAAATGAGTGTCGATGTATTCGGTCGAAAATTGGGTAGGACAGAAGGTGGTAGTCAAGGTCCTCCTGGTATTGGATATAAACATACCGCAGAGGGACAGTATGACTTAGATAATGAAAGGCTGGGCAATGTTGGAGCACCAGAACAGCCTCAAGATGTTGTAAAGTTTGTTGACTTGATCAAAGTAGTAAAAAAATTTTAAAAAGAAATAGATAGCCTTCGGATTTTTATATGAAACTTGCAAAAAAATTCCCATTTATTCAAGCTGATTCAAAAAACTTAGACCTAGAAAGTTAATACATTAAGTAAATTGTTAAGGAACTCCATAAGGTAGCTAGGCGTAACTACCCTCCCCGAAAATTCAACATACGTGGCTTAGACGAGACTTGACAAGCAGACCTTGTAGAGATGCATCCTTACGCTCGTTAAAACGAAGGTTATCGGTATATGCTCACTGTAATAGACGTTTTCTCCACGTACGCATGGGCTGTACCTGTCAAGAAAAAAACTGGTGAAGAAGAAACTGCAGCAATGCATTCGATATTGAAAAAAGGACGGGGCCCGTAAACGTACAAACTGATCGTGGCAAGGAATTCTATAATCCAAATTTTCAAAATCTGATGCAGAAATACAAAATTAATTTATACTCAATGTACAGCAATCTCAAAGAGTCTATATGCGAACGATTCAATCGTTCTTTGAAAGATTCGATGTGGAAAAAATTTAGTTTGCAAGGCAATTATAAATGGTTAAATTTGTTACAAACGTTAATTCAATCTTATAACAATAGAAAACACCGAACAATTGGTTTGAAACCAAAAGATCTTGTAGTTGAAAATGAAGGTTCAAATTTTGAAGAAGATGAAAAGAAAATGTGAAAATAGTAGTAAGTCTACGCACATTTACCTACATTTAAAATCGGTGATAAAGTACAAGTAAGCAAAACCAAACAAGCATTTGAAAAAGGGTATATGCACATTTGGTCGACGAAAATATTTACAATCATTCGAGCAGCAGCAACAAATCCAACAACGTTTTATTTCAAAAGTTACTAAGAATAAACTATTTCTGGAGGCTTCTATGAACAAAAACTGCAGAATACAAAGTATTCAGATACTATCCTTGTGGAAAAAAAACCTTCCAAAACGTGGCAATCAAGTTTTTGTCTAATGGCTGGGCTTTAACAGTACTCACAAAAGTTGGACGAATAAATAAAAGTTTTGTGAATTTCTTTTGAAAGATTAAAATTACAAGACTGAAGTATGTATCAAATATCAATAAAAATGTTTCATAGAGAGAATGTTAAATAAATACTTAAATTAAGATAAAATCGTTATTTATTTTGTCATTTTTTTACATAACGCAAAAGCAAATATAATGTGTTTTTCTCTATACACTATAAAAAATTTAAATTTATTTACGTCATTGATTAATTCATTATAGAATTCTATGTTTTTTAACAGAGCTGAACTTATTCTAGTCTGCAGGAAAATTTGAAATTCATCGTCAAGTTCAGTAACCATCTTAGTTCCAAATTTAGTTTGTACTTTTCTTAGTTTTGACACCATATAGTTTTGATTAGATGTCAATTGAGAACGTTTCTTTGTACGAAAAAAATCGCTGTCAGCAGTTTTGTTTAGTGCTGCAAGATTAATCCTTAACAAAACAAAAAATTAGCATAAAAAACTAATGTATTACATACTATGTGTAAATATGTGTTAATCTTAACTGTGAAAAATATATAAACTTCAATATATCTAGGTTTTTTACATGGTGTTTCGATTAAAAGAACATGAGATAAAGCGGATTTCAGCTTCCACTGATTAGGTTTAAACTTACTTAGATCTCTGCTTAAGAGTAGACTGAGCCTCTCCCCCCACCACTACCTCAGGGGGGGGATCTGGGGGGGTGCCAGAACCGCCATAGCTTACCTACTTTTTGCCACTATCAATAAATATAACTATTTAAGGTTATGCTTCCGGGTGCTAACAATTGTAGTTTAGTCGAATCGATGTAGGGTCAATGTCCCAATTAGCTCTTAGCTGGAGTTTTTTTGAATACAAAGATTATAAATTTGATCACGTATTAGAAAAAAATATGTTAGTTTACTCAAAATTTATCAAAAAATCGTATTTATGAAGTGATTATACAGCTAACTTTTACGAAAAAACGGAAACTTAATGAGCAGTATTTGAAACGTTTCGTCTGCATAGCTGTGCGGTAATTGTGACATTAACCTTATCTTAATAATAGAAACAATAAAAGATCCTTATTTTCCTATTACTGGCTAGTCAACAAATACTTTTAAATAACTACAATCATACCATGATTCCGCTTGTGTTATATCATACATGATTATTGATGTTACAGAAGGAAAAAAAATTTTTGTTTTTATTTTCGTTAAAATCTAACGTTTCAAGCTTTATGTAAATGAGAGTTGGTCATTCACCGATCTAAGTAAAAAAAACTAAAAAATTTTAAATTAATAAAATTATGAAGAGAAGTAAAGGGTTGTACTTAACATATTAAAAGCAAAAAACGTATCTAGAAAGTCATTATTACCATACAAAAAAGCCTTTACAATGTTAAAAACTTTTATGGACACATGGCAAAGCCACATTTTCGGGAAGACTTACAATATAAAGTTAATACCTACATAAAATTAGTGACTAGCTAGCGAATATATTTTCACAGCTCCACACATAGTTGAAGAATTTTTTAATACTACAAATCGGAGTGTGCTATTTTGATCCACTCAAGTGAGTATTTTTCTGAAAAACTTTTTACTCTTTTCTATGTGTGGAATCATTCAGTTAATGGATGTATTTATCGCTTACACACTTAAAAAGAGTTGTTTTAACACACTTTATGTGTATAAATTATAAATACGCACGTATAAATTGTAGAATTACACACTGAAGTAGAATAAAATTACATGCTTTAATGAGTAGTGAAGTTCCAGAAAGGCTTTCAGGATAAGTATAACACCATAAAATTATTTTTTAGGTGGTTTCTACATTAGATCCAAATAAAATCTGCTGAAACCCTTGTAAATGTTTGGAAGGATCAAATTTTGTACATTTCAAGGCATACGTTATATATTTCAGAATTTTCAAAGTTGCGGAAAACACTAACAGACTTACGGTTAAATTGCTAGAGCAAACAAATATTATGGTTTTCTTACTATAACTTGATAAAATAAGCTCGTACCTAGGAAAATTATCTTTTTTAAATAAAAGTGTAGGCACTTGAACTTATATACAGTTTTCTGAGGTGTGCATTGTTGTTATAATCGTCTGTAGACTCAATATTTTACCTAAAAGATATACTGTTCAGGAGGTTTAATAATTTTCTCACGATGCAGAAAAAACAGTAAACGTTTTAACAGCATATTTTAAAAATGTCAGAAAACTGTGTCAATTGTTTAAAAAATTGTACCAACAAATTTGTTAATTAATGTTACGTGTATTCTGAATACAAGCTCTTAAGCACAGCAAAGGATTGTGACTCATTCTTCATTATTGAGAAAACTGGTAGTTTAAAAGTTTTAAAAAAAATTCACACAGTTTCATGACACTCCGAAGTTGTTTAAAGTTTTACCGTTTCCTCTGCATGATGAGAAAATCAACGATTTTCCAGACAAAACTGATGTAATTTTTGGTGTTCTGCAATTTTGGAACTGATACAACTTTCCTCATACGTATTAATATTATTCAATTTGAAATCAAAATGTTGTGGTATGATAAAAAAGCTACATACAAACCCAATTCAAGCCCAATTGAATGTTAACTTTATGTGGTACCGTATAGATGTACTTATTCTTATACGCATTTTTAACACGTAGTGGGTACTACTCTGACAAAATCACTGATATCTTGCATGTTTGGTGAAAAGAAAAAGAAGAATATGATTTAAACAAAAAAAATGTTTTAGGCATGGTAATACCTGTTGATAACATAAAACGTATAAGAATATGTATGTCTTGAAAATGTGAGTGTTTATTTCACCTAGGGGAAAATATAAGGTACTACTGTGTAAGTTTTACTTCGATTTTCATTAAACTTTAATGCTAAGAGCAATGACGCGTTAATTATCTAAAAAATGTAAGCCTTACAGCGTTTGTTTTTCAATGTTCCTTAAAGTATTCCCAAACTTTCGTACGTTTAAATATATGCTATGTAATAGGCAGGAACCGAAATGTAAGTCAATAAAAAACAAAATTTTTTGTCACTTGTAAAACGAACAAAGCAAGGGCTTGTTAAAAATTTATTAACGGTTTGTATATTAAATTTTTTTTGCCATACAAAATGTCTGGGTGAATTTTCGGTAAGGAATTAAAAAAAACAAGATTTATCACCTGTAAGCCGCTTTTATTTTGCAGGCAGTATTGTTTACGGTGTCCTTATTGCGCAAAAAAATGGCATACGTTTTAATTCAGCTTATTTTCAGAAATTAATTGCTTAAGCCTTAAAAAAAATAGAATTTTTATATTCTGGTTAACAAAATAGAGCAAAATATATTAAACATTGCTGAAAACGTCTCACATAGTGGTGATAGCTTTTTAGGGCCTTCATATGTTACCCATACTGATATCATACTTTTTTAATAAAATTACAATTATATTACAATTATGACTACAGTTGTACTCCTTACAATAAAAACTAACGTCGTGGAAATTTTCTCTTGGCTGCCGAAATTCGACAGTAGAGGAGGGAGAAGTTTTTATTGAAAACGTATGGCACCGATATGGGTAACTTATCAAGACCCAAAAGAGCTGAAACCATTTTACCAGACGCTTCCAACAATGTCTAGCAGTAAAAATATATTCGCTAGTTAGTCACTAATTTTACGTAGGTATTATCTTTATGTTGTAAGTCTTACCCAAAAATCTGGCTTTGCCATGTGTCTATAAACGTTTTTAACATTGTAAAGGCTTTTTTGTATGGTAATAATGACTTTCTAGATAAGTTTTTTGCTATTAATATGTTAAGTACAACCCGTTACTTCTCTTTATGATTTTATTAATTTAAAATTTTCTAAATTTTTTTATTCGGATCGGTGAACGACCAACTCTTATATAAATAAAGTTTGGAACGTTAGATTTTAACGGAAATCCAAACAAAAGTTTTTTTCCTTCTGTAACATCAATAATCATGTATCATATAACACAAACGAAGTCATGGTATGATTGAAGTTATTTAGAAGTATCAGTTGACTAGCCAGTAATAGAATTATAAAATTTTTTTATTATTTTTATTATTTAGACAAGGTAAATGTCACATTTACCACACAGCTAAGCAGACAAAGCGTTTTAAATACTGCTCATTAAGTTTCCGTTTTTTCATAAAAGTTAGCTGTATAATTACTTTATAAATACGATTTTTTGATAAATTTTGAGTAAACTAACATATTTTCTTCTCATACGTGATCAAATTTATAATCTTTGTATTTAGAAAAATTGTAAGAATACCCAAATATGTAACTAACCAGAGAACTTGTTCGTAAAAGCCGTAAAAAATCGATTAATTTTTGTAATCTTTCACATGGACCAAATTAGTGTGAAGCCTTCCTTAAATGTTTGTTCTACTAAATCAACGTGTACTTCATCATTTCCTTTAATGCTAATTTTTTTCATAGATTTCTTACTATGTGAGCAAAAGTTTTTTAATAAGTGAGCTTCGTTATCTTATGTAACGTCTTTTGGTTTCATACCAATTGTTCGATGTTTTCTACTATCTTAATCTTTAAATAAGTTAGGTAACATGACAAACCACTTATAGTTCTTGTTTCAACTAAACTTTACTCACATTTTGTTCTTTAGAGAAACATCAAACCTTTTACGTATAGATGCTCTAAAATTACTAAAAGAAGGAGGGATACAATTTTGTACTTTTTAAAAAGATCTTCAATAGGTTAGTTACGAAATTCTTTACCACTATAAGTATGCAAATTCTTACATACATAAGCTTGATGAAATATAGATTTGATTTTAGCAGTGACATCATTACCCATTGTATATTTGATTGGCACAACCTTTGTGTATTTTAAAAACACATTGATTATAGTATGCGTGTATGTGTCTTATTAGTGAATGAATGATCTTTCATATTTTATTTATTCTTACACGTAGTGAAAGGAAGGGGTTTAGTCTTCTGAAGTAGTATGAGAGGTCTGACACAACACCCCATACTGTCCATCTGCAGTGACTTTATGTCCGATACCAGAAGGACCTCGGCTACTACCTTCAGTCTTTCCTAGCTTATATCCGAATACATGAGTGCTCATGTTGATACCAACTTAAATGTGTACATGCCTTAGTATGTATATCCTGTCTCACAGAATTCTTATATGATTAATAGTATCTCATTATTATGGCTATAGTCTTTTTAATATTTATCCACTGTCTGTAAATAACCGTTGTAAGATATGTTCTCGTTGAGTTTACTATCATCACTCTGATTGAAAATGGTATTATTCATTTAATTATGATCATCATTGATTTGCCGAATATCAGACTCAAAAATTGCGTCATCACCACTATACCTCTCTTTTTCAGTTCTCTTTACTGATAGCCATAGAGGTATAAGAATAGAGTGGAAAAACGCTATACTAGCCCATTAGCAGCAGCGACAGCATAATTTAGTGTAACAGGGCATCTGTCCTTGTTGCCAAAGCCACGTTATTGGCTACTTCTTCGTCCTAAATCCTACAGTTGATTCAATCTCATGTAGGACTACACCCATAACATAACTGCCAGACAAAGATAGATGCCTTGTTACGTAGCGAATTCTGCTGCCACACATCACGCCCCTTTTTCTCCATAATTTTTATACCTCTATGCTGATAGCTTATTACTTATATATAGTTTTTTGAAAAACTTATGAATCCGTTGATGGTTTTTTTGGTTTAGTAACGATTTTTTGAGAGAATCTGTAATTAGCTTAAAAGTTTCATTAAGTCTGCTTTGAACCTTATATTTCGCAAATGTTAATAATCTATTTATTTTCTGAACTGCTTCTCTTGCTTTCTCTATTTGACTAATAACATCTTGCTCTTACATGTTAATATTGTGACGTCTTATGGTAGAATTAATACAGTCTGATATGTACGTGTTATGTTTAAAGCAAAGTTGTCAAAGCCTTTTCTATACCAACCGTTATTTATTTGTCTTTTTTTGTGGATAATAACAGACCAAAATTCATCATTATTGGGAGCATTAATCTCTAAAAGTGTTATAGGACATGTCAGAGCTCACATTATCATCATACACATGTCTTAGGTCGACTTCATCTAGGCAAAGAAAAGCCATAGGATTAATGTTATTACCCACGAGGTGTTTTGGTACTTGCACGTATGACTGATAGAGATAGAAGCACTCCACAATCTTATGTCCTCCTATACAAAAAAAAGTTCTCACATTATCCTGTTTTTTACATGCCACATCATCAAAAATTATAATAGAGCATCCTCTAGAAATATACTGCTTCATGTTCACTGAAAAGCAAATATTGCACGTCATTTGTAAACTCTAACAGCCCTTTCAAAATTTACATTATGGTTGGTTGAGTGATTTAAAATATAAAATAAAATGCACATTTATTAATCTCCACCCATTAGGATCGACGATAAGCGATGGTAAAATGTTTCTTTTACCACAATTAGATGGACCACAGAACACAGCTCGAATACTATTAGACAGTTATTCACCATATTGGTTTAAATGCTTTTTCTGTTTAGCAACAGCGTCAAAGTTTGAAACTAGCAATTTTACAGCTTGTTTTCTAAATTACATACCTGCTTCGTATAATGGTTTGATTACGACTAATGCACAGTTTATGAGTACAGTGCTTTTATAATTAATCATTTCATTATGGCTACTAAGGTATAATATTCGATTAATCATAGGCTACGAATACAACGATTCTCTTATCAAGCAATAAGCCGTGATTTAACCTCCAAGCAGCGATAATAATTTATCGTTAGAAAAAACAAGATCTTTTAAACAAGGCTTTAAATAATTTTGTCAAAGGAACTTTGCATAATAGGCTATCAGTATTGTGGTCCACGTTCTTAACTTTTAAAATGTTTCGCGAGAGTGGATCCAGGAATACATTAGTTAGACGCAGCGGGCAAAAAATATGATATAGCTTATTCTTAGAATTGAGAAAACGTTGATGCGAGAAATTTAGCAAATACACTTTTAGCTAGGAGAGTTTGGCGAAGAGTGAGGGCTTCTAATTCAAGTATTAGTTAAAATTCTGCTGCTCTAGCAATAACAGATGCTCTGAAGCTTAAAAGTAAATTGAATACGGGTTTGAAAAGTAAAAAGAGAATTAAGAATAGCATAAACAGAGAAAAAAATCATACACTGCTTTCAACACAATTATTGATGCTGCTTCATGAAGAATGAATACAAAAAGGAAAAATACACGGAACGATATTACTTCTGTTTTAAGAAGTGCTCATGGTGCAGTGAAGAAAGCAGGTCGTAAGAAATGGCTTTATATACGAGGTATTTTAATATTTCTTGCTATAATGAAAGGTACTTGACCTCTGATACCCTTGTTTGCTGGCTTTAGTGCAACTAGTGCCCTAGCAAATGGGGTCATAAGAATATCAAAAAGTTTTAATGTCACTAAAGCAGCTAAGCGACAGCTGCAAGAGAGTCGAATGCATTATAAAACTATAAAGGATATTGCATTAGGACAACATTAGGTTTATATTTTAAACAATATAAAACTAGATTAGGTGTTTACTTTAAGCCATATGCTGGAAAAGGTTTAAAAAAAGACTGTTGAAGTAAAAATACCGGATGAAGCTTTAACTAACATTGACTTATCAAAGTATGCTAGAATTTTTTAAATTTCACATTTTCAAGGGATATTCACGAAAAACAATTTACCTATTAATGAGCCGCAATATCACGGAACTGCTATGAAAAATCTGGATTATAAGAATGGGCCTGCATTTCATTGGGTGAAATATTAAAAATGTAGTAATAATATTATTTATTCCGACAGTTTTGGCAATCTACCGCCACCTACAGCTTGATGATGTTCTTAACAGTAGACAAGATAACGTACAACCATAAAAAATATAAGTTCTACATGAAAGAAATTTTAGTCCTTACAACTGTGGTCATTTGTGTTTGAAATTTCTATCCTTAGGTATATAAGGTTATGTTATATTGTGATTATTCCTTTGTTGTTCAATAGTCGTAGAAGAAGCATCGACAATTAGTCTGTCTGATACTTCTTCTATATAAGAAGTGCCTAATTCTGCACCTGTCAAGTTATCCTTGAAATACAGCCATGCTCTTAGTCTAGTTGAGCTTTTAACGTTTAATTCAATTCTTAATATTGATAAAGGTAATAATAAATTCTATGTAGGTGACACAGTAGTTGAATTACTGACGGGCAGCTATATAACTAATGATATTAAGTCATTCCTAGTTAAAGTAATATTGTCTGAAGATATAAGATCACTATTAAACCAAGCAATAGTACGCTCCATAGCATCATAGAGTGTAGTCACACCATCGATTTTAGACCAAAAGATTCTGTAAGGCAAATTTTAGGTTTTACTAAACGAATTCTTCAATATAACTCCACCCATACCATAGACTTACGTGTAACTATTTTTAAGATTAACACGTTAAAAATTGAGTACAATATTACTAGTAGACCCTACATGAATAATCATTTGGTACATACCATTCACGAATTTTTTTCCAGCTGCACCACCATGGTATAAAAGGATTGAAGTTCCTTTACAAACTATTTATTTTCCTGTAGTTAGCCAGATCATTGACTATATACAACTACGTATTGTTGATCAGGATCATGATTTAGTTAGTTTTCGTGGAGAGTTAATAACGGTAAGGTTACGTATCAAACTGTAACTTTAATGGAAATGGTGTATAGCTATATAAGCTATATTAGTAATTCTACATGTTCTTCAATGCTTAGTCCCCAACAAACATGTAAACTACCAACGCAGTGGGAAAAACAACGGAAGCGTCCAAAGCTCATACATTAAAACAATTAGTTTTTTAAAAGTCTAGAACTAAAAATAAGAGAAAGTGATGGAAAGTAAAGTGCATATCTTTTTCTTTTGTTGTATTAAACATGAAAGAGTTGTTGAGCATAAGGTTTCTTGTCACCTTTGATAAGGCTATTGCATATTACGTGATTTATGCTCGTCAAACATATGCGTCAACAACTTTTGGTAATAGTAATGAAATTCGTATATTGATTTAACATCAAGACTTACGTTTGTTATAATCCCAAAGAAGGTCAAAAATATCTGGTATAATAAATTATATGGCAAAGTCATAGGTATGTTATAAAATTAAAAGCCACAATTAGTGCAGTGGTAGCATATTAAAAATTTCTAAATAAATAAAACTTATTTGGGGGAGATGGATTCACATGTCTCTGGTGCAGATCTTTAAAATTTTTTAGCAAATTATTTTTTTAAGAATCTACGAAAAGTTTTCAAGCTTTAATTAAGGTACAATTGATTAAAAATGTTTTATTCTTTGTACTGTACTTCTGTTTTGATGAGATCTTATTATAATGCCTGTTTCTTTCCGACGAAGTAATAACTTTTAACAATAAAATTTAAATGTTTAATTTAGGGCAAAAGGCTTTTTAATGAACGATATATCGTCGTCAGTATCATACGATTCCATTTATTTTAATTTTGATGTTTTTCAAATTTTAAGTATTTCCTTCATCAGTTGTAATTTTTTTTTTTTCCAGTTGAAGGTTTTCATCCAAGATATTCATTTGTGTTTTAGGCTTGGAAACTTCTCTGCATGAAATAGGCAATTTCTCGTTCCTCTGATGCTCATAGTTAATTCAGAATTTAACTTTATGGCATTGCCTGTAGTGTCTGATACTTTACGTGACTCATATATTTTGAATTCGTCATCTGAATTTGTGTCAGTTCCTTTAGACACACCCGATTCTTAAGTGTTATTGTCTGTGCTGCTGTCTTAATCCAAATTACCTTTTAGACTTTGTTTGTCAAAAACTTCTTGAAAAAAAAAAAAAAAAAACACTTTAGTGATAGTAGTCAAAGTGCTTTTAATCTTCATTGACTCCTGTACCAGACTTTAGTTTGAATACTGTTTCCAATAACTGTGAAACTTTCTTTGTAAAGTAGTAAATTTACTTTTTAACGTCTAGTCTTTAATAAAATACAATAAATAACAAAGTCTATCACTCTATGAATACTTTTGTTACAGTTGTTAGTTTTCTTAAAAATATTCTACTTAAATTATCCAAAATCATACATTGAAAGAAGAATTATAACTAATAAGTTATTTATGAATTTGTATACAGGTTTTTTATTACTGGAAGGGACTTTACTTCCTTACGAAATGCTTTTAGAATGGAGAAAACTGCCATTGCAAAAATAATCTCTGAAGTTATCAGAGTGATATGAGATAAATTATATAGCATTTACATGCCTATTTTTACTATTGAGATGTTGAAAACTACTGCAAGTAATTCCTATGAAAAGTGGAACTTTTCTTACTGCCTGGGTGCCATAGACGGCAAATAAATTAGAAAAAAAAATCTAAATAATGCTGAATCCCTTTACTACAACTATAAGAACTTTTCTTCGATCGTTTTGCAATCCGTGATTGATGCTTATCATAAATTTGTTCTTATGAAAGTTAGGACGTATAGCTATGAAAGTGATGATAGAACTTTTTCTTAATCACGCTTGTTCAAAATATGGGAAAATACAAAGATAAAGCTTCCAGAATACAAAAAGCTTCCAGAGTCACAAGTAATTATGCCTTATTTTTTCATAAGAGATTCAGCCTATCCTCTAATGGATATTCTAATCAAACCATATCCTGGTAAGAACTTATATCTTAACAAGGAGTATTTCAATATGAGATTGGTAATGAGTAGACGAGTGGTGGAGCGTGCTTTTGGCGTCAAAGTTTAAAAGTGGAGAATTGTCTTGACCACAATACATAAAGAACCCGATACAGTTGATTATATTGAAGTATCTATATGTACTTCATAACATTGTGATTAACTTTAACGCAAGCTAAAAACAAAATTTTTTTACTTAGCAAAAGTCATCAAAATCTCCAAAGTTAATCATACAATAATAAAGCAGTCAATCTTAATCGTGGAAAAGAGACAAAAAATAAATTCGAAGATTTTTTTATAACTCACTCTATTAAGTGATTAAAAAAAACCCAAATTTTCGTCCACAACATAGTTGCTTACTATTTCCTTCGTAGGTACAAATTACACAACTTTTACTTGATCACACTACAACTCTATTATGTTTTAATAGTTTATAGTAAAGTACTGTTTTTATTTCGATAATTATTTTTAGTAAACCATCATATTGCTCAAATAGTTTAAGTAGTGATTTCTTTTTAAAGTTCAATAATGGATTATATGAGGTTTACAGTACATTTTTGCACTTGAAACGTTTTTACATAGTATGTGTTGCACTCTACTATGAGCTAAAATTAATATTTGGCCTTTTATGAAAGTAAGAATGTGAATAAAAACTCTCTTATTATTAAATTTGCTCCCAAGTTCACTTGTTATATCGTCACAGGCTTTCTTACGACAGAAGAAATTTTTGTTATTATGGTCTTTCTATCTCCAAAAAGCCAGCCTTTTTATAACAGCACTAATAAGAATTTTTTCCTCATCAACGGTCAGAACCACTGGCTTACTTCTTACTCTTTGCTCATTCTAAAGATTTAGAGCAGTAACAGCTTAAATGGTTAAAAAACGTAAGATTTTTCAGAAATATTTATTTTCAACTACAGCTTGTTAAATACACCAACAAAAATAAAAGTGGTTCAAAACAGAAATAGTTATCAACAAGTTGAAGACAAAGCACGAAATTTTCGTGGTGAGCTTGAAATTAATAAAGTAAACGGAAAAAACAAACGTGAGATTATGTCGAGTGTTGATAAAAAAGCAGGAGGTGGTTAATAAAAAATCGACAAATAGCAGCAATCAGCTGGCAATGTGAGGCAAGAGACAGAAAAAGTCAGCAACAATTGCGCATTGACGATTGCTTGCGTTTGCCAACTGTTGGCGCTTGTGGCCGACTTTTGCTGCTGACTGATGTTGGTTGCTGTATTAAGTGTAAGCAGGCCCTTCGTCACCATACACTGTGACTAACGTATGAGCACTTACTTGTTATTACTCCGCAGTCATAACGTTTAATTTATAAGCCTACGTATGCCATATGTAGATTTATGAAGAAACTTGTGTTGCTTATTTAATCTAGCCATGCACGTCTCATCTTTGTTACAAATCATAATATTTTTTGAATAGTTGCTTACTTTTCGACAACTCGAGATCTCATGGCTTTCAAAAAGTTTTCTTCTAATATTTTTTCACAAAGAGTAGTATACTTGTGAGGTTTTGGTGAAAAATATTTCTGTCAATAAAAAAAAAAAAACAAGTGCGTACGTCCTGGACACGTTTATGAATATGATGAAAAATACAAGTATTACATTTATTTGGATATGTCTTATAGAGATTGCTGTATTAAATGGAAGTGCTGCTCGTCCTATAAAGGCTGTATTGTAAGCTTAAGTGGAACGTTAAGTATTTTATTGTACATAAAAATAGATTTGAAAAGTACAATCAAAACAGGCAATTACAGCGTTACCTAACATTTTTTTAGAAACTGAAGAGCAAGCCACTAAGAGATAATTAAGTCGAACACAATGACAACGATTTCAAAAGAAGATGAGTAAATTAACTAGTGGACTGTCTTATAGGCAACTAGCACCCCCCCGTCTCGGCTTCACCCGAGACTTACTAAATAAAACAACGTAGTGTGTTGAAATGTAATGTGAAACATTTTTAGTTAGAGATTTTACACATATTCCTGATACATCTCAGAACAAAAATCTTCTTATTAAAAACATATTTTTTCGGAATCCATATAGTTTATTTGGTTAAATAATGAGGTGTAAAAATTCAAAAAAATTATTATGCTGAAATGTACCGTGCGTTCTTTATGCCATAAAATAATCAGTGGCTATAAGAAGCCGTTGATTTACAGTTTCTTTTGTGAAATTCAGGAAAACGAATATTTTTTAAAGCTGTTAAGATGTAAAGTAGTAAATTTACTTTTTAACGTCTAGTCTTTAATAAAATACAATAAATAACAAAGTCTATCACTCTATGAATACTTTTGTTACAGTTGTTAGTTTTCTTAAAAATATTCTACTTAAATTATCCAAAATCATACATTGAAAGAAGAATTATAACTAATAAGTTATTTATGAATTTGTATACAGGTTTTTTATTACTGGAAGGGACTTTACTTCCTTACGAAATGCTTTTAGAATGGAGAAAACTGCCATTGCAAAAATAATCTCTGAAGTTATCAGAGTGATATGAGATAAATTATATAGCANTGTTTCAATCTCGATAAATTTTCTGCGTCAGTTTCTTGACGCCTAAGTAAAATTGTATTTATTAGATACACTTGAAGTTTTTCTTCCGATTCACCCTCTTGCGACTTTTGGCATGCTTAAAATTTTTGTGACCCCTAAAAGCTGTTTTCTGTCAAATTTGTTAAGTTCTAATATATTTTTTGGCAAGGTAGTTTGACGTCCGATGGCCCTAAAAAAGACTGCTGAGCTTCTTAAGTTAACTCTTTCTTGACTGCAGTTAACAGCAGTTGTAACTGCCTGGATACCTAAGGGTGATCTTCTCTGGCCTGCTGTTAAAAACCCAGACTGATCAAGAGAAAAATTACAAAGTCCAAAGCTTTGGGGCTAGTTGTAGTGCTCTTTCCCAACGTCTCCCGGCATAACGTCAATGACGTCGGTGTCTAAAGCACCTTTTTTAGTTGCAGATTCAGTTTTTTAGGTGATCTTAGATGGGAAGATTGGTTAGTGATACTTGGCTAGTATAGGCTGTCCCGTTGGCTCAAGTTTTTTTTCCTACATAGCTGTTATAGGTTTGCCCAACGCAGACATTAAAGAGGATCAGTGATTCCTGGTTGAATGCTCAGAGTCAAGAGGGTAGTATAGGGTCGT
Source organism: Copidosoma floridanum (assembly GCF_000648655.2). The sequence continues at coordinate 2,906,394 of NW_019379602.1, read as the reverse complement.
CGGTTACTGGGTTTTCCCAGCCTTGCGAAGAACAACTCCGCAGGTGACGTCTGCTAGTAAATGGCTGACTTGGTTTAATAGTGCCCGTCTTTAGTTAATATAGTCTTTTAGTCGACGAATCGCTTCCGGAAATGGTAATAAAAATGTATTTGTTGGCCAGGTAGTTTACACTTAGGTGGATCCTAAAAAGAACCGATGAAATTGATGGTTAAGTAGAGAACGTAAATACTTATAATGGCGCTAAAAAGTGCCAGTGGTGAAACTTCCAAGCTATTCTTATTCCTGATGATGAAGAGCTGGCTACGGTTGCTTGATTGATACCCTGGGAGTCTCGATATATGGAGATTGTGATAGACGGAGGTACGCTGCTGACCAAAGAATATCTCATCTCGGGTCGTTTCCACGATAACCAACCGCTCATCGTTAGACGGGAACATGTGGGTAAGCGCATTGGGGACGCGACGACCAAGAAGGTAGCCGTTGTGGCTGCCCATGTCCCTCAGAGCTTAGAGCTGTTTTCCCTTTCTTACATTTGTAGCCACAAATTCTCTAACTGCACCAGGTGGAATTGTGGGACTCCCTCACAACTCTGATGAGTTGAACCAGATTGTGCTCTGGCTACATATGTTTTCTGGTATTGTGGAATAAGTTTTTTTTTTTTTAAGGCACTCATCGAGTCTCAGGGTAAATGGACACCTAGGTTCCTTTTCCCTTCGAGAAGACTGGCGTCCATAACCGGGATACCCAGCTGCAAGACTATCATCAGCATTCTCTATGCAGCTCATTGAGTTGCCGAAACTCGACTACAATACTGTGGAGACGCTCCAGCCTATTATAACCACACTTATTTAATTATATTGCAGGTAGCTTCGATTTTATGTCGACGCCACCTAGCGGATTTTACTGAACTAAAGAGAAAAGCTGGCGTATTTTGCAAAATTTTGAGCTCATTTATTGCTATTGTTATTAAATTTTTAAGATAAAAAATATACTAAAACCATCTAGGAAGTATAATGAATCAGTGTGCAAAATTTCAACAAAATCGGTTCAGTAGTTTTCGCGGTTAGCGATTACAACGGTTTTAGCGCTTCTGCTTTATGTATTAGTAAGATTACAGCGTTATGTAATATTTTTTTCTAGACACGGGAAAGCCAGCAATTAAGAGATAATTAAGTCAAACGGAATGATAACGACTCAAGAGGAAAATTAATAAATTAGCTAATAAGACGTCTTATTATGGTGACAACAAAAAAGTGACCCATGTAGAATATCTTTCTTTAGTATAGCATATCTATGAAAACTGTGATGCATAACATTCGTACATTATAAAAGTGTACGTATCAGATAAGATTATGTTAAATAACCCTCAGATTGTAAAACAGGCTATGATGAGTTTCTTATGACGCTGCAACAGAAAACATTATAAAATGTACAAGATTATCAAATATATAATGTACTGCTGTAAATTCCAGCCACACTCCATACAGCTTAGTACTTTTCTTATTTGTTTATTTAATCTAATTTCCAATATGTACTCACATGTGACCCTAATATGTTTTAGTATTGTTTGATTGAATTTTTTAGCAAACCTTAAATCTACAGTGAACAATTGCTATGAGTAGTATACCTTAATGCTGTATATTCAGCTTGACAAATTAACAAAATAAGATAGTGAAGTTGTGTAGTTGTATGATTAATAATCATTAATATGTGTTAAAAACAAAAAACTCTACGTCATCGTCTATATTTGCTGATATTTTGTATGTAGGTCTCAAAAAATTAGATATACCTTAGTAGTTGTTTCTAAATATTTAGAGAACAGTATGCAAGTTATATAAGAGAAAAATTACATCTTTAGAGAATATCTAGCTTTGACATTTTTTCATAACAGCCCGTATATGCAAAACAAATTGTGAGGGCTTTTTTTGGAAAACTACAAGGGTAGGCTTTTTTTTAATTTGAGAAAGTCGTTCGTAGTGACTGCACAGGTAGTGCCTTTTCATTTCTTGAGAAAACTTAGAAGGAAAAAAAAAATATCAGCGTTTTCTCTTTGAGTGTTAGGCTTAAGGTATAATTCCCACAAAAATTCATTTTTGAATTTTTTGCTTACAAAAATTATGAAACTCAGTTATAAATACTAGTAAGTAACAATTATTATTTATTAAGTATGGCACTCTAGAGACAATTGTTACAAAAATCAATTTAGAAATAGTTAAGAAAGGGTACTAGATTCTTCTAAGGGACATGAAGTATACGAATTATACCACGGAAAATTACGTATGCGTGTGCAGATAATATTGTTCGTTGCAATGCATGTATTCTACAATGCTAAATTGTATGGAACAAACAACAGATTAGACTATTTACACATACATATTGATGTAAGATATAATAATCAGTCGCTATGTATTATTATTATATAGCCCTCTAGAAAAAAGTATGAGAATTCCTAAAAGTTTTTGATCTTAAAGCTAATTTTATAACGTAGTTTAACTTAATTACGTCTAATATTAACATTAAAATTGCAGAAGTGATTTGCTTGGATCAATGATCTTAAACTGCGCTATCTGTATAGAAAAAAAAAAAAGAAAATATCAATGCTAAGAAACAATAATATACGCCTTTTAATGGACAACTAGCTTCTGTCAATTTATTCTTTAATATAAACGTAAATATAATGTCTAAAATTATTGTTTTTTGAGGTAGATCCTAACAGTGGTACCCTGTTAATGTGGCACGGGCTCCTGTGGTCTTTGGGTTATCGATCAGCTTATTATTTACGATATAAAATACCTTAGAAATGCACTTGAGTGTAGTATCATATAATGTATGTAATAATAAATGTGATTATATTGTGTGAAAAGCCAAGGTTTTTTTTGAGTGACGAAGTGAAAATTACGAATACGTATCAACTCAATAAGAAATAACTAAATTTTGCATGTATCTGTGTCTTCACTGCCATTGAACGTTGGCCATCACTTTATCGCATACTCTATTTAACCTCTTAACCTGTGTGATTGTTATTAGTAATAAAGATAATAAGGTTGATAAAATCATACAACAGTCCTTAACCTAAGTAACCTGCCAGCTGTGCGAGTAAGAATAAAAGCTGTTATTTATGTAGAACTATCAAAAGATTTAGAAATAATTATTAATATAAGTGTTATTGTCTTTACTCCTTGCACTGTAATAAACATAATATGAATTTATTTTACAAATTGAATTATTAATGTACTTACTATTTTACTAATATATCTATTCAAGCATTTATTATAGTCACTCTCACAACCACTAGCAGGAGAGTAAGATTTTAATTCTTGTCTGCTATCAGTATCACAAGAAAAAGCATTCTATTTAAACAAATCCCGAATAAGAACTTCAAACTATGCTCATTATCATTGCTTAGCTGCAAAGCAGTGATTTCGGTAAACTGCAGTTCCAAGTTACAATCTGGGTACCTAAAAATTTTGAGAAAAACTAAAAATTTAATGATAAGAGCCATAGAACTAAATCTTTGCATAATTTATTGAGATTACTCTCTCCAATATTTAAATAATTAAAATTGTAGTAACATTAACTTGATGGTAGATCTCTGTCTTTACCTGATTTTTCATTTTTATTTCATAGCCAGCCACCTTAAAACTTCAGTCATCAAAATTTTTAATATCGTAATATAAGGGTCCTTGCGTAATATCTAGTATTTCTTGGCGTAACATCTAGTACATCTAAAAGTCTTACATGGTGATTTCCCAGCCATTCTCTATTCACGAATAACATAAGATTCAGGTCACAACTGACAAATCAAGTTACTTAATAATCCATTTAAATCCTTTTCTTAATTGGGCATAAAATCCAAGTGTTGAAGAAAAGTATGTAATAGTGACACACAACCTTAATCTTTTTTAAGTCATGAATCTAGCTCTCATATACTGTAAGAGTCAACAGTTATAAAACGTAACTTATGACATATAAAACGTAGTTTCTGTCATTGGATAACAATGTGATGTGAAATCTCATTCTTGATAAGTTTATGACTAACAACCAAATCTTGCTGGTTAATTACAGAATAGTCATTCTCATTTTAATAATACAGTTTAAGCATTTACAGAGAGTTTATCCTTAACTCAAGTCAAGAAAATCAGGCAGTGGGTCTATCACAGCCTGGATACTTATTTCGTAAAGATACTCACAAGTAGTTAAAGTCAAGTTCAGGAATTATTCCATTAATATCTGCAAGTTATACTTTTTGCTTTACAATTAAGTTGCAATCTTTATCTTTGAGTGAATCATGGCACCATTCCACTGGTAATTACTCAAAAGCTTAGGAAAAGAAAATAATGTACCTGAGAACATCTTGTGATTTAAATTTTGTTTTTCTCAACAATCCAACCCTCAAACAGAGCACAATTCATTCTAAAAATAAACTCAGTGAGTGTTGAAAAAATCTGCATAAAAGGATAAATTCACCTTAAAATCTATGCTTATATTTGTATGACAGTCAGACCTTTAATTATTTTAGTATAATGTAATGCTTTAAGCTGCTTCGTACAAATGAAACTTTTTTTAAATAGTGTATCCCTACAGCATGTTACTCGAATAATTGCTAATAATTAGAGCCGATTAAAAATATGTGGAATAGAGATAAAAATACAAAAGTTCATAAGCTGTAAACAACAATATTTAATTTTTTTACCCCACAAGTATAAACATGCACGTTGTTCCACTGTTGAAGAATTACTTGGTTTTTTTTAACAAGTATAACCATAAGTAAATACTGCACAGCATACGTTATACTCATGATATATTAAGGTCACAGTTTTCATATTGAGAACTAATTTTGGCAAACAATGACAAGGAACAATAAGTGCCATCTTCTAAAAGAAATGGCATACGAAACTAGGAAACGATAACTACTATATATTTGCATGGAGAAAACAAGATTTAGAGTCGAAGATTTGGTGCAAGATAAAAAAGGTATTATTTTCTTGCAAACTGAATTACTATTAAAGTAAGTAAATCTTCTACCTACAGATATTGTTATAATTTAAAAAATAGAATCTAGACAGTAGTATATAAGAGTTCTGATGTTATGGTTGCTTCAAGTACGAAATGGTGCTACAGTTTATACCTAGCTTATGAGGGCTCTGCAACAGCGACTTGATTTTGTGGAGGGTTAGTAGAAGGACTGTAAGACATACTTCGTGTTACGGTAAAGGATTATGTAAAATGCAGTAGAAGGTTTATAAAGCTTAAAGTTCGTGGCTCTATACATGTTATAAAAAATATATAATCTATCAAAGATTATTAATAGTTAACTCAGTGACTGCACAGGTAGTGCCTTTTCATAAATTTTTTTACTTAGCAAAAGTCATCAAAATCTCCAAAGTTAATCATACAATAATAAAGCAGTCAATCTTAATCGTGGAAAAGAGACAAAAAATAAATTCGAAGATTTTTTTATAACTCACTCTATTAAGTGATTAAAAAAAACCCAAATTTTCGTCCACAACATAGTTGCTTACTATTTCCTTCGTAGGTACAAATTACACAACTTTTACTTGATCACACTACAACTCTATTATGTTTTAATAGTTTATAGTAAAGTACTGTTTTTATTTCGATAATTATTTTTAGTAAACCATCATATTGCTCAAATAGTTTAAGTAGTGATTTCTTTTTAAAGTTCAATAATGGATTATATGAGGTTTACAGTACATTTTTGCACTTGAAACGTTTTTACATAGTATGTGTTGCACTCTACTATGAGCTAAAATTAATATTTGGCCTTTTATGAAAGTAAGAATGTGAATAAAAACTCTCTTATTATTAAATTTGCTCCCAAGTTCACTTGTTATATCGTCACAGGCTTTCTTACGACAGAAGAAATTTTTGTTATTATGGTCTTTCTATCTCCAAAAAGCCAGCCTTTTTATAACAGCACTAATAAGAATTTTTTCCTCATCAACGGTCAGAACCACTGGCTTACTTCTTACTCTTTGCTCATTCTAAAGATTTAGAGCAGTAACAGCTTAAATGGTTAAAAAACGTAAGATTTTTCAGAAATATTTATTTTCAACTACAGCTTGTTAAATACACCAACAAAAATAAAAGTGGTTCAAAACAGAAATAGTTATCAACAAGTTGAAGACAAAGCACGAAATTTTCGTGGTGAGCTTGAAATTAATAAAGTAAACGGAAAAAACAAACGTGAGATTATGTCGAGTGTTGATAAAAAAGCAGGAGGTGGTTAATAAAAAATCGACAAATAGCAGCAATCAGCTGGCAATGTGAGGCAAGAGACAGAAAAAGTCAGCAACAATTGCGCATTGACGATTGCTTGCGTTTGCCAACTGTTGGCGCTTGTGGCCGACTTTTGCTGCTGACTGATGTTGGTTGCTGTATTAAGTGTAAGCAGGCCCTTCGTCACCATACACTGTGACTAACGTATGAGCACTTACTTGTTATTACTCCGCAGTCATAACGTTTAATTTATAAGCCTACGTATGCCATATGTAGATTTATGAAGAAACTTGTGTTGCTTATTTAATCTAGCCATGCACGTCTCATCTTTGTTACAAATCATAATATTTTTTGAATAGTTGCTTACTTTTCGACAACTCGAGATCTCATGGCTTTCAAAAAGTTTTCTTCTAATATTTTTTCACAAAGAGTAGTATACTTGTGAGGTTTTGGTGAAAAATATTTCTGTCAATAAAAAAAAAAAAACAAGTGCGTACGTCCTGGACACGTTTATGAATATGATGAAAAATACAAGTATTACATTTATTTGGATATGTCTTATAGAGATTGCTGTATTAAATGGAAGTGCTGCTCGTCCTATAAAGGCTGTATTGTAAGCTTAAGTGGAACGTTAAGTATTTTATTGTACATAAAAATAGATTTGAAAAGTACAATCAAAACAGGCAATTACAGCGTTACCTAACATTTTTTTAGAAACTGAAGAGCAAGCCACTAAGAGATAATTAAGTCGAACACAATGACAACGATTTCAAAAGAAGATGAGTAAATTAACTAGTGGACTGTCTTATAGGCAACTAGCACCCCCCCGTCTCGGCTTCACCCGAGACTTACTAAATAAAACAACGTAGTGTGTTGAAATGTAATGTGAAACATTTTTAGTTAGAGATTTTACACATATTCCTGATACATCTCAGAACAAAAATCTTCTTATTAAAAACATATTTTTTCGGAATCCATATAGTTTATTTGGTTAAATAATGAGGTGTAAAAATTCAAAAAAATTATTATGCTGAAAAGTACCGTGCGTTCTTTATGCCATAAAATAATCAGTGGCCATAAGAAGCCGTTGATTTACAGTTTCTCCCGTGTAATTCACGAAAACGGCTATTTTTTAAAGCTGTTAAGANTTAACTTGATGGTAGATCTCTGTCTTTACCTGATTTTTCATTTTTATTTCATAGCCAGCCACCTTAAAACTTCAGTCATCAAAATTTTTAATATCGTAATATAAGGGTCCTTGCGTAATATCTAGTATTTCTTGGCGTAACATCTAGTACATCTAAAAGTCTTACATGGTGATTTCCCAGCCATTCTCTATTCACGAATAACATAAGATTCAGGTCACAACTGACAAATCAAGTTACTTAATAATCCATTTAAATCCTTTTCTTAATTGGGCATAAAATCCAAGTGTTGAAGAAAAGTATGTAATAGTGACACACAACCTTAATCTTTTTTAAGTCATGAATCTAGCTCTCATATACTGTAAGAGTCAACAGTTATAAAACGTAACTTATGACATATAAAACGTAGTTTCTGTCATTGGATAACAATGTGATGTGAAATCTCATTCTTGATAAGTTTATGACTAACAACCAAATCTTGCTGGTTAATTACAGAATAGTCATTCTCATTTTAATAATACAGTTTAAGCATTTACAGAGAGTTTATCCTTAACTCAAGTCAAGAAAATCAGGCAGTGGGTCTATCACAGCCTGGATACTTATTTCGTAAAGATACTCACAAGTAGTTAAAGTCAAGTTCAGGAATTATTCCATTAATATCTGCAAGTTATACTTTTTGCTTTACAATTAAGTTGCAATCTTTATCTTTGAGTGAATCATGGCACCATTCCACTGGTAATTACTCAAAAGCTTAGGAAAAGAAAATAATGTACCTGAGAACATCTTGTGATTTAAATTTTGTTTTTCTCAACAATCCAACCCTCAAACAGAGCACAATTCATTCTAAAAATAAACTCAGTGAGTGTTGAAAAAATCTGCATAAAAGGATAAATTCACCTTAAAATCTATGCTTATATTTGTATGACAGTCAGACCTTTAATTATTTTAGTATAATGTAATGCTTTAAGCTGCTTCGTACAAATGAAACTTTTTTTAAATAGTGTATCCCTACAGCATGTTACTCGAATAATTGCTAATAATTAGAGCCGATTAAAAATATGTGGAATAGAGATAAAAATACAAAAGTTCATAAGCTGTAAACAACAATATTTAATTTTTTTACCCCACAAGTATAAACATGCACGTTGTTCCACTGTTGAAGAATTACTTGGTTTTTTTTAACAAGTATAACCATAAGTAAATACTGCACAGCATACGTTATACTCATGATATATTAAGGTCACAGTTTTCATATTGAGAACTAATTTTGGCAAACAATGACAAGGAACAATAAGTGCCATCTTCTAAAAGAAATGGCATACGAAACTAGGAAACGATAACTACTATATATTTGCATGGAGAAAACAAGATTTAGAGTCGAAGATTTGGTGCAAGATAAAAAAGGTATTATTTTCTTGCAAACTGAATTACTATTAAAGTAAGTAAATCTTCTACCTACAGATATTGTTATAATTTAAAAAATAGAATCTAGACAGTAGTATATAAGAGTTCTGATGTTATGGTTGCTTCAAGTACGAAATGGTGCTACAGTTTATACCTAGCTTATGAGGGCTCTGCAACAGCGACTTGATTTTGTGGAGGGTTAGTAGAAGGACTGTAAGACATACTTCGTGTTACGGTAAAGGATTATGTAAAATGCAGTAGAAGGTTTATAAAGCTTAAAGTTCGTGGCTCTATACATGTTATAAAAAATATATAATCTATCAAAGATTATTAATAGTTAACTCAACAGAGAATTTAGCAAGTTACATTCGAAAAAAGCCCAAAAAGAAGAAAGAAAAGTTGAGTAGTAAATATAGAGTATAATTTATGTACAGTAAAAGCTCGTGTACAACGCTTAACTAGTGAAGTTTACTTGATTATATACAGTGCTTGATTTATTGTGAGTATAAATTATTAATATTTTTTAATATTGATGTAATACATGTATTGTGATGAAAAAATTCTTATACTACTGTTTTATCAGATTCAATGCTGGAATGTCAGCTGATATTTTAGGTAATTCACCAGGTTATTTATCAGTTGAATTTTTTTATACGATATTGCACTTGATTTGTTATATAAAAAGTCACGTAATATAATATTTGCATACGTGGAACCTTATGTAATACACAAGTAATATAAATTATTTTAGATAGATTTTTTACTAAAATGTCATTTAGCGTATCACAAATCGACGCTCTGGACGAGGACTGTGCCCAGATTGGCCCTGGAGGAAAACTATACCCTGTCGTTGTCCTGGTAGTTAATTGTGCCCTTTTTTTTTAGTACAGGCGAAGGCTATGCCCTTTTTTGGTTCCATACGAGGACTATGCCCTTTTTTTTGAGTCCAGGCGAAGACGATGCCCTTTTCTCGCATCTGGAGGAAGGCTTATACCCTTCTTTCTGGTACGGACAAAAACTTTGATACTTTCTTACAGTCTGAGTTAAAAATATATTCATGTCTAGACAAAAGCTAGGTTAAAAAACATTCAAAAATTATTTACTGACCCCTCTTATGTTGAACTTCTCCTTAAACAAAAAAAAACTTTCAGAGTTTCTGATTTAGGATTTTGGCAGCTTACAGCCACTAGTACGCTGGAAAAAGCTCACAACAACAAAGTTTCTAAAAACAATTTAACATTTTATATTAAGGTCTTACGATACTTGTATCCAAGCATCTATTGATGACTTTGTAAAAGAAACAACACTTATACATTATTCTTAGGAAGTCCAGTGGCTTTAGTATTTGAGGTTTAAATAAGTGTTTGATAAAAAAAGAAAATGAGCTAGCTTTTTAAGAGATTTCGTAAAGTAAGTATTATAAAAATTGTAGGCGACAACCACTATATAAACATATTTGACTATACGTCTAATAAAAAACACAAATGTAAGGTGAGCTTAACTAAATTTCATTTCATTCAGGCTCCAGAAAATTACCGCATCTTGGTCCAGATTTGCAAAAAATAGAGTAATCTTCTTCCAGACTAGAAGAAAGGGCATAGTTTTCGTCCGGACTACACAAAAGGGCATAGTCTTCGTGTGGACTACATTAAAAGGCATAATTTTTGTCTGGACTTTGGAAAAGGGCATAGTTTCTGTGCAGGCTTCAAAGTAGGGCATAGTCAACGTCCGGGGAATTGATGTCATGTATAAACAATATTATAAACGTCGTAGCACTTAGACAATTCAAAAATTTTAACTGTACATGCCATTAAGTACAATTGCTTGTATGTCAGTAGAATGTGGCTGATGAAAGCATTGTCTGGAATTTTACAGACATTGGTTAAAAGTTTGTCACTTTTTACATTAAAAAAAATTTATAAACTCCACTTAACACTAGTTGTACTTTCATCCTTTTTTTCCATCTACCTTTACACTTGTACAACTATATTTATACAAATACCAACTGTAAGAGACATGTAACCATGCTTCTTTGTTGACAGTTTCAATATTCCACAAGCCTTACTAATTCTACCTACAATGCTTGATAAATTAGTCATACATTATTAGGTACTATTACATGTTTTACACTACTGTCATGTAGCTGTTACTTTCTTCATACGGTACCATTGATACAAGATTTATTTACAAGTAATAAAAAAAAATGAATTGTCAAAAAAAGCATATTGTTTCAAAAGTGTCTAACACTAAAATGTGTCAGTACTCATTACGAGAGACGTTTGTATTCACAATAGTATTTAATGTGGCACGATTTGTTAAATAACCATTTATTACTTTTTTTCTATAAATCCTTCAATTATTTGATTAAAAAGTTTAGTTAATTTACTGTGCTTCTATTGCAAATGCTAAATTAAATCACTACAATAGCTTTCTTTACTTCCACTAACGTCAACAAGGCAAATAAGCTAAGGGTAAGAAAAAAGTGTGTAGGGCTGGCCCAATTAAGTGCACCTTTAACCATTTGGGTCCCTCGAACAAAAATTTATTAGCTACCCCCATCCCACTCTGCTTTGCTCTGTAACTCTTATTACTGCTCTATAATCGACCCACTAAATTGACGTCTTTCTACATTGTTAACCAGAATTTAAAACAAATCTTCACACATTTACGACGTACTATTGCAGTGCATTAAGATTTTCTGTACACGGAACGCTCCGCTATGCACAGAGAAAAACTTATTTAAATCAGTTCTTAGACTGCCATTAAATGTAACAATTTAACTTCGCTCACATTTAAAAATAAACAGACTACATTCTTTTTTTATCAAAATTGCCTTTTAGATTATTCAAGATTCACTTTTCAATTATATAAAGTACAACTAAGATTCAAAGAAATAGAATAATTTGATGCAGTAGAAAACTAAAATTTAATTATTTTAGGGATGAGAAATTTGTTGTTGAACTACACTTTTGACTTTTAGTATGGGATCTTATTCTGTTTAAATAGAAATGATTTGGATCCCGAATACTTAAAAGTGCTACATATGCCTGAACAAGTTGAAAAATAATTATTTTAAATTAATTTTAACGTTGTCAAAACTTAGACTCAGGAACTTATCTATTGTCATCAAAAAAGGAGGTACTGAAGCAAGCTATTACTAGCCACAACTTATACAGAAGTTTAAAAACTTCTTAATTTGATTGGAACGAATTTTTGTAGTCTCTTTTGCTAGACTCTTTAATGTAGGCACCACTTAAGTATGACTTAAGTCTTGCAACATGTGGACAAAACTATCAGTACCATTGGTGTCCATGTAACGTTCTGTGTTAGTACCTACATGAATCTTATGGGCATAGAGACTGTCAGCAGGACAGCGAAATATTAAATGTTAATGAAATGTCAATAAAAAGTCATGCTTCACAATGCTGAGATAATTTCTAAATATTATAATATATTTTTGAAAGTACTTTAAAAGTGACATATGGTCTATGCTGTATGCTAGCAACAACTTTAACTAACAGATAGAGAGTGAGAAATTTTTAATGTCAAGTGCCATTTGCAGAAAGATTAAGAATGACTCACAATTAGATAATCATTTAGTAAAAAATTGGATGCGACTTTACAAAAACCATTCGCTGCCCCAATTCTGCCCATAATTTTTTTGCAATAATTTTTACCAGAGCTCTACGATGCGGCAATTGTTAGTTCTAATAAAGAGGGGGACCTCTTTTTCGTGAGATTTTGAAAATTAAACTGCTTATTCCGCGCTAATCTTCTTTATCAGTATTAATCTAAGATTATGTATAAAGCATTATAGATAAAACTATGGATGAGATTATGGCGTCCCTTGTCTTTAGAACTAAATGAGTATAAACTTTATTTCCACTTGAGCTCTGCCAATCTCGGACAACCAATTTTTGGAAGCCCCCTACACTATCTATTGGCCAATCAACTTGGAATGACTCCGCCATTCAAATGCACCTACTTTTATGACACATCTGTAATAAATAGAATTTTCTTTACTGCTTTGCCTTTAACCTTTAATTATAATCATTATAAGTTTTTATTTGAATAACCTTAATATGGGTTTTGACTTACTCTTAATTGTGAGAAAGTTTTATTTATTTGTATAAAAATACTGTTCAACATGTCTTAAACATTAAAATAAACATTATTTTACACTTTTAGCGAGGCCAAAACAAAAATATTAAAGACTAGATAGTGTTAAAATGTTGGGATCAAAATCTGACGAGTTTTGAATTTTAGTAGAAAAGTTATGCACAAATTTATGCTCTTAGATATGAGAGTTTGAACTTAAATTTCTTGTATTTAATAGATACAAAATATGTTGTAAGAATTTTTCTGACTTTTTTTATCCCAATAGGACCATAAAGATTTATTAATATATTGTGCTACCTGGGAGATGAATTAACTAACTTCATATTGATAAATTTAAAACGAATACCTACGTTCAGTATAAATTGGAGGAACATAATGTTAATGAAGCTATTGTTTGTAGCTTAAACTAAAGCAATACTTTCTTTATGTGAAATATCTTGTATGTTCAGCATCAAAATTGATTAATGTTTGTAGGTAATTGATTTACTTAGTTATCTTGTAACTCGTTTTTGAGGCTTTGTATACTGTAAGTTATTATTCTTTTTTTCAAACTGCAATAATTAGATTCATAACCTGCAGATTTTAATGATCTTAAAAAACTTGATAAGGAATTACTGCTGGTGTAAGGGATTTTTTAATTTCAACCATTAGTTTGCTTGTGCCATGATCAAAGATAATTTCTAGTTCTTTACGTAAAAAAATACACTTTAATTTTCTAGTTATTTTCCTTTTTATTTTAGATAACAACATAAAAAGTTTTTTTAGAGAACTAACAAAATATTGTAAGCTATTTCTGAAAAAGACAACTGTACTGAATTATCACGTAAGTGTCGTGATAAAAACAGAAATGGAAAAATCATAAGATTGATAAAATGGGACAGTTACATCAAATACATTCAGCAAAGATTATTTTTTTGCTAAGTTTTTTGTGTTAGCTCAGAGATCGTAATTCTCTGATAAACTGCATCTAGATGCTTTAATAACCACACTTTACTGTTTGTGGTTTACTTCACTTCCATTTTTAGTGACCACTTCCACGTGAGAGAACTATTCTGTATTTTTAAATTTATTTATATTCTAAATTATTGTCAGAGTCTGTAGTTTTAGGCAGTTGAACTCTTTTTTGTGTATAGAAGAACTTAAGCTCATAATTTATTTATAGAGAGTTAGCGTGCCAAGTGCTCAGAAGGTAGAGCTCTACTGATATGTATATAGAAAAAAATAGTTTTGTTACTACAAATGTCAGTATTAAATTTAATTAACTTGTTAGCTTTAAATTATTATATAAAATAATATATTTTTTTAAATATGAGGAATCTAATGATTACCATACATTAATATCTTTGTTACATCAGTGCAATGAATTTGTTATTACTTTCCGAGATCTGAGTGATAGGGCGCAAGTACCTTAGAGCAGGGAATCGGATTTTTACCATTTAGAGTGGCTCCGGTGCTGATCAGCAGTGCGTACTCAAGAATCACATTTAACGACTGGCATTTTGCCTAGACTAAATTCTTATTATCTAAAGTTGTAGTATACACTCTTGTCAAAAAGAGAGGATGCTTCGGTTCACAATCTAGATGATACCACTACCATGCCAAATAGTAAGGCATGCCCTAGAGTTTACACGAAAAATCAATTTGTTATCAGTTTTCAAGAGATCTAGAATCTTCTACCACCGTCATCAGTGAGGGCTTATGCCCTGAAAGTTATACATGCTTAGGAAAGGAGAGAGTCTAGAAAGTGAGTAATGCTCAAATGAAATCACTTTGATTCTGAATCTTAAGGTTATGCATGCAAATAACCAGTGCAATGTAGTTAAGGTAGACTTCTATCTATATCAAAAATAAATCACTTTTCGTGACGGACCGTATAGGATCGAAGACAGAATAACTTCCCACTTGACCCAATTTAAAGTTAAAGTCATAACTGTGCTTCTTCAGAAACCCCTGGCTTTTTTATAGGGAGTAGTTGACTTTGAATACGCGCTGGCTCGACAGTAAGGCAAGAGCGCTTGCCAGGGGAAAATCTTAAGAAAAAGACCTTAGCCAATGATGTAATTGACTTGAGTTGCTCTAGTTTGGCTACTTAAGAATTATCACATCTCACCTTTAATTTGCTCTCTTTCATGCATCAAAAAAAGGAAAGATTATTTAGTTTTGTACTTTTGCCATTTTTTTCCTTTTACTTATAGATTTTACAAATTTTACTTAAAACTTTATATTAACAACAAAAAAATTGCTGGTAGATTGAAAAAAGTTAAAAGTTAATGGAAGCTGATGGTTCGTGATAACCGTCTCACTACTGTTACAATAACTGTTGCAACAGACTTGAATGAATACACGAACGAAGCCTAGCATAAGTAAATGTTAGTTATATTTGAACATAGGCTTCGTTCGTGTATTTATTCAAGTCTGTTGCAACAGTTATTGTAACAGTAGTGAGACGGTTATCACGAACCATCAGCTTCCATTAACTTTTAACTTTTTTCAATCTACCAGCAATTTTTTTTCATTTCTTGCTGCTAATTAAGTTCGAAGGTTTTAAAATTGCGAAGGTTTTTCTTTATATGGGATAAGGTATACGATAAAACCAGGAGCACAATGTGTATAAAGAAGGAAATACAAAACGATCATAGTTCAATTTCAAAGTATGTTCAAATCTCTCGTCTTATAAAATAGTTACAAAATTTGGTTTTGATGCAATTACTAATTTATCAATATAATAAAAAAAGAATACAAGAAAATAAAAAAACATAGCGTAGTTATTAGACACTATTCAACCCTAATTAATCGCGAATTTGAAATAAATTAAATAATATGCTTTTTCCGTTCGCACAATTCACTCTTTCGTATCTTAAAATTATACAACTTTTTGGATAAACTTGCTTCGTAGAGCATTGACGCTACTCCACCTGTAACAATGATATAACATTCAACTCACGAGAAAACGCCTTTTTTTATAGAAGTCTTACACGATATTTACGATTGACGTGGCTCTAGTATATCAATAAATCATAATTTTAATTAGTTCAATGACATACTTCAGATTTTCGTTTTTATTTTGATTTAATTACCATTAAACGCAAAATAATAATTGTAAATAAAGAAATTTGGATTTACCTATACGATCTCTCTCGTGAACAAGTTTCATGTACTGATAGACAATAATTAAATATTGAACTGAAATCCCTTACACTCTATACTCTATTGGAC
Organism: Copidosoma floridanum; assembly: GCF_000648655.2. Next base: position 2,890,270 of record NW_019379602.1, on the reverse strand, counting down.
TCAATAATCTCTTGAATATAGTATTTAAAAAAATATAACGAGTACAATCGTGGGCTCTTCACATAATCAACGGGATCTAGGCTAGACAACACGGTAGTACGATATACAAAAACAACAAAAGAAATGAACTTCAAAAAGAAAGAGATAGGCTAGTCAGTCAGCAAAAAAATATGAGTACGCCTACGAAGCCACCGCAAGGGATTTATTGCTTCTGCGATGAGGAATTATCGTAATAATAATTCACGAACTTCTTTTAATTGCCTATTAGATAGCCCCCTTTTACTCACGCAGACTGGGAAGAGAAAACAGGCACAGGTGAGAGGCTTGGGATGAAGAAGACCGTGTTTCCGGAGAGGACACAGAGAAGAGAGACAGTGGTTGCTGAGCACCCCTCAATCGTTCAACTTAATTAGGTCCGGTTCATGAGGAACTCTTCTTCTGAATGACAATCACGTCTTTTCTCTCTAGCCTCTCTCTGCTTTTCCCTTTTCTGTAGTGAGTCGCCGAAACCGATGTCTGTATTCGGGCATTTTCGCGTTTCCTCGCTCCCGGCTGGGGCCCTACGTGTCTAGTCCCTGCAACTTTAAAATGATAGTAGCATTTAATTAACTTTTTTTTGTTTGTGCTAGTCGTTGGAGAGACCCTCGTCTCATCGTGCTCTGAGATTTCAGAAATTTCGTTACCTGTATAGAAAGCAACTGTAGAAATTGTCTTATTTAATATCTCTGAGTTAGGATGTAAAAAAGTAAAAAAAATTAACAAGATTCTAAATAAGGATTCTGCAGATGGCTTGTATAATTTCATGTGAGGAAGAAGGAGACAACTCGGTCAATCTTTCTACATCTTTCATATCTACAGAAATGAGCGAAAAAAATGAGATCATTTTTTTAAAGTTTAGGATACTTGGTCTATTTGACTTAAGGGTCCTACCCAAATGCGATGAATAGTTTTTTCAATTTCCTGACCCATTCTCCTGCATGAGAGCTTTATATCAATCAGAAGAAATCTACTCCTATAACGAAAGTAACGTTGAGTGAAATGTTTTTTCTACATTTTTTAAAAAATTTCAAACAATTTAATAATCAACTAATTGTTTTTAAATACCAAAAAAATATAGTTTTTTGTTATGTTAAAATGACAATTTTCTAAGATGAAGCAAACAAAGCAAATTTGGTCATAATAAGTATAAATATGAGCATCACTATATTTAGCAACGTTTTTAAAGAATACCTTCATTAACAAAAATCATAGTACAGTTTCGGAAAAAGTGACTTTAAATAAAATATAAGATTTGTGTACGTCAACTGTTAAGTAAAAAAAGTTTAAAAGCAAGTATCTCAAAATAGAGAAAGAGTTTTTAGCCACATGTAAACTTATTGCCAAGCCCCTCCCTCAGCGTAAACATCCGTACGATTTTACCAAACAGCCCTCCCATTAAACAATATACGGCATTTGGGTATGACCCCTCATCGTAGTGAGCACTTGTGTGTGTTATATATTTATCTAATTCAATTATATTTAACCTAATCTAGAAGTTTGGATTCCTAATTATTATTTATGAGTGCAGCAGTTTCTAGTTAAGCTTTTGTATTATTTGACTTCCATAGTTTGTTTATACAAGCAAAAAATATTTTGAAATCTTTCAATGACTAGTGAGCACATGCCAACATGCATACAGTGCGTGAGTCATGTTTGGATATAGTACCGCATCTTTGAGCAAACTTGCAGGTGATCTACTTCTTGTGAGATGCATGTTGGTCTCTGCTTTTAATGATTTTTTTCTAATTTTGCATGGAAAACTTTGAAGAAAAAGGACAAAAAATAAGTGATAGTATTTCTACGTAACATCTGTCTTACTTATATACAAAACAATTTTCACAACTTTGTAACTGTAATTCTTGTGAGCGATTGTGTTAATATAAATAATTTACAAGACTATTCATAAATAACATAAATTATAATATAACACCATTGTGTGACCACATTAATTGCTTTAAATACTAACACTAACTTATAGCAAGAAAAATATAGCAAAAATGTCTCTATTAAATTCTGTAGCAATTTTAATTTTGCAACCTAAAAGTTCCTACTAGTGAGAAGTATGAAGACTGTTGTCTTTTTAAATATCTATTTTTTTTTTATATAATATATGAAGAACAAAAAAAAATTTGACGTCTCTTTTACGATACAATTTAGCATTCAACAGTTCTTAACACAAGCATTTGCGAAACTTTAATTTACGAGCCAAGAGATTCACAGCATGAGCCGAAGGCCATGGCCATAACCAGGATTACAATTAAGCTTTCTTAAATGAATTTGTATAATTTTTTTTTCTAAATACCTGAAATTAGACGATAAGGGTGGTATTTAACAGTTACAAGACGGAAAAAATTATTTTTAGTAACTGTTGTATCTTCTTCCTTGATGAATTCATCATAAGAATCTATTTTTTCTTAGAATAACCATGCAGAGCTACAAGCAATTAGATTAATTGACATTTTTCCTTTTAGTACGAAATTACCAGGGTGACCAAATATTTTCTGTTAGAACAACAATTCATAGAAAAATTGTCATACGTAGAATTGAATTAAAAATGTAACCTTGACCAGGATTTTAACCTGGAACTCTTTACTTCTTGAAAAAGCGCGTTACTAATTTTGAATTTTGCCACGAAGGTCTTGGTGACTATTATTTCTAATTACTTCATTTTATAACCCTGGTGATTTTTAAATAGTGAAATTTTGTTTTCATATTACAAATGAAACAAAAAAAATTTTTTCGTCTTTCTTATACAATTTAGCATTTAATAGTTTTTAACATAAGCATTGGTAAAACTCCAATTTACGAGCCAAGAAGTTGAGAGCACAAGCCGAAGCAAAGGCCATAATGAGAAGCACAAAAAAGCCTTCTTAAACTAATTTGTAAACTACTTTTTTGCCGAAATACCTTAAATCAAGCGGTAAAGTGATATTTTATTGTTACAAGACGGAAAAAGTATTTTTGTAACTGTTTCATCTTCATTCCATTGGAAAAAAAGAACTTGGACCCTATAAGTACCGGACAGTAGAGCTGCCCACTGTGCATGCGTATCCACTATATCCAAGTTATTACGTGGATATACGGTGCGTTTCGGTGCGAATAGACACTACGTAAATTAATCGACATTTTTCCTTTCAGTACGAAATTACCAAGCTGACTCAACTTTTTCAGTTAAAGCTAGGATTCATAGAAAAATTGACATACGTAGAATTAAATTAAAAATGCCACCTTGACCAGGATTTTAACCAGGAACTCTTTTCTTGCCAAAAAAGAACGTTACCAGTTTTGCAACCGAGGTCTTGGTGAATCCTCTTCTTAATTACTACATTTTATACTTTTGTTCATTTTTCAACCAATGCCTGCTCATATGGTAAATAATAACATTTTAAATTTATCTAATTTTATTGATGGGTTAGTATTCATCTGAGTAATTAAATTTATTGACATTTGCTTATCTTGTACAAGATTGCCAAGGCAACTGAATTTTTTGAGTTAAATCTACAATTCGTTGAAAAATTGTCATGTGTAGCAAGTAAAAGAAATGCCGCCTTAACCGAGATTTAAACTTGAACCTCATTTATTTCCCAAAAATCATGTTACCAATTGCACGACTGAGGTCTTGGTGACTCCTCTTTTAAATTGTTATAAAATATACTTTCAGCAATGTTTCATTTGACGCCTTTACAATTTTTTTACAATTGCTACATATAACTATTTTTCTATGGATCGTAGCTCTAACTGAATAAATTCAGTTGCCTAGGCAATCTCATACTAGATGAAAAAATGTTGATAAACTTAACTACCTGCATTTATACTAGCCCATTGATAAAATTTATATAAGTTTTAATTTTCCTACGTACCATATGAGTAGGCGTCGACTAATAAATCGCTGAAAGTATATAATGTAGCAATTGAGAAGAGTAGTCGCCGAGACCTCAGTGGCAAAATTGGTTATGTGTTTTCCTAACAAGAAAAGAGATCCACGTTCAAATCCTACTCGAGATGGCACATTTATTCTATTTGCTAAGTACAATAATTTTTCTTTGAATCGTAGTTTTCACTGAAAAAGTTGAGCTGCCTTGGCAATCTTGTACGAGATGGCAAAGTATCAATAAATTGAGTTATACGCATTAACTCTTACTCATAGATAAAATTAAATTTTGTCCTTATATTTTTATATAAAACATGTAGAGCTACCTTAATAATTAGGATTTAAAGATTAAAGCTAACTTAACATTTAATTTCTGTGACACAAGAATATTAATTAAGAGATCGATGCTTAAAGTATTTTTTGCAAGAGGTAGAATTTATAACTGAATTGTGCATTTCGAGAAACCTATTAAAGGCTTACTCAAAAAGGGGAATGCAATTATGTTCTTCCTGACGAGCACAGGCTTACTTTGCTTTTTAATAAGTGCTAATATTTTCTCGTTACATTTGCTTGTTCTGCTTAAAAGATTATTGTGAAATGCATTTAAATAAAAAATATCTATGGTGCTTTTTCCTCACAGTAATATCAGTAATGACTTTGCTGTCTGTCATTGTACTATTAAGGAATGAAGGACATATTGTAGTAGAATCCAAGTTTAAGTGTCAAGCCTACAAGTAAATACATTTTCTGCAAAACTTGTGACATCACTGTCTCCTACCTTAGTTATACCCTGATAACTATAAATTTTACTGACTGTAAGTGCGTCATAGTAAATACACTGTTGTAACGAAAAAAGTATATTGTACGAGCTATAACAAAGCTTAAAACTTTGCTGGAATGTATTTTAAGTCAATAAAGACTTTTTTGACTTATAATAAGACACTGTTAGATCTAAAAAACTCTTTGATCTGCTTTCATGTAAGAAACTAATTGCTTACAAAATAGAAATAATGTAGTTTTCCAGTAATTTAAAAAGAATGAGTATAAGTTACTTCTCATTAATATTTTTTTAATTTAATAGTTCATAAAGCTGTACATTATTTTGCTATTATTAACCATTTAGTGATTATTAAATTATGATATAATTGAAATGGACCTTGATGTTTCTCGTTGTAGAATAGCTCATATGATGTGTAGTAAAGAATGAATCACTAAAAATAAACCTGTTTGTGATATTAGAGACATGATAAAACGAGATTTTTAGTTACTGATTTTTTTTGCAGGAACCAGCATGGAAGACCCATAAATGGAGAAAGGGAGCTAACCATGACCTTGTATTTCAGAAACCTCGCAGAAAATTTCACTTTAAACAAATTGCACGGTAAAAAAATCTTTTTATTTTATGAAAACAAATTAAGTTTTTTTTTCTGTACTAAAATTAATATTAATGAAAGAGCTGTGAAGTTTACGTCAAAGCTGTTTGGAAGAGCATTGTCAAGAAGAATAAAGGCAACAATTCTATTTGCAACAGAAACGGGAAAGTCACAAATGTACGCAGAAAAACTAGATATAGTGTTTGGACATGCTTTTCATTCTAAGGTAAGTTTTTTTTTTCTTCTAGAACCTAATATTAATAAAATAAGACAAAAAAACATTACTAATACATGTAAGTCTATTAATGAAAAAAATACTCAATCCTAAGCACTATTAAAAAACTCATTAAAAAACTAAAATTAGAATAGTTTCAAAGAAAAATGCAGACAATTGATTTGAAAAAAGGTATTCTGTTCCTGATTACTTGTGAAACATGGTATCTAATGAAAACATTAAAAAACATAATGCAGAATAGTGCCACTTAAAAAATGCCAGTTATAACAAAAAGCAACTGTACTCTGAAGATTAAAAAAAAAGATAAGATGGGTGATAATAAAAAATGAAAAAAAAAACATATAAAAAATAATAGATTTGCGCATATTAGAGATCCACAGTTAAACCGTAAAAAAAAATACATAAAAAAGGAACTGTGATAATTAATTAAAGGTTACTTATAAAAGTGAGTCAAAAATAAAGACATACAAATGTCCTTAACTTTTACAAACGTTACTACAACAACAACAGTACGTGCAGCTATCGTAACAACTTCTTATACCATCAGAAATAATTTTAATTCTAATTCTCAAAAAATAATGAATCTTGTCTCTACTACTATGATTACTACTACGTCCATTAGTACCACCACCAATCTTTTTTTTTTTTTTGTGGAGGGAGGAAAAATGCATTGAGGCACACCGCAGGGACAGCGGTAGTGTGGAACTCAGTGCATTTTGTTTATTAGACCACCCATACCCACTAGAACCCCCCCCCCCCATGCCACGTAGCTTTTGATCCACCCTGGCACCGCGTTAGCATTACTTCAGGGTGGAGCCAAGGGGGAGACATCGCGTCTCACAGCGTTAACGAGTTAACTTGCCACCCGTTGCTAGAGGTGCTAATGCTCTAGAGTCCTGAAAAGGACTTGAGGTGCCTGGGGACCAGCACCTTCGCTAGCGCTTCATAGTAGGCTGCCTACTTATCCAGCGACACTATAAGCTTAATGCTTTCCCTTGCTGATAGGTAAAAAGTACCCAGCGTAGCGTGGGTCCACATTAGCCTGTCTTTATACTCAAGGCGTTTTTGCCTTATTTTAATCCTGCTTGGGCCTTATCCCTGGCCTCTTATAGGGGTCTTCTAAATAGAGGGCAGCTTTCGCTGCCTGCTTCGTGATTGTTTTCCGTTGTTGGGCAAAGGAAGCACCGTGCTGGGCCTGGACACTCTTTCTTCCGGTGGTTTAAGCTTCCATACCAGAAGCAAAGCTTGGATCTGTTTTCGTTCTTACAGTTGCCTGAGACGTGTCCATATTCCAGGCATTTGTAACATCTTGTTACTTCAATTTTTCTTCGAATTCAGCAGCTTACAAAGCCAACTCGTAACCTCCCTTGCTTTCCTATTTGTCTGTCAGATGCTTCGTTCACCTTTATTTAAGCCAGCTTCTGTCCTCTGGCATTTGGCTTTAAAAGAGCTACTTATGGCTCCTGGCTCTGACGTCCAAAAGTCCTAGCAAAAACCTCTTTGACCTCATCTTCCTCTACAATGGCATCCAGGTCTCGGACCTCTAATGTCACTTTTCTGTTGCTCATTTTGACAGTACCCTGTCCAGCTACCAACTTTTCAATTTACTGTGAGAATGCAGTAGCATTCTCTACACCTTTGGCCTTAATAAGTATGTCTCCTTGTTTTGTTGTGACAACACTTTGGACTGCCACGTTAGTCTTATCAGGGTCAAAGTTCGCCTTGATCGTCTTCAGCACCGTTGCAAAGATTTTTCATTCAGCCATCTTCACTACTACTGTTGTTGTGGCGTCTACTTTTTTATTCCGGCTTGTTTTGTCATTCAGGGGAATTTCTTCTTGTTTGCCACTGCCTGTTTTCTTTTTCTTTGAAGATATAGTCCTCTGGAGTTTCTCAAGGCTTTCCAATGGGTTCCTGTTTCTTTTACTTCGTTCTATTATTTTAGGGCAGTATTCAAATTTTTTTTCTGTACATGCCACTAAAATTATCTCGCCTTTGTTTCCTCCACTGCAGAGATTTAAATGACGACTTCCAAGCGTTGGTATACACATCTTATTTAGTAAGACAGCCTTTTCTTAGCACGTCTGCCTTTTAAAGATGCTTAAGCGTGGCTTTGAGCTCATTTTTAACAGCGTTTACTGTGTTGCCATACTTATCGTTAATTATTTGTAGCGTCTCTGTAATGTCTTTCGTTGCTGATTGGACTCCATCAGCAATTTGCTGTTGATTCACTCTGATCATAGTGACACTTTTTTTTAAGAAGGTAAGATCCTACCATGTCTGTTTGCTAAATACTGACACGTTGCTGTCCTCAGTGTTGTTAGTGCCTATACTAGACAGGCTTTGTCTTCGTCCTTTGTCTGTGAGAAAAGGCCATGGAACATTTAGCAGTCCCTGTTGGCCATAAGACACGTCTTTTTGGCCCCCCCCTCCCCAGAATCCGTGGGGCCTGCGACAGTCACCCGGGCTTTCACCGAATCGGAACTGCCAGCGGATTTTCTCAGAGACGTTACCGCCTGGGGTACTAGTTTTGCTTTGACGTTTTTCATTTTGGCATCTTTTTGAGTGTCGTACTAACCCGCGAAGGCTAGCACTACCCTTTTTTTCTAGAAATAAGTATTTGAAAAGTGTTAAAACCAGGGCAGCAGCCCTCTGCTACCAAAGAGAACCGCTACTTGCTCGGTCCGGCCAGGAGTTGCCACTCTCCCTCAGTCCCAGCCGCGGAGTCTGCCCTGGCATTGAGTAACAATTGTAAGAATGGTGTTCGTGTGTACTGTATGTATGTGTTGGTACACAACGGTTATCCCAGCGAGACGAGCGGCAGGTGTACAGTCCCACGACCGCGCAAACAACCCAACAAAATGGGCTGGCACAAGACACTAAGGTGCCGCCATATAGCCTCCTCATTGGTAGTAAGCCTAGATTAGTCGGCCCACCACGTCTTTTTTGCTTATGAGGCGTACAGCCATATCAGATGTGGTTACCCAGACTCACCTGGGCCTCATTATCCGGTTTCACCCGCCGTCAGGTCTCCAACGCAAGCCCGGAAAAGGACCCGCCACATGCAACCCAAAACAATTCGTAAGTGTCCCTGTGTTTGTTTAGTGAGAGTGTGTGATGCATGCACCACCACTACTCCTAACACAATAACCACCAGTACTACTATTACTACAACTACAACTAATACTACTCCACTAGAACACCTTCTAGGGGCTGTAAGACCTTGTCATGACACTTGGGGGCGGGGGGCACAAAGATGTGTCTTACGGACAATAGGGACTGTTAAATATTTTATGGCCTGTTGTTATAGAACCAGGACGAAGAAGATGCCTTTGAAACCTAGGCAGTATTGTTAGAGACGACAGTTACGTGACAGTATTTAGCAACCAGATCCAGGAGGAGCTCGAGTCAATAGAAAATTATGGTACATAGCTGAGAGCAAAGCGAAATGAAAAAATTAAGCAAGTTCAACTTGCAACAAGTGAGCTTGAAAATGCTCAAAGCTGTAAGCCAGAAGTATGGGAATATTGCTAATGATATAAAAAACGGCATTAAAGCTGCACTTGAACCCCTGAAATTAGCCCAGAAGGCTAGAAACGATATCTCTTTTACAGAAGAGAAATTTTTTAATTGGTGAAAGGATCGCTTCCAATCTTTGCAATACAGGGAACAGCGTATAGAAATTCCTAACGACAAGTCTAGAAAATAACCCTGAATACTGCCTTTAAGAAAATAGAGTGAGTTGAAAGAGACAGGAGTCCATTAGACATCCATGAAAAAAGCCAACAAGTTATTTTCTACTCAGAAAAAGAAAAGAGACAGAGGTCAAAAAGAAGAGGTTCTCCCAAACGACCAAGAAGGCTAAAAAAACAAAGTAGACGTGATGATAACCGTACTGGTGAAGATGGTCGAAGGGTGGACCTTTGTTTATGTGCTGAAGTCAACGAAAGCGAACTTAGACCCGGACAAGGTGAATGCCACAGTTCAAAATATTGTCAGCTCAAAAAAAGGAGACATACTTATAAAATAAGAATGTGTAGAGGATGCGATTTCATTGTCATAGCAAATTGAAAAGCCGGTAGCTGGGCAGGGAACGGTCAAACTAAGCACCAAAAGAGTGACACTAGAGGTGCACGACCTGGACGCTATTGTCGAGAAAGACGAAGTTAAAGAGCCTTTTTTTTAAGGCTTTTGAACTTAATAGCCAGGAGTCTAACCCAGCTTTCTTAAAACCAAATACGAGATGACAGAGGATGGCGTTGATAGCGGTGGACAAAGTAACTGCTGGACAATTAGAGGATTAAGAAAGGTTAAAAGTTGGCTTTGTAAGCTGCCAAATCTGACGAAGAATTAAAGTAACAAAATATTACAAATGAATGGGATATGGACATGTCTCAGGTAGCTATAAAAAAGGAAATAGGTCCAAGCTTCACTTCCAGTGTGAAAGTTGCAACCACCGAAAGAAAGAGTGTCCAGGCCCTGAACGGTCCCTGTCCAACGATAGATAACAAGCACGAAGCCAGCAGTGAGAGCTGCCCGCTGTTCAGAAAGGCGCTAGAAGAGGAGAGAAAAAAGGCTCAAGCAGGATGCAAATAAGGAAAAAGACCTTGAGTATAAAGGTGGGCTAATGTGGATCCTCGCTGCGCTAAGTACTTCTACCTATTAGCAAGGGAACGCATCAAGCCTATAGAGGCGCTTGCTGAATAAGCAGCCTTCTATGAAGCTCAATTTAGGGTGCTAGTCCTCAGGGACCCCGAGTTCTTTTCAGGACTTAAGAATATTGGCAGCTCTCAAAAATAGTGGCGAGCTTGCTTGTTAATGCTGTAAGATGTGGTGAGGTCCCTGATGGCTCCACCCTGAAGTAATACTGCTAACGTGGTTCTGGGGTAGAACTAAAGCCACCCAGCATTTGCGGAGGGGATTTCTGGGTATGGGTGGTCTTATAAAAAAAATCTACTGAGTCCTACACGATCGCTGTCCCTATGGTGTGTCCCAATGCATGTACTCTCCCTCCACAAAAAAGGAAAAAAAGAAAGAAAAAAAACACTAGAACTACCACTACCTCTACCACTACCTTAAAAAAGGGATCCTTGCATTGCTCTCTAACTTAGTACTGCTGTCGCGTGCGTCGGTGTAGGCTGTCGTGCTGGCAAGACTGTATGTCCAAAAGTGCTTCACTTTATTGCAGTGCATTGGATCTCTAAGAGTTGTATGCACCTACTACACGGATTAGTCCACCACTATTCTGGTGATAGCGCGATTAATCTCTGTCGTGTTGCATGTGCTGGAACGGTAAAAAGAATTCTTGTGCTTTAGGGATGTAAGCGATGGTAACAGGTGGAGAGAAAAGTTGATGATGTAGCAACAGGAGAGGAGTGAGATAAGGCTGGTAAGAGCAGACAAACGCTTTGGCCCGTACTAAATTTGTGATTATGGGTATAGAAACAGGATGAAGAGGTCAGTGACATCCTGATTCAGTTACTTTCTGCGCAAAGTCGATTTCATAAAAATCTTCTTTGCTTGGCAGTGATAGCTTCTGTCATATATACCTACCACAATGTGTTGGATAATAGCATCAAACCCACACATGTTTTGTGTACAAGAGTTTCCATCAAAAGCCACAGCATTTAGTAGACAGAGCCGGTACGGCCTTAATGCCTGAAAACATTATCTCCAAGATGTTTTACACTGAAAAGAGATGAAGGGCTGCAAAAATAAGATGTCAAGGGCTTGTAGACTCAAATTTAGATCCACACCGCAATAAGCACACTTACTTATCAGATAGAGAAAGCATTGAGCATGTAGTGCCATTTTCAAAAAATACAGCCTAATGTTTCTCAAAGACCCTAATTTTTGTTTAATTTATACTTCCATCGATGCGTTATGCGCGAGGGTAAATCAACGATTTCAAACTTTAACCTAGAAAAAAAGTGTGTTGGAAAAAGACTTTGCTTGATTTTCCCCACCTCCCATGACATACTTTTAGCTTTCTTCATAACAACATTTTAACTTTTATAAATTTTTTCTTTTTTCAATCCAATTCTGAAAAAAAAAAAAAAAAAGAAAAAAATAACAGTTTTCATACAGGTTTGAAAGATGCCTTTGAAACCTAGGCAGTATTGTTAGAATCCACTCTGCTATTAGTGTGCCCGATATAAGGAACTAGATTACTCTATTTTGTCGTACAGTTCTTTTCTTATTTTACAAGTAAATTTTTATTTTTATTTTTTGTGTATCAATTTATTTGGTTATATTGTATATTTATTAAATAGATAGTTCATTAAATAACATGTTTTTAAGTACATGCTTCAAAAATTTCAAAATGAGTATTATTAGTAGAGCAACTTTAAAACTATAAAATAATAACTTTTTATCTACTTATTATTAGTTTGTTACTTTTTAAAATAAATAAATAATTGTTTACATAATTTTTCATGTTTCTTTTAATTTGGAAAAATTAAAAAAAAATTTTTTGTATAGCACAAATACAATTACTAATTTTTATTGTGTTTTATTCGTATAAAATTTTTTCATTCGTAATTAAAGTGATTTTTTAACTTAAGGATGCTCTTTACATAGTTTGTGGGAGAAAAGTTTAGAAAAGTAAGAGGAACGCTTCAATGTACTGTAAAGTTACCAATTGTTTTTCACATGTGGATATACTGACACACATACTTTTACACATACTTCTTATACTCTCTCAAACTGATTTAAAAACCAATTTGTGGGTGTATTCAAGAGTTTAATAGGTTTATCTTAAAGTAATCTTTTGTACCCAAAAAATTACCAGATTTAACGTTAATGCCATTTCACCTTAATTATCACAATGTTACATCTAAAGTATCGATTACTTAATCTGTCGTATATATATATAAAAATGGCGCAGTCAAAGGAGCTGCAATGTTTTTTGGTATTTTCCATAGTATTTTAGTATATATTTGCTGTTCGAATAATATCGGTCAAGAAACCTATGTGTGATGAACGTCCTAAAGGGTGATTCACTGGCATGTAATACTATCCTATTGAAAAAAGCTATACTACAGAATGGTTTTTCCTAATTGTCTACGTACAATTCTGTTCTTAGTATTAAATATGGACGAGGTATAAGTGTGGGATCGCACGTAATAGATGTGAGCACGACGTTACAGATTCAATCAGCGTAGGCAGTAAAAAGTTGTTCTGAAATTACCGGAAGATTCAATAGAAGCGCACTGTGTCTTACTTGCCAGCTTATATATTATTTTTGTTGTATTGTGCGTTTCTTTATTGTTTATAATCCTTTACTCATTGAATATTTAAATATTTATCGAAACCTTGCCGAAGTAACGTAGGTATATTAATTTTAACGATAATTGCACCACGTTTGTACACACTATCGTTTTCTAGAAGGGATGTATAAATTGATAATTATATTATCTGCCATATAATTGCGTAGAAGTATAACTTTTTACTTGAGTTCACAAGCACCTACTATCCACTGGTTTTTAGACTTAAAACGATTGGCGGTAGTGGCTCTACCCCAAAGAAGTTCTATCATAGTTTTGGGTAATACAAAAGTGACACAGCATGGAAGAAGGAGATTAAAGTTGGTAACAGTGGTCAAATTGAAATAACTTACTGAGTCCCAGACTATTGTAGTCCCTGTGGGTTGCATTTCAACGTTTTCCTCTCTTCAAATTTTTTTTTTCTTCTGGTGTCCATAACCTTGCAGTTCACCGCACTGCCTACATCAAGGTTGGGTAAGGGGGATTCAACTTAATGGTACGGCCTTAGCTATAAATCAGAATCTTGCTCTATCCACATATTTGAAGCAAAGATAGAAGTCAGAGATAAGATAGGATGCAGTGCCTGGTGGAGCTTGGATATCCCTACAACTAAAACAGTTTTGAGTATAAAAGTGACAAAAAGAGGAAATATTGATCAACTAAGAACCTGTTTACTGATTGATTATGAAAAGCACATTTTTCATGAAAATTTGCTCATACTCTCTGTTCTGGAAAAAGTTTATATAGTGGTGGTTCTTTGTCTCCACAAACAACAACCACAAAGCTAGTCGTAGAAGCTTCTTAACCTTTAGAAGAGTGCTAGATAAGACAAGGCAGAAGGCCTAACCTAGGCTTATCTAAGGTGGTGGAATTCTGAGGAAGAGTATATAGTAGGCTAATCGATTAATACAGCACATTGCGGCACTTAGAAAAACTGCAGCCCATCAGGAGTGCTAGATAATAGGTGCGAGTTCTCAAAAATTCTGAATTCTTGTTAGAACGGGAGAAAATTTGCAACTTTACAAGTTGGTAGTGAGCTTGCTTGCAAGTGGAACTTAAAATGTGGCGTTAGCTAAATTCAACAACTGTATTATTCTCGCAAGAGACAAATAAAGATAAATACAAGACCTTATCTTGAGAAATTATTAGATTAATCTTGAGAAAGATTTTTCTCTCACTCTTGTGAACTTGTGTTTGAATAGTGTGAGAAAAAGACTTGCTGTGAAAAACATTATATAAGCTGTAAAGCGCGTGTAATCAGAGACTCAGCATATTTAAACACACATTTTTCTGATAAAAACATTGCACAATTATCATCTTTACTATTTACAGACGCCTAGCCCCTTCTACATTATCCTATGATTTATTAAATACTAATCTGATACTTGCGTATTGATTTTTGTTTCGATTGAACTTTTACTGTTATGATAACTTAATCGTCAATATAACATTTACCTTGGAACCTGTCACTTTAAACTTTAAAAAAAAATGATTGGCATGTATCTGAGGTGGATTATGTAGGTAAATTGTAATGTTTATGATAAAAGTTGCACCATTTTCTAATGAATCTCCAACTGGTACACGTTGATATCTAAGTCAGTTCAGGTACAGTTGCCAAAGCATTTGCAGCTACAAATTTGTGTGGAAATTCAGCCTATTTATTTAAACATTAATTTGGAAATTAATGTGGACAAGATAAGAACTTCCCTGGAGATAGTTTAAATTATAGAAAAGAATCTTGGTGGATTTAAAAGCTTAACTTTCATTTATGTGTTATGCACAAAAGAAAATAAGTGATTATAGAATTTTCCTCTCAAGTCTTTTAGAAATTCCAGAAACAATTAAAGAATGACATAATTAAAATTTTAATTTGTTTCTAAATTCAATTTTTAAGACAGACAAACAAAAAAACAGAAAAAAAACATAAAACACCATCCATGAAACATGAACTCGAGATGATGATGTGCCGATTAGATTAGTACTATATCCACTCAGCGATTAGCTAAGTGTAGAAGATCGTTGATTCTTGATTTTTTTATTCTGTGGCATGAAACTTATTTGCGAAAAAAGTTTTAACGGCTACTTACACAAATTAGCAGAAGTGTCGTATCCAGTGCAGACTTATAAAAGCTGAATGGTCATACTTTCAAAATGCATGATTACTATTTCTAAAATATTTATATTTGGCAAAAAGACAAAATAATATAGGCAAAACAGGAATTAGTTCTGTAGGTAACTGTGCAGTCTACGAAAGCCTAACATCAGTGTCTAGTGAAAATATATTTCTTCACTATATATAAATAATTTGATTCTTAAATATTAAATTTTTTGTGTTATCATACAAACAAAATAAAAATACACGTACGTCAACAATCAGTCGTAAATATTAATCGAAATCATTTTGTTTCAGCTTATTCTGTAAGTACGTAGTTACTTTAGAATCTGACATGCTACCACTAAAGTTAACCCGTTAACATATTTAATAATTATTAACTGTCACTAAATGTGCATACTTCTACTTTGTTACCCTTATATTCTATGACAACATGACACCTTAAACTAATTAAATACTTGCATTAAAAAATAATACTTGTGCTTTCTAGCCGTCAATAACTATAACAGGTCTTTTTAAGTTCTTGCAATAAGTATTTTTATTAATGCAATTTTCCTGTAGATGTCAAAGTACGTTCACTTTTATTCTTACAGTTTTGACCTATTTAAATTTGTCTATTTTAAAGTACCCGTGCATCTCTAAGTTTTTAATAAATTTGTTACATTCAAACGAAACTACAATTTAAACACTACGAAACGAAACTATGTAAGATAATCTTGAAAAACTGAGCATCTTAAGAACTAGACACTGATGTTAGGCTTTTGTGGACTGCACAGTTACCTACACCGTTGATTCCTGATTTGCTCTTATTATTGTGTATTTTTGCAAAATATAAATATTTTAAAAATAGTAATCATGCATTTTGAGAGTATGAATATTTAGCTTTTATTAGTCTATACTGGATAAGATACTTTTGCTATTTTGTGTAAGTAGCCGTTACATATAACAGTGGAATTTATGTGTACAGTTCCCTCTTACTTGCAGACTATACATTTCTTACATGATTAATGACGTTGAAGCCTTCACTCTGGGATAGCAGTATCACCTTCTTGCAAGTTTGTTTCATACTTTATTCGAGTGTTTACATTAAATGCTACAATGTTAGCCTATAATTGCAACTTAATATTGTATCTGTGTTGTATTCGCTCCAGGACACTAGTTGTTACAATTTGGCAATAAATTGCGTCAACACAAAATAAAAACGAAGCAGTAAATATTTGACATTATTTTATGAGGTTATTTTTATCGTTGTATACTTATAAATAACTAGAAATTCAAAGAGTATTAAGGTATTTTATATACATTCGTGATAACATTTGGAAGCCTGACTATAAATCACTTTTCCAGCTACTTGATGAGGTTAGTAACGGAAACATACATTTTTCGAAAACTAATTTAATGCTGCCATCTTAAAATTGTTACGGACTTAAAATTGACACTCTTTTAATAGTCAATTAAGGATAGGGCCTTGACACACAAGTACGATAAGAAAAAATAATAAGGATATAAACAACAAGAGTCAAAGGAATGTGAACAGGAATAAGCAGAATAAGACCGTGGATACATGGCTGTGGAGTAAGCCAACGAAACACCACCATGTCTGAAAAAAGTATCCATACCAGCAGCTTAGCAAGTGACACATTTCGTTTTCATCAGACAAAAAGGCATCGTGCACATAAATGCAGAACTTGGCGTAACGTTTCACCAGAAGTTAATAAAATATTAGTATAACATGATAATAACGGTGCTTTTTTGATGCTTTTTCGTGTAATTGTGCTAATGGTACTGTTAGCTGTCAGTAAATGCCAAAAAATGACAGCTGTCCGATAATAATTTCTTATTCAATACACGATATTTAAAGACTCCCGCTTGATCTTCTCGGGACCATTGGCTGCTACTCTCACGCAATGAACTGTTCCGCGTACATCTGCACGATGCACTGTTTTTGTAACAGGAACTAAATGCATGAATTATTTATGTAGAGTTCATCTGCTAGTTTGTTGATGCGCATACTATTGTGCTTACAGCCTATCATACAGAATAAAGAGCAAACTGCATACTTTAAATTTATTAAATTATGGATTTAGATATAAAATAATTACTAATAAGCATTAGCAAAATGAAATATAAATAAGAAAACAAGTTAATCTCGTTGAATAAAAAGAAGAATCTTCGAAAATCTTTGCTTGTGTTGTTGGGGTATTTTGAACTTTTGAAGTTAAATTAAGTTCAAACAGAAAGATCAATGTAGTTCAGGGAAGTCTTCACTGTCGCAAAAGGGTATGCCCAAGGATACAGTGATAATCTTATAAGAAATTATAAAGTCAACGATCCAGGGTTGTATGTTTATTACTTACGAATGAGTATTACAATATTTAACAAGCTTTTATAAATTGTTAGGCTTGAAATGACTAAAAACTTTTGAGTTAGAAAGCCTATTTCACCCAACACACATTTGCATGCTTGTTTGAAATGTTTGGCCACTGGTTACTGTATAAAATTAGTTTACTATTGTTTCAGAGTCTTACCAAGCACTTTGGCAATGGTAATTGATAAAGTATGTAGGAAAATACATGCAAAGCTAAAATAGTAGTTTTCCTACGAGTTTGATAAGTCTGTGTTTGCGAACCAAGAGGTTTGCGGCCCGTGCTGAAGGCGAGGTCCGTAACGAGGTTCGTGAAGGAGACTTTTTGAACGATTATCGGAAAACGGCTTTTTTGACGGAGGAAGTACTAGCCTCCCAAAACCACCCGATGGCGGAAAAATATTATTTGAAGTGTACTGTTGGGTGGTGGATGGGCTGAAATTTAACGAGATTTTTGTGATTGTTTAAATTTTTCTAACTGTTGAGGGATGGAAAACATGGCATGATTTAGGTAGTGCTCGTTAATATTATTCTTATTAATGGCTATCCAAAATATAAGAAACTTTAATAAATATACGCAAGTATTTGTACACAATTATTTTTTTTAGTTTCTTTCTAACGCTAGCTTACATTTTTTCAAGTTATAAGAAGATACATAGTATAAGTTTGACAGTAAAAGCAAAGGCTTATTGTAGGTTTATACTTGTTGACGTTGAAAGTAAAGATCGTTGTTGTGATGTAGGAGTTTTCGGAGCGAGTACTATGAATAAGAAGTTTGAACAAAGATCTTTTATTGTATCTCATTCTACAGTGGTTGGCTCTTTTAGATTATTATAAGTATTAGTGGCATAAGAAGTGTATGTTATTGTTGTACCTTATGCGTCTGTTTTCTAAAGGTAATATAAACGTCGAACAGAAAGTCTATAATTACTATCACAGTAGAGCTTAGCGCATTATTTAATTAAGGTTCAAAAAGACCTCCTACGTACAAAATTATTTTTCACAGTAGCTTATCATCCAGCTTATTAAATGTATATTTCTAAACTTCCACAACTGTGATTGAATTACGATCCTAAATTCTTTAACGAGTATCCCAAATACATGGTCTTTTGTAGACTACACTTAACAGATTTTTATTTCATTGTAACCATAATGTATTTCCTGTTCTTTTTCTCTACAACCTTCATCAATCCACAATTGTCATCAAGTGTTGACTTTTCATCACAATTTTGGTTACTGTTTTTTTTTAACAATTAGGACTCTTGAGACTCAAGTTGGTGAGAGTCTAATGCAGTGCACGAACTTTGAATGGGTGTTATAAAGAAGCATATTAACAAATCTCTCCACATTGCATCACACTCATCAGTATAGAACGCTTCTTTTAGAGGATAGATGTCATAATAACACGTATGATTGAGAAAGTTGTAGTCTTTGTGTAGTACACACCTTCAGTATAAGCGTCTGTACTGTAAAAAAGGATAGTTTATTATTCGAGTTATACAATCAACTAAAGTCCGAAG
This sequence comes from Copidosoma floridanum, assembly GCF_000648655.2. Next base: position 2,871,489 of record NW_019379602.1, on the reverse strand, counting down.
AATGATAATTTAATTTGATAGATATCTATTGTTACGTAATTTTCTAACAAGTATTTGCCAGCTAAGTTTTTGTTATTCATTGCCAGTACGAGAAAATATTTATAAATACTGCAAACTTAGCGTATTAACAAAGGAAGCTATATATGAGTGGTTCTGACTTGACGCTTACAAAGAGACTGATGGAACTTGTTCGAGTAGTTTAATTTTGTTTGTTGGAGGGATACTCTCTCTGATGCAGTGACATTTCGTTAGCTACTTCTGTATCTATGTAACTGTAGCCTAATGTATGAATGTAATCTATGATTTTGCAAACAGGAGTTTGATTATTGCGGCTAATTTGTAAAACTTTTACTATAATACTCACATAACTTCTTACTGATATAAAAAATGGCAAGAATGGATAGGGGAACAGACAATCAGGGATGATGGCATCAAATGGGTCCTCACTCTACTTTTATGACAGCTTGCTGACCTTGTTCTGAACTCTCCCCTTAAGCTGTGTTTGCATAGGGCAAAAATAACCAGCTGAAGGTCACACCTGAGGCACAAACGAGTTCTCCACCTCTATTACAATGAGTTACACGTTCTGCTTTCCTTGAGAGAACTGTCCATCGCATAACTTATTAAAGTGGTGGTGTGTATACTCTTTTCTATTTCCGCTGTGACGATATGCTGGCTATTTCTGCCCAATGTTATGGTGGCCTTGGATCTCTATAGGATTAACTTAGCACGTACAGTGTATCTGACTTATGCTTGAGCCCACTCCAGCCACACCTCTTCATTCTTAACTATCTCGTCACTAAACTATACTGACCATGCCCTTGCAGTTCTTAGAGGTCATGGTTAAACAAGAAAAGGCTTTAAAGTCTTAAACAAAGGGTATTTTTGGATAAAAATCTGAATTTGCAAGTCACTTTGTTCAATCTGAAGATAAAAGGACAAAAGTTGGCGTAACCAACTGTAGCTGAATTCATATTCTAGCAAGTTGAGAACGAAATTAAAACATAATTTGGGTCTGTAAGTTGTCAAATTAAAAAAGGAAAAGCATTAATATGATCTTACAGTAACCTGAGATTTTTCCAAGTCTTAAATAATTTTTAAAAACCACTGAACAGTGGGTGTTTGGGTACCTTAGTATAAAGTAACACTTGTATAAAATTATGTAATAAACAATAGAATTTTGAGTAAAAATATACCTTCTATGAAACAATTTTGTGTACAAAGGTGATAAAATTATCGTGGAAATAAGTATATCTACGTTAACTGAGTGTGATTTTAATTTATATTAAACAAGTTAATGATTATGAACAATATATGACGGCACAATAAAATAAAAATTATATATAGGCTGGCCAGTCCAAGACTTTACCCTTTCATCGAATCTTCCACTGATTTAAGAACAACATTCTACTGACTATGCTGATTATATATGTAACGTTACTCTCACGTCCATCACGTATGACCTCACACTTATTTCTCGTCCATTTTTATTACACAAAATAAAATTGTATGGAAAAAAACTAAGAAAAACCATCCTGTAGTATGGTATTCTTTAATAGGCTGGTATTTAAACCCAGTGAATATCCTTTCAGGACGGTTATCGCACATAGGCTTTTTTGACTAACATTATTCAAACGTCAAACGTGTATTTAAATAGCATAAAAATACCTACAAAAGTTACATCTTGTTTGTCTGTACCATTGTTTTAATCATATGTTTGAAAAAATCAACATTTAACATGTAACCGTCTGAAAACATCTTATTAAATGGCATTCATATAAGTTATAGGAGTCTCCTAATTTTTTCGGTACAAGAGATTACTTTTAAGAGAACCTATTAGGTTTTCAAATAGACCCACACATTTAATTTTAAATAAATTGAGGAAAAAGGGATAAAATGTGGGTAAGACCATGCATATAAGTACATCCACATAAAAATAAGAACTGCTTTCTTTTTTGTACACATTAGCGTTTCTATCATATCTCTGAACATTCCTCCACAAAGTACGTCTTAAAGTCGAAAAACTAATTCCATCACGAATGAAAAGATTGGGTGCAATAAAACACAGTAAAAAGTATTTATTGTTTTTGTACAGTACAAAAATTATTTGTAATTTTCTAAGAGTTTGAAAAAATATGAAAGAATTGTACAAGAAGCTTCTAATTTATTGGTAAAGTAACAAATTAAAAACGTAAAAACGAATATTTATTATTAACTTAGACGGGTGCTCTGCTAAAATAAAGTGATTGCCTAGTTTTTAAAAAACAGTAAGAAAAAATTATTTTATTAGGTAAATTGTTCATTCATTCAGTTTATACTAAAACCAAATAAATAAATGTACATTAAAAAAAATAGTTACAAACTGTAAGAAAACATGCAGTCATTGATTTTGCTATGTTGATCCTCCTTATAGCAGAATACGTCAGGGCCGTGACCAGAAAGCAGCGATGCCAAAAGCCAAAGAATTATGATTCACTTTGCTGGCGTCTGAAGCGCTAGTGTTGGTTCAGAAGAGCCGTGTAAATTTAAAAAGAGGGTTGCGTTATTGAAGTAAGGTTTTCATTAATTAAACAAGTAACCGCAATGCAATACATTAAAAAATTTTAAATTAATAACATAAGCGCCTATAACCCAATAACCTGGGGGGCTTACAGGCCTCACTATTTAGTAATAAAACATGAATCTATCACACAAGAGCTAATTACCACATGACTTGGGGTGCTTCCTGGCAGCTTTGAAACTAATGAATCTTTAAATAATAAAACAAGCGCCAGTCACCAAATGACCCAGGGCGCTTATAGGCAGCTTTATAACTAACTAGCAGCCCCCCGTCTCGGTTTCGCCCGAGACTTACTCAATAAAACACCGTAGTGTGTTGACATGTAATGTGAGACTATTTAGAAATTTAACACATATTCCTGACACATCTTAGAACAAAAATCTTCTTATTAAAAACATGTTTTTTCGGAATCCATATAGTTTATTTGGTCAAATAATAAGGTGTAAAAATTCAAAAAAATAATTATGCTGAAAAGTACCGTGCGTTCTTTATGCCATAAAATAATCAGTGGCTATAAGAAGCCGTTGATTTACAGTTTCTCCCGTATAATTCACGAAAACGGCTATTTTTTAAAGCTGTTAAGATTTTAAACCCCCAAAAAATTTATATTAAAAAAAAAATTTTTTCTCATATCTCACAACTTTATTACCAGAGCAGCAAAGTCCTAGACCTTAAACCCTACATTTTTATTGCCACAAAAACACAAATACATTTTCTACTCATTAAAAAATCTGAAGTAGAATCTTTAAAGATTTCAGAGATTGCTGTGAGGGTACAATGAAAAGCTGATCTCTCACGTAATGGACTCTCTAGCTGTCAATTTTGACGCTGCTGTTTCAATCTCGAAAAATTTTCTGCGTCAGTTTCTTGACGCCTAAGTGAAATTGTATTTATTAGATACACTTGAAGTTTTTCTTCCGATTCACCCTCTTGCGACTTTTGGCATGCTTAAAATTTTTGTGACCTCTAAAAGCTGTTTTCTGTCAACTTTGTTAAGTTCAGATATATTTTTTGGCAAGGTAGTTTGACGTCCGATGGCCCTAAAGAAGACTGCTGAGCTTCTTAAGTTAACTCTTTCTTGACTGCAGTTAACAGCAATTGTAACTGCCTGGATACCTCAGGGTGATCTTCTCTGGCCTGCTGTTAAAAACCCAGACTGATCGAGAGAAAAATTACAAAGTCCGAAGCTTTGGAGCTAGTTGTAGTGCTCTTTCCCAACGTCTCCCGTTACAACGTCGAAGACGTTGGTATCTAAAGCACCTTTTTATTTGCAGATTCAGTTGTTTCGGTGATCTGAAATGGGGAGATTGGTTAGTCATACTTGTCCAGTGGAAGCTGTTCCGTTGGCTCAAGTTTTTTTTCCTTCATAGCTGTTATAGGTTTGCCCAGCGCAGACCTTGGAGAGGATCAGTGATTCCTGGTTGAATGCTTAGAGTCAAGAGGGTAATATAAGGTCGTCGGTCACCGGGTTTTCCAGCCTTGCGAAGAACAACTCTGCAGGTGACATCTGCTAGTAAATGGCTGACTTGGTTTAATAGTGCCCGTTTTTAGTTAATATAGTCTTTTAGTCGACGAATCGCTTCCAGAAATAGTAGTAAAAATGTATTTGTTGGCAAGGTAGCTTACACTTAGTTGGCCCCTAAAAAGAGCCAATGAAATTGATGGTTAAGTAGGGAACGTAAATACTTATAGTGGCCCTAAAAAGCGCCAGTGGTGAAACTTCCAGGCTATTCTCTATTATTATTCCTGATGATAAAGAGCTGGCTACGGGTAGCTTGATTCTTACCCTGGGAGTCTCGATGTACGGAGACTGTGATGGAGGGAGGTACGCCGCTGACCAAGAAATATTTCATCTTCGGGTCGTTCCCCGGATAACCAACCGCTCTTAATTAGACGGGAACATGTGGGTAAGTGCGTAGGAGACGCAACGACCAAGAAGGAAGCCGTTGTGGCTGCCTGTGCCCCTCAGAGATGTTTTTCCTGGCTTATATTTGTCGCCAAAAATTCTCTAACTGCACCAGGCGGGATGGTGCGACTGCCACACAACTCTGAAGAGTTGGTGCAGATTGTGCTCTGGCTAGATATGTCTCCTGGTATTATGCCAGAGACGTCATCGGTTGAAATCAATTTTTTTGATCGCATTCATCGAGATTCAGGGACACGTAGGTCCCTTCCCCCTTACAGAAGAGTGTCATCTGTAACCGGTATATCCAGCTGCAAGACTATCATCAGCATTCTTTATACAGCTCGTTTAGCTGCCGAAGCATGACTTAATTACTATTGAGACGCTCTGGCGTATTATAACCACACTTATTTAATTTTGTTTTAGGTAGCCTCGATTTTATGTTGACGCCACTTAGTGGATTTTACTGAACTAAAGTGAAAAGCTGGCTTATTTTTGCAAAATTTTAAGCTGATTAATTTCTACTGTTCTTAAATTTTTTAAAATAAAAACTTCACTAAAACCATCTAGGAAGTATCATAAATCAGTGTGCAAAATTTCAGCATAATCGGTTCAGTAGTTTTCGCGGTCAGCAATTAGCGACTTTGCTTTATATAGTAGTAAAATAAATTGTTAAATAATAATACCAGCGCCAATCACCAGATAACCCAGGGCGCTTACTGGCAGCTTTAAAACTAATAAGTCGTTAAATAATAACACAAGCGCCAATCAGCAAATGACCTGGGGTGCTTATTGGCAGATTCATAACTAATTAATCGTTTAACAATAACACAAGCGCCAATTACCAGATGACCCGGGGGCACTTACTGGACACTCTGTTTGGTACAAATCAATTTCGGCACGAAAAGCTATACAAGTAGATCTGATGACGGTTGTAATATTAATAAAAAAATTAGTGCTGTAGTAGCAGTAGTAGTAGTAGTATTTGCTATTATGTATATGTTAGCGTGATCAGCATAAATAGTTATCGTGAAATCATTTAATACAGCTGATATTTCTGCAGCAGCTTGGCATATGGTATCTTCTGACTCAGTGGATTTTGTTTATTAGACAACTCATACCCACTATAACCCCCCGCATGCCACGTGGCCTTCAATCCATCTCGGAACTACGTTAGCATTATTTAAGGGTAGAGCCACCAGGGAGACCATCGCCTCTCACAGCATCAACGAGCTAACTCGCCACCATTTGCTAGAGGTGATAATGCTCTCGAGTCCTAAAAAGGACTCGGGGTCCCTGAGGATCAGCACCTTATCTAGCGCTTTATAGTAAGCCGCTAACCTAGAAAGGACCACTATAAGCTTGATGCTTTCCCTTGCTGATAGGTAAAAAGTATTCAGCGCAGCGTGGGTCCACATTTGCCTGACTTTCAACTCAAGGCATTTTTGCCTTATTTTCGTCATGCTTGGGCCTTACCCCTGGCATATTCTACCACTTTATTTAATAAAGGGCAGCTTTTACTGTCTGTTTCGTGCTTGTTGTCCGTCGTTGGGCAAAGGAATAACCGTGCTGGGCCTGGACACTCTTTCTTCCAGTGGTTTGAGCTTCCACACCGGAAGCAAAGCTTCGATCTGTTCTCTTCTCTACAGTTGCCTGAGACGTGTCCATATCCCAGGCATTTGTGACATTTTGTAACTTTATTTTTTCTTTCTATTTGGCAGCTTACAAAGCCAAATCGTAACCTGTCTTTCTTTTCTACTTATCTAGCAGTTGCTTCGTCTACTTTTATTAACGCCAGCCTCTGTCCTCTAGCGTTTGGCTTTAAAAGAGCTACTTCTAGCTCCTGGCTCTTAAGTCCAAAAGTCCTAGCGAAAGCCTTCTTGACCTTATCTTCCTCTACAACAGCATTTAGGTCGCGGACCTCTAATGTCACTTTCTTGTTGCTCATTTTGACAGTGCCCTGTCCTGCTACCGACTTTTTAATTTGCTGAGAGAATGCAGTAGCATTCTCAACACCTTTGGCCTTAATGAGTTTGTCTCTTTTTTTTGTAGTAATAACACTTTGCACTGCCATATTAGCCTCATCAGGGTCAGTGTTTGCCTTTATCGTCCTCAGTACCTTTGCAAAGGTCTGCCCTTCAGCCGTCTTGCCTACTACTGTTGTTGTCGCATACATTTTTTTTCTGGCTTGTTTTTCCATTCAGGAGAATTTCTTCTTGATTGCTACTGCCTGTTTTCTTTTTTTTTGGAGGCATGGTTTGCTGGCGCTTTTCAGGGCTGTCCGATGGGCTCTAGTCACTTTTACTTCGTTCTATTTTTTTTAAGGCAGTATTCAGTGTTTTTTACTGTACATGCTGTCAAAAATTATCTCGCCTTTGTTCTCTCTACTGCAGGTATTTAAATGAAAACTTCCAAGCGATAGTATACAAATCTTCTTTACAAATTAAGCCTTTTCTTAGAACCTCTGCCTCTAAAAGGTGTTTAAGCGCGGCTTTGAGCCCATTCTACACGGCACTGGCTGTGTTGCCCTACTTTTCATTGATAAATTGTAGTAACTCTGTAATATCTTTCGTTGCTGATTGGACTTTATTATCTACTTGCTGTCACTTTACTCTAAGCTCAAAACCATTTTCTTCTAAAGAGGCAAGCTCCTTCTGGATCTAGTGGCAAAATACTGAAACGTTGCTGTTCTTGGTGTCGTTAGTGCCTATGCTCGACAGGCTTCCCCTTCGTCCTTCGTCCGTTAGAGAGGATTAAGAAATATTAAGCAGTCCCTGATGGCCATAGGACACGTCTTTGCAGGCCCCCCTCCCCCAGAATTCGTGGGGCCTGCAACAGTCACCCGGGCTTTCACCAAATTGGAACTGCTGGCAGATTCCCTCAGAGAGGTTACCACCTGGGGTACTAGTTTTGCAACGACGTCTTTCATTTTGGCATCTTTCTGAGTGTCGTCCTGACCCGCTTAGGTAAGCAATATCTTTTTTTCTAGATACAAGTATTTGGAAAGGGTTAAAACCAGGGCAGCAGCCCAGAGAGGACCGCTACTTGCTCGGGCCGGCCGAAGGTTGCCACTCTCCCTCAATCCCCCCTGTGGAGACTGCCCTGGCATTGAGTCGCAAGTGTAAGAATGGTGTTCGTGTGTAATGTATGTAAATGTTGGTACACAACGGTCATCCGAGAGAGATGAGCGGCAGGTGTACAGTCCTACGACCGCACAGACAACCCAACGAAACGGGCTGGCAAAAGGCACTAAGGTGCCGCTATATAGCCTTCTTAGTGGTAGTAAGCCTAGATTAGTCGGCCCACCACATCTTTTTTGTTTATGAGGCGTACAGCCATATCAGATGTGATTACCCAGACTTACCTGGGCCTCATCGTCCAGCTTCACCGGCCACCAGGCCTCCAATGCAAGCCCAGGACAAGACCCACTACACGCAAACCGGAACAATCCGTAAGTATCCCAGTATTTGTTTAGTGACAGTGTGGTGTATGTATCTAAAAAGAAAGTTTTAACCACCGCTTACTTCTATACACGACGTGTGCTAGTTCTTGTTGGCCAGCATTGAGCAATGGAGTGCCACGCACGGTGGCAGCAAAAAGCAAAGAACAAGGAGCACAAGCAGGGCTGGCTCATGCATCTACACGATCCACGCCCCCGACCACCAGCAAAGAGATCCACTCCAGCTGCCCTTCGTCACCTCATATTTTAAAAGGATGCCCCTATCCGCCACTCAGGAAAGCGCCCGGTATGGAAAAACTAGCAAAACCCAACCTGGAAACCCGGGGTAGTAGTAGTTTTTTTTTTTTTTTTTTTTTTTTCTTGTTGAAGGAGGGCAAATGCATTAAGGCACACCGCACGGACAGCAGTAGTGTGAAACTCGGTGGATTTTTCTTATTAGACCACCCATACCCACTAAAAACTTCCCCCCCCCCCCATGCCGAGTGGCTTTTGATCCACCCCGGAACCGCGTTAGCATTACTTCAGGGTGGAGCCACCAGGGAGACCATCGCGTCTCACAGCATTAACGAGCTAACTCGCTACCGTTTGCTAGAGGTGCTGATGCTTCCGAGTCCTGAAAAGGACTCGGGGTCTCTAAGGACCAGCACCATGTCTAGCGCCTTATAGTAGGCCGCCTACTCGGCCAGCACCACTATAAGCTTAATGCTTTTCCTTGCTGATAGATAAAAAGTACCCAGCACAGCATGGGTCCACATAAGCCTGTCTTTTAACTCAAGTCATTTTTGCCTTATTTTGATCCTGCTTGGGCCTTATCCCTGGCCTCTTTGAGGGCTATTCTGAATAAAGGGCAGCTCCCGCTGACTGCTTTGTGAGTGTTGTCCGTTGTTGGGCAAAGGAAGCACCGTGGTGGGCCTGGACCCTCTTTATTCCGGTGGTTTGAGCTTCCACACCGAATGCAAAGCTTGGATCTGTTTTCGTTCTCACAGTTGCCCGAGACGTGTCCATATAACAGGCACTTGTAATATCTTGTTACTTTAATTCTTCTTCGAATTCGGCAGCCTACAAAGCCAACTCATAACCTGCCTTCCTTTTCTTCTTGTCTGGCAGATGCTTTGTCAACCTTTATCAAAACTAGCTTCTGTCCTTTGGCATTTGGCTTTAAGAGAGCAACTTCCGGCTCCTGGCTCTTATATCCAAAAGTCCTAACAAAAGCCTCTTGGCCTCATTTTCCTCTACAATGGCATCCATGTCTCAGACCTCTAATGGCACTTTTCTGTCGCTCATTTTGACAGTACCCTTTCAGGCTACCGACTTTTTAATTTGCTGTGAGAATGTCGTAGAATTCTCTACACCTTTGGCCTTTGATAAGTATGTCTTTTTTTGTTGTAGTGACAACACTTTGGACTGCCACTTTAGCCTTATCGGGGTCAAAGTTTGCCTTCATAGTCTTTAACACCGTTGCAAAGGTCTGCGCTTCAGCCATCTTCACTACTACTGTTGTTGTGGCCTTCAATTTTATTTATCCGGCTTGTTTTGTCATTCAGTGGAATTCCTTCTTGTTTGCCACTGCATGTTTTTTTTTCTTTAAAGACATAGTCTGCTTGCGTTTTTCAGGACTGTCAGATAGGCTCTTGTTTCTTTTACTTCGTTCTATTTTCTTTAAGGCAGTGTTTAGGGTTCGTTGCTGTACATGCCGTCGGAAAATATCTCGACTTTTTACCCTCCACTGCAGGGATTCAAATGACGACTTCCTAGCGTTGGTATACAAATGTTCTTTAGTAAGACAGCCTTTTCTTAGCACCGCTGCCTCTTGAAGATGCTGAAGGGTCGCTTTGAGCCCATTTTTAACAGCGTTTGCTGTGTTGCCGTACTTATTGTTAATCAGTTGTAGCGTCTCTGTAATGTCATTCGTTGCTGATTGGACTTTATCAGCTACTTGCTGTCGCTTTACTCCAAACCTAGTGACACTTTCTTCTAAAGGGGCAAGCTCTTTCTGGATCTGGTGGCTAAATACCGACACGTTGCTGTCCTCAGTTTCGTTAGTGCCTATACTTGACTTGCTTTCTCTTCGTCCTTTGTCTGTAAGAAAAGGCCATGGAACATTTAACAGTTCCTGTTAGCCATAAGACACGTCTTTGTGGCCCCCCCCCCCCTAGAATCCGTGGGGCCTGCGTCAGTCACCCGGGCTTTTACTGGATCGGAACTGCTAGCGGATTTTCTCAAAGAGGTTACCGCCTGTGGTACTGGTTTTGCATTGACGTTTATCATATTGGCATCTTTTTTAATATCGTACTGACCCGCGAGGGCCAGCACTACCCTTTTTTCAAGAAATGAGTATTTTGGAAAGGGTTAAAACCAGGGCAGTGGCCCTCTCTGTTACCAGAGAAAACCGCTACTTGCTCGGGCTGGCCGGGAGTCGCCACTCTCCCTCAGTCCCACCCGCGGAGACTGCCCTGGTGTTGAGTAACAAGTGTAAGAATGGTGTCCGTGTGTAATGTATAAATTTGTTGGTACACAACGGTCATCCCAGCAAGACGAGCAGCAGGTTTACAGTCCCGAGACCACGCAGACAATCCAACAAAACGGGCTAGCGTAAGGCAGTAAGGTGCCGCTATATAGCCTCCTCAGTGGTAGTAAGCCTAGATTAGTCGGCCCACCACGTCTTTTTTGTTTATGAGGCGGACAGCCATATCAGATGTGGTTACTTAGACTTACCTGGGCCTCATCATCCGGCTTTACCCGCCACCAGGCCTCCAACGCAAGCCCAGAAAAGGAACCGCCACACGCAACCTATAACAATCCGTAGGTGTCCCTGTGTTTGTTTAGTGAGAGTGTGTGATGCATGCATCTAAGAATAATGTTTTAACCGCCGCTTACTTCTATATACGACGGGTGTTAGTTTTTGTTGGCCCGCATCAAGCAGTGGAAGCAGAAAAAAGCGAAGAACAAGGAACATAAGAAGAACCGGCCCATGCATCCTAACCGATGGAGGCATGAGGCACTAGTCCCCCGTCCACATTGCCGCAGATACACATGCCAACGCCACACACGCCTCCCGTTTCACGCCCCCGACTACCACCACAGAGAGCCACCCTAGCTGCACATCGTCACCACATTTTTTAAGAGGATGCCCCTATCCGCCGACCGGGGAATGGCCCGGTATGGAGAAACTAGCGAAAACCCTACCCTGGGTAGTAGTTGTAGAAGTAATAGTAGTAGTAGTACTAGTATCTGAAGTTGTTGTATTTAATATTAAATACGTAATATATACTAGAACAAGTATTTCTGCAGCATTCTGACGTACTGCATTTTTTGCACTAGTAGCAATTAGAGTGAATTTAATATCAGTGGTAATAATAATAAAAAAAACGTAGTAGTTGTAGTAGTCGAAGTAGTAGCAATAGTCGTAGTAGTAGCAGTAGAAGTAGTAGTAGTAGTATAAGTAGTATTTAAAATTAAATACGCAATATGTACTAGAGCCATCAGCATGATTTTTAATTGTGCTATTATTAAGTACAGCACGTATTTTTGCAGCATACCGGTGTACTGCATTTTCCGCACTGGTAGAAATGCAATTACATGTAATATCGGTAGTAATAATAATAATAAAAAAACGTAATAGTAGTAGTAGCAGTAGTAGTAGTAAAAGTAGTAGTAGTAGTAGTAGTATGAGTAGTAGTAGTGTTTCAGTAGAAGTAGTAGTAGTAGTAGTAGTAGTAGTAGTAGTAGTAGTAGTAGTAGTAGTAGTAGTAGTAGTAGTAGTAGTAGTAGTAGTAGTAGTAGTAGTAGTGTAGTAGTAGTAGTAGTAGTAGTAGTAGTAGTAGTAGTAGTAGTAGTAGTAGTAGTAGTAGTAGTAGTAGTAGTAGTAGTAGTAGTAGTAGTAATAGTAGAAGTAGTAATAGTAGTAGAAGTAGTAGTTCAAATTAAATGCGTAATATATGCTAAAGCAGGTATTTTTGCATCATACTGACGTACCGCATTTCCTGCACTGGTAGTAATTTGAGTACATGTAATATCAGTAGTAATAATGATAATAAAAAATCTAAGTAGAAGTACTAGAAGTAGTAGTAGTATTAGTAGTTGTAGTATTTGAAATTAAATACGTTATATGTACTACAGCAGGTATTTCTGCAGTATACTGGCGTACTGCATTTTCTGCACCTTCTCAAAATAACAATTCGTAGTAATAATAATAAATGTGTAGTAGTAGCAGTTGCAAAAATTTGAGTTCGTAGATCTTATAGGTTTTTCAAGAAAGTCGATTTATTCAGGTTTTCTTTCAAAGAAAATAAGTTTTTCAGTCACTTACTAAAAAAAAAATCACTTTCTTGCCGAAGACGATTTAATTGTGGATTCTTAATGGTACAATCGCGTAATATATATATAAGGTTATACATACTTAATATGTAAATGTACATTCGAAAGGGTAAGGGAAGATCACTGATGACAAAGCAAGAAATACAGTCTTGAACAAGTTCTATTTTAGTTTCAAACTTACAATATTTTTAGTGGTGTGGGAGCTAGTTTTTTAAATTTACTTCGATTAAATTAAAATGACGGAAAAAAAACATTTTCCTACTCTTATTTTCACATATACAACAATGTCTAATTGCAGCATCCAATGATGTAGTAATTTTTATTGGCTATTGTTGTGTATCAATTTTTTTTTCGTGTATAGACCACAGCTTGGCCTCTTCATAAGCTTTTTTTAAATTTTTATCACAATTTTTTTGCCTTTTTTTTGAAATTTTGTCTGATTTCTTCGTTACTTTGCTATTTTATATTTTTGATTGGTATGAACGTAGGTGGGCCAATTGTGTTGAAGGAGGAGATCAGACATCCATCTTGAGTTTTTCTTTTCATACTCTTTACGACATAACCCGGCCAAAAATGACACCTCCGCCATTTAGCTTTAACTTAGTCACCTGATTTAAAGCTCTTAAATAAAAGATTTTTTGATTAGTGAATAGTTTTTAATAATACAGCGGCAGAAAAGGTAAAATTTACTATTCGCAAGAAGAAAGAGTTTGCATCATCCTATTATTTAATTTTTTAAGTCACTACAATTTTCGAAAACAGTGTATTCATAGTTAAATGCTTGACATCTAAGTTAAGTAAATAATTTAGTTATTGTTTTTTTTTTTAAACTCTACTATTGCCGCAAACAAAAATTTTTATAAACTTACGTTAACAAATTTTTTTTCAATTAGTTTTGGTTCTACCTTGCTTCTTTTTTTCCATTTTTTCGATATTTTTTTGCACATTGTTACCATTTGGCTGCTCGTTATGGTCTTCTGATTGCAACGATCAATTGTTGACTAAACTCTCATTAGCGTAAAAATGAATAATTTAGTTTTGATAACAAAAAAATAGATAAGCGGAGCCCAGTAAGGTACAACGTGACAAACGTGATTCTTACAATTAATTGGATTATCCTCAGTATAACTGATGTCATTTTCTTTTGCGTTGAATGTTTTGTCTTCGAGAGGGCCAGAAGTTTCTCCCACCTGTAACACAATTATTTTATTTAAAACTCATATTGACATGCATGTAGTGCTGTTTATATAAAAATAAAACAATTTATTTTTTTGTTTATATTGTTAACCTACAGTATTTAATAATACTTCAATAATATATGCTTACGTTTGCTGCATCATCCAGAGTATTGTCGACATGTACATAATAGTCTTCGTTTCCTGAATCAGAAGAAAGAGCTGTTTTGCTGTAGATTAATGTTTAACTTACTTTTACCTAAAGAAATAAGAATTTAAACTCAAAATATATGCACAACTTTGTAAAAAATATAATATTATTTGTTCTTGTGTCAAACACTTCATTGTAGCTTGACTTTTGACGATACAAATTTAATTTTTTGTCAAGAAATAAATCTAATTGACGTTCAAAATTGGCATCGCTTATGTGCTGCTCATCGTCATTGCTGTAAGAGTCAGCCAAGTTTTTGTAGTAGTCCGAGCAACTGGAAATGCTCCGGATCATTTTGGCCAATTCAACGTGGTATGTAGCACCATTATACGAAACACCTGCGATTTCCTGCGCTTGTGGTAATGTAAATCTTTTAAATGGTTTGATTTTCTCACTGCTCTTGAAGAATCTATTTAATGGATTCATGAGGTTTTTATTGAATCAACAATAAAATAAATAATAATAAAAATTGTTATTTATATGTATTCATGTGTGTGTGTGTGCATGTGTGTGTGCTAAATTTATCTTACTTTATAATTATGTACAACAGACACATAGAAGCAGTATACTTGTACATTGATCGACGGCCACACGTAACCAATGAATTTTTTTTTTTCAAGTCCACCAGACTCTCTCTTGTGCGCGTGTTCCTCGAACTGACATTGATACAACTCTTCAAAACTTCTTTAATAGCAGGACTCGTAGTGGTATTGAAGTCTTCTTCTCTGTTATCTTGAATAGAAAATATTACTTTCACCAACTGCAATATCCAGCTCATGAAGTAGAAATGGCCAATAATTGGTGAAAGAGGGTGTTACAAAAATAAGTAACATATTATTTACGATTAATTTTCAACAACTAAAGAAATAAATACTTATTGCGCATGGGCTCTAAGCAAATAAAGTTTTATTCTTTGAACTAAGGTTGTCTTTATTTTTTGATGAGTGGGTTACAGTGACATCCTGTTAGCCTGATCACTGAGTCCACTCACTCGTCAGTTATGAGAAGTGGGAGAAGGGGATTGCCGTACCCTTTTACCAATTCTCTCTAACTAATACTTTACCTATCATACCATGGGCGCAGTGGGAATATTTCCGGTGAAACACCTTGCCAGTTAAGCTGGCAGTGCATTTGTATAGCTTTTCCCTAGAGAAGACTCCGGATTGCAGAGCGTCCACTCTGCGTTGGTTAAGCTGGTGTTCTTTGCTGATGTATTGGATCCAGACTAACTAGCATCCCCGAAGAAGCCCTATGTTTAAGGTACTAATTTTTGCCGGTAAAGCCGGTGATCTCCGCATGGTGCCTGGATTCGCTACTCCCTATCTATAGCCCTTAGATTGTTTCACATTCACCCAGGCCCGAAGACCTGTGAAGCAGGGGAAAAACCCCGGACTGGAATCACTCTGAAAGTAAACCTGAGGGAAAACCCACTCTAAAACAGCCAGGGTTGAATAGGAACTTTTCCCAGTAAAAACAGTTTTTGAAAAATCTGCACTCACCGCGAATGGAAAACCCACGACCCCTAGACTAACGTTGTAGTGGTACTAAGGAAGCTTACCACTGAGCCAACGCCACTCACTATACATTTGTATTTATTCAGGTAACCTCCTAAAAAACTATGCTCAAAGGATATGCTGTACCCAAATCAAGCAACAAGTGTACCCTACAATGACAAGTATTTAAGGAATTATAACTATCGGTGCTCTTTCTAATATCCCTAATCTGCCTAATGCCTCTTTCAACTCAGACGTCACAGGAAAAGTATAAATTACCTTACGATGAGTTTATTGGATACTGATAATATAAAGTTAAAGAATTTTCATGGGGCAATGATTTCTTATATCAATAAAACTTATGATAGCTATGCTACCCATTATCGATGTAATCCTTGATTTAAGAATCCAAAGAAGCTATCCACAAGTTTTTGCTCAGATTCATTATATTAAAAACATTTTGTTACAGATGATGTTTTCAAACAGCACAAACCACTTGTATTTTAAAAGGAACTGACACTTAGTAATGCTTGTATACTTTCTACTGTGGGGCTGATATATTGCTTGGCATATATAATGATATTGACAATAAGTAAAGGTTAATATAAATTTTGTTATTTAGAATGCTTAGCTAATTGTAGTTGGCTTCAAAGTGTAATGATCTTTTGATAGATTACTGATGGCATAGCTACCAATGTTAGTAATACTAATCTTTATGTACATGGGTTGATTAATCAACGTTTTATTTATTTTTTTTTTCCTTATTCATTTATTTATTCATGTATTCTTTTGAGAGGGAGGGATTAATATCAATAATTGAAGTCAAATATCAATCCCATTGACTTTGATAAAACTTTTTTTTAGAGCTGCTACATGTATTGCCAAAAATAGTTTGGCCGGTAGATGCTAAAATGGTTGTAATATTCAATAGAAGTTTTGACATTATTCTATTACAATTTTTAATTCAAGATGAAATGCTTTCTTTTTTTTTTCTTTTAGTTATTCATAAAACAAAACTACAGGTATCAAAGCCCACGGTACATCAAGAATATGATACACGTTCATAGATTTAGGTATATTTATGTTTCTTTAACTGCTCAGTCCTGAAAGCCAACAATAAATACTTATCTGCCTGATGATTGTGATTTTTGAAGTACTCATGTCATGTCAGCATCCATCGTCAAAGCCATTTTCAGAAATATGTACAGAACCTATGAAAATACATGTTATAAAACTTCATGGCACAGAGAATAGCATTGATTTAAATATCAATACCTATCACCCAATGAAACTTTTAATGCATTCGTATACACTCGTAAATATAAAAAAATGTATAAGCAATCATTACTGCGAGTTCTGGAGATCAAATTTATTTCTATGGCTTCTTTTATTATTAAAGGCAAAACTTTTTTGATAGCCTTTTCTAAAAGTTTTGCCTTCAATAAGGAAAGAAACCAAAGAAATACAATTGACCTCCAGAACTTGCAGTAATGATTGCTTATCCATGATTCCATACTTACAAGTGTATACAAATGCATTAAAAGTGTCATTGGGTAAAGTGTAATAATATTTGAATCAAAGTTTCGTCGACAATTTATTGTTGCAATCAGAAGACTATAACGAGCAGCCAGATGGCACCAATGTGCAAAACAATACTGGAAAGACGAAAAAAAAAAGCGGGGTAGAACAAAAACTAAAAGGAAAGAAATTGTTGACGTAAGTATGTAAAAATTTTTATTTGTGGCAATAGTAGAGTTTGGAAAAAAAAATCAATAACTCAATTATTTACTTAACTTAGATGTCAAGCATTTAACTATGAATAAACTGTTTTTGAAAATTGTAGTGACTTGAAAAATTAAGTAATAGGATGATGCAAACTTTTCCTACTTGCAAGTAGTAAATTTTACTTATTCTGCCACTGTATTATCGGAAACATTTTATTAATCAAAAAATCTTCTCTTTCAGAGCATTAAATCAGGTAACTCAGTTACAGCTAAATGGAGGAAGTGTGATTATTGGCCGGGTTATATTGTAAAAAGTATGAAAAGAAAAGCTTAAGACGGATGTCTAATCTCCTTTTTTAACACAATTGGCCCACCTACGTTCATACCAATCAAAAATATAAAATAGCAAAGTAACGAAGAAATCAGACAAAATTTCAAAAAAAAGGCAAAAAAATTGTGATAAAAATTTAAAAAAAGCTTATGAAGAGGCCAAGCTGTGGTCTATACACGAAAAAAAAATTGATACACAACAATAGCCAATAAAAATTACTACATCATTGGATGCTGCAATTAGACATTGTTGTATATGTGAAAATAAGAGTAGGAAAATGTTTTTTTTCCGTCATTTTAATTTAATCGAAGTAAATTTAAAAAACTAGCTCCCACACCACTAAAAATATTGTAAGTTTAAAACTAAAATAGAAATAGCTTATGACTGTATTTCTTGCTTTGTCATTAGTGATCTTCCCTTACCCTTTCCAATATACATTAACATATCAAGTATGTATAACGTTATACTTATATCACACCAGTGTACCATAAAGAATCCACAATTAAATCGTCTTCGACAAGAAAGTGAATTTTTTTAAGCATAAAACATTCGAAGACTAGTAAGTGACTGAAAAAGTTATTTTTTTTTAAAAGAAAACCTGAATAGATTGACATTTTTGAAAAAATATATACACTCTTCAAACTTAAATTTCTGCAACTGCTACTACTACACAATCATTGTTATTACTACAAATTGTTATTTTTAGAAGGTGCCGAAGATGCGATACGCCAATACGCTGCAGAAATATTATCTGTATTAAATAATTCAACAATAAGTATTTATGCTAATCACCCTAGCACATACTGCAGAAATATCCGGTATACATTATAATTGCACTATGTTACTTTCAAATAGTATCCAGTCAGCACCCCGGGTCATCTGGCAATTGGCGCTCGTGTTATAGATTCATATTTTATTACCAAACAAAGTGTCTAGTAAGTGCCCCAGGTCATCTGGTGATTTGTGCTTGTGTTATTATTCTACGATTTATTAGTTATCAAGCTGCCACTAAGTGCCCTGGGTCAATTGGTGATTGGCACTTGTGTTTTTGTTTAACGATCTCCATTTAGCGAAACCACTGCGAAGCATGTTCTGTATTGTAGCTTTGGTAAGGGCCTAACCTAGTGTCTCCACGCGACGCTGAATAGTAACGCCACAAGTCCCAACAGTGAAGGGGCTTGCAAAGGCGGCGAAACTAGGATTAGCTTTACCTAGTTCAAAGTGATGTTGCAAGAATTGATTGACTAAAGGCAAAGTGAAGTGGCTATCCCTGAACTAGCTGGCTTGGAAACAAGCATCCTCGCTTCAGAATCTTCAGGGGGCAGTCATCAAAATGACGGCACGGGTGTGGCAAGCCCGAGAAACCCCGAGCCAGGGGAGACGAGCACCATCTCCTCTAAATACGGTATTCGAACTTGATGCTTCAACGACTTGCACTAGGGCGGGAGTGTAGGAACGTTTCATCGACGGAGACCCGGGGCTTGGCTTTACCGCCTGGCTGCGAGGTAAAGTCTCTTTCAACTTTCCAGAATTTTTAGCTTACACGGATGGTAAGCAAATAAATGACCCACTGGGAGCCTGGGCCTCTAGTTCGTGCTAATATTTTCTCACGATTATACAATAAACTGAAAGTCCATCCATGGATGCTACGGTGTCCAGATGGAGTAAGAAACGGATGATACACCAAAATAAATAATGAAAGCGAAAGAAAAAGAAGGAAAAAGGAGTTGTTTAAGCAGAAAAAGGAAAGCTATAGTTGAAAGCACTGAGTCGCATGAACTTGTCTGCCCAAAGCGACGTAAAGTTGAAAGCAACACAAGGGCAATAGCAGCCCTTCGACGCCCTCTCAAACCCCCGGTACATCGACTACTCTTGGGAGTGGTGATGACTGGTGGGCAGAGGGTACTGGACAGTGAAGAATGCTTATAGAGAGCAACCTAAGGAAAGCATACATACTTCTGAGAAGATGTGATGAAACTCATCTGCCCATGTCATCTCCTCGGAGTATTGAAAATAAAAGCATTGAAAGCATTGAACTAGTTGAAAGTTGCCATAATCCGTTGAAATACAGTGTCTTCGAGTCCGGTTGACTTCTAAAGGTCAGCTTCCTACAACTTAACGTAAGACGATCAAACAAGGTCACGAGGGAGATAAGCCACCTGATCTCTACCAAAAGATTAGATGTGCTACTTCTCCAAGAACCGGCCAAGAGTAAACTGGGCAACTCTTGGAAATGCACTGGGCTTGGCACCAACATGATCATGGCTACTCGTTTCACGGAGCCTTGGGCTGCCGTTATTGTAACAAACCCCAACTACGGTGCACTATATATTTCGCAGCTAAGTAACCAATACTGTGGAGTTGCGGAAATTACTGCTCCCGGACTCTCATTCTATGTCGTGAGTTGCTACTTTCAATTCAATGAAGACAGGGAGTCGCACTTAGTCCATCTGGAAATGGTGCTTCGAAAGCTAAGCGGGGAGCGGGTAATAATAGGCACCGATTCAAACGCTGAGCCGTCACTTTGGAGTCCCAGAGGCACCAATATGAACGGCAAAGCTTTTGAAAAAGTGATAGCCACCCACGGGCTTGCCACCCAAAACAAGGTCACTGGGACACCGACATACGAGTCGAAGGGGCGTAAGTCTTGGATTGACGTTACCTTGATGAACTTGTCGATGAGCCACAGGATCTTTAATTGAAAAGTGCAGGACCTGTGGACAACTAGCGAGCACAAATCGATCTCCTTCAACTTCGAGGTTCAACAAGTCGAAAGCGAAACTCCCCCTGCCAAATCAAGGTATAACCTTGACAAAGCTGACTGGGAAAAATTCAAAAATGAATTGAAGAGACTCTCAACAGAGAGACTCGATATCCTTGGACTAAAGGACATTGATGAAATAGAATACTACGCTCAAGAAATAAACAACGTCATGATAGACGCATGCGATTTGGCAATACCCAAAAAGGGTCGTCGGAGAAGCCAGAGTCCATTGTGGAGTGAGGAATTAGAGGCTGCTAAATATAAGCTAAATAAAACACACAGGTTGCTCAAGCGATACCGTCACGATCAAAAGTTGGTAAATGAGTACAGAGCACTGATGAAAGAATACAAGAGAATGATACACCGTGCAAAGGTTGAGAGTTGGAGAGATTTCGTAACGACAGTCGGCAACGAAGACATTTTCGGCCGCGTTTACAAATCTATGACGAATAAGAAATCTCCTCGAACAGCTTTTAGTGCCCTAATGACCGATGAAAATTATACCATGTCAATGGTTGAAACAGCTGATACCCTATTAAGCACTCACGTCCTGGACGATGACAGAACCGACGACTTTCCAGAGTTAAGTCACATGAAGAGAGAGATGGAAGCCCCCCCGGAAACGGAGGAGGCCCAAGTCTTCTCTGCTCACGGGCCGAAACTTGCTTCAAAAGGGTTAAAGAATTTCAAGGCACCGGGAGCTGATTTTCTGGAGGCGCAAATTGTTAAACACGCAGCAAAGCTTCTTCAGGCACAGTTCCTGGGCCTAATAAACGCCTGCTTGGAAAAAGGGTACTTTCCACCAGTGTGGAAAAAGGGTACCCTAACGATCTTGCTGAAAAGCTTTGATAAAGATAGGACGGACCCGCGTTCATACTGCCTAATCAATCTTCTTCCCATAAATGGCAAGCTTTTGGAAAAGCTTATAGTCAACAGACTTAATCGTGATATACTAAACTTTGAAGGTATCTCGCCTCATCAGTATGGCTTCACACCTCGGAAATCAACAGAAGACGCCATCGTGGAACTCAGACGTCTGGTGAACGATTCGGACAGTTGGTACACGTTTGGGATTTTGTTCTATATTAAGGGTGCGCTCGACAACGTGCAGCACTCGGCAATCCTCTCAGCCTTAAAAATAAGAGGATGCCCTAAGAAAATTTACCAGCTCATAAAGAGCTACCTCGAAAACCGGCAAGTTAATCTTGAATGGGCCGGTCAGACTGCCTCTAAGGTAGCAGCGAAGGGTTGCCCACAAGGCTCAACCCTCGGACCGATCTTTTGGAACTTGGCTTTCAATTCGCTGCTTGAAACCTTGAAGGCTAAGCCCAACGTAGAGTTCCTAGCCTACGCAGATGACCTCAGAACGGTCATAGGTGGAGACTCGTGAAAAGAAATTGAGCTGAAGAGCCAGGAAGTTGTTGACGAGGTTCTCGGGTGGAGCGAAAGGATCAAACTCGAGATCTCAGAAAGCAAAACTGAAGGCATTTTCCTCAAAATAAATGAATTTGGGAGAGCTGATCGGAAATGGAGACCCAAGCCTGACAGACCCTGGAAATCCAGAACGAAAAAGGCTAGACCGCTGCTGCGAATGCCGATAATCAAGATAAGGGGAAAAGTTTGAAAGTAAGAAAGTCTGTCAAGTATCTGGGCGTCATGATCGATCAGAACATGAGCTTCGGAACCCACTGCTCATACCTAAGAAACAAAGTGATACCTCTCTTCCAAAAATTAAGAAGACTCGCCAAAAGCACGTGGGAACTTAAGTTCGCCACGAACTTGCGAATTCACCAAGCCGTCTTCACGCCAACAGTCGCGTACGTGGCTGCAGTGTCAGTGGATAAGTGTACGGTGAACGACATTAACAAGCTAGAAAGCGTTCAGCACACGACTCTGGTTGCAGCAACTCACGCTTACAGAACAACATCAACGGATGCGCTGTGTGTACTCACGGGAACCCTCCCAATTAATCTCATCCTTGAAAGCAGAATCGCCCTGTATAACTTGAGGAAAGGAAATACCATTTTCTTTGGCAACCTCATGAATATGGAGGCCGAGGACGTGAGTAAGAAGCAAATCAGGAAGGAGGTCATGGACATATGGCAAAGAAGGTGGGATAGGTCAGCAAATGGAAGAGTAACTTACTCTTTTATAAGCAACGTCAGAGTGAGAATCAATTAAAAATGGTTTGAACCAGACCACGCATGCGTTCAGGTGTTAACAGGTCATGGAAACTTTAACGGGAACCTTCACAGGTTTAACTTAAAGGACGATGACCTCTGCACTTGTGGCGCCATGGATACCATGGAGCATCGATTCTCAAAATTTCCAAATACAATTAAAAGTCGTAAGCGGTTCATTCACATGATGGGGCAAAGGACATGGCCAAGGAACAACGAGTTCTTTGTATCAAGTCCTGAAGTCTACCTGGCTTTCTCAGAACACTGTAAAAATTTTGTAAAATTTGCAAACCCTGTAGAATAAGCCAGGACGGTAGCAAATGCAAAACTTCAAAAGCCGGATGTGTGTGGCCTAAGAGTCCAGCCGTCAAGGAGTTGTGTCCCTGCCCGTATAACATGCTAACCGTGTCGCTCTAGGCGGAAGCTTGCAAATGCGCCTTCTCAAGGTCCCCGTGGACGCGATCATCGTTAAAACTGTTGCCGAACGGTTGGCTCTGGAATTACTGCTCAAGAGTCGCGACAACTAATGATCGTGACAGAAGCGTTTGTCCCGGTTCAAGCACAGCGCCCATGATACTCGATAAAATTTACCTTCGAGCGGCATAGGCGATGCGCTGGACACGACTAACGGGCACGTAAATTTTTTTAAGTCAGACCCCTGGCATGTTTCGCTGGGCGCAGGTGGTAGTTCTTCCGATTCCCCTAGTACTAGCAAGTGGCTGGAAACCCCTCATGGTGGTGACCGGCCTGGAACGGGAAGCAGTGTCAGTCTTTCGGAGTATACCGCTGTGCGCTTCTCTGCGCGTTGATAACCCTTCTGTTTAACGATCTATTAGTTTTAAAGCTGCCAGGAAGTACCTGGAGTCATGTGGTTATTATCGCTTGTATTATAGATTAATGTTTTATTACTGAATAGTGAGGCCTGTAAGCACTCCAGGTCATTGGGTTATAGAGGCTTATGTTATTAATTAAAAATTTTTTAATTTATCGCGTTGCGGATACTTGTTCAACTAATGAAGCCCTCCCTACGATAACGCAACTGTCTTTTCAAATTTACACCGCTTTTCTGAACCAACACTAGCGCTTTAGACGCCAGCAAAGTAAGTCATAATTTTTTGGCTTTTGGCATCGCTGCCAGAAAGTAATAGGTTAGGCATTTGAATCCCTTCTAAACTATTTTTTTTTTTTTTTTTCACGTCACGAGGAGTGGAGCCAAGGGAGACAATTAAGCAAAATCTAATTCTATAACACTTTTTCTCGAGGTCAAAATCTGAAATCGTTGATTTACCCCTGCACATAACGCACCTATAGAAGCATAACTTCAAAAATGGATCAAAGCTACACTAACAGTGTAAAAACTCACAGCACAAAGTGAATCTAATCCATCGTAAGCCACCTAGGTAATAGACAATTAATAATTAATGCTAATAGTGACCTGAATGGCTTTAATAAGTTTGTCGAAGATTTTCAGAAAAGTTTTGTGTTTGTACTTCTTTTTGTAAGTAAACAACAATTTTTGAGTATTTTATAGTCCTTATAATTAAAATGTACAGCCAATTAATCAAAAAACATAGCTGTTTGTAGATTGAGTAGCATTTTTTTGTTTAAATGCATGAATTGTCTTTTAAGTTACAAGACCTTTTATAAATGTTATTTTCAGTTAATTAATCTACTTATTGGAGAGCTTGCATATTTCATATGATTCTAAAGTATTATTTTAGCAAAATACTTAATTTTATTTTCTGCACTTTTAATACACTTTTGAGATTATGTAACTATTTTCTTCCAAGTTCTTACTGTAAATATATAAAGATAACCTCTTTTCCATGTAAAGCATGCTTTTTTATACTCAAAGGTTATGTGTGTGCAAGATTTTACAAAATAATTTTAAAATTTTTTAAGCCCCCCAAAAAATTCTCAACTGTAAAATGGCTGAAGCCTTTTTATTTGTTTTTTAATTGAATGACACTCACGAATAGTAAGTGTGTTTCAAAAAAGGGTTTAAAAAAAAAAGTTTTAATAGCATTTATTTATAATACTTGAAATTTTTTAAAGTAAAATAACTAAAACAATGATATTTTAAAATACTAATTGATTAAATATTTTATTAGGACAAGTTATTCTATTCATCAATTGTTTGAGACTAATATATAATTGAAATAAAAAATTTGTATATGTTGTTACAATAGTCTAAAGTCAGATATTCTTTGCTTTAATAGTACTATTAAATTAAATTGTCATATCAGAAGTTAGTACAGAACTATACCTTGCTAAGACCGTGAAGTATTTGTTATGGTTTCTCAAGCAAGTAAAGTGTTAATGCTATTATGAGTTTAGAAAAGGATCCAGCTAATGGGTAACAAAAGAATGAGTTTATTTTATGTTCTACATGGTAGAAAATGCAGTATAGTTATTTTGTTTGGTTATAGCAAGATTGCTTTACAAAATAATAAATTGTTTGCTAGTATCAGATAAATCAAATAATAAAACAGTTTAATTGCAAAAAGGGCACCTAACATAAATAGTTATGTTTAAACCATTAGATAATTTTTTTCTGAAATTTTTTTCCCTTACTGCTCCGCAAATCAACCTCCCAAGTACATTGAACTTTTATGGCTAAGTTTGTACAGAAACAATAACCTATGTACGGGGTCTTTATGATTTTTTTAACCCTATAAAATCCTTAAATAATTTATTTTCCCTTTTTTTGTTTATTTTTCCGCTACAAAATAATGACGTATCATTGTTAGGGCACTAAGTAATATCATTCAATAACGAAAATCAAGAGACAGATTGGGACAAATCTTACGTCATTTTATTGGGAAATTATAATCTTATCTTATGAATTTGTCTTGTCAAAAACATACGTAATTTTTTAGATAGATTAGTTTTATTTTAGAATGAAATTTTTGAAATATTTGTTTATTGTGCATTATTACAAAAAATTTTTTTTTAATTTTTGAATCATTTTTTGCTTACTGTGATTTAATTTTTATTAAAAGTTTCTTTCTTACTTTGTAAAATGTAATTCATAATAGATAAAACTCATCTTACAATCGTTTTTGTACGATTGTACAGTGATAATTTTTTTTTAAGAAAAGTCCTCAAAAAAATCCTTTTACTAAATTGCTTCCTTTTAAAAATTTCACGCATTTTTAAATGTTTTAAAGTTAAGTCAGAGTAAATATTTATAAAGTTAATGTTAAACGTAAGCATTGACTTGCTCTTGTGCAGCATTAATAAATGTATGTTAAATACAAACTAAGTTTTAATTATATGTGTATCATTACATACATACGTTCACACTCGGAACACATGGTATGCATAGAAAGCGTTGACTAAAACAGAGGAACTTTATTTTATTTTGCAGGGGGGGCCACAGTCAGGTCAAAAAAACATCATTGGCAGTGTAGACAGCTTTACTGAAAGAACTGTTTAGTAAATTTCTTCCATTTTCTCCGTTATTTATATGGACTTGATTTGGTTTTGAGCCCCACAAGTTTTTAGGAGACCCTGAGTTTCCATCCCTTTTTCAACCGCCCTCCGCAAATTCGTCATGACTTATTATGCTGCCCCTTACGTCACCTTCAAATAGGCCACCCCTTTAATGACCTCGTCTGTACAGACAAAAGTGTAAAAATTTTGCTTAAGTTTCTTGTTTTTCTCTATTCTATTTTGTTCAAAGAACCTTTAAGCATGTGAGTGTTAGATAGTTATAAATGTTTAATAATTCACTTCTTTCATGACGTGGAGTGAAAGAAAAGTTTTGCTTCATTTCAATTCTAATAATATATGCAAGACTCACAAAATTATCATACCATGCAATTGATGCTTACAATAAAAGTAAGAAAATAAATTTCCTTTACTCCACTAGGTTCTCCACCTTTTATTTAGTGTTTTTGAATTCTTATTTCAATGGATCAAATATATTTTATTCTTGTTGCTTATACATGTTTAATGTAAACTCTAAAATAATGTGCTGTAGTTGTGTAACAAAAAAAGTTTCTTCCCTTGCCATACTCCAGGATAATCAGTTGACTTTCAACTCATTTTTTCAAAACAATACACTATTTCATTATCATTTCGATAGATTATTTTTCAAAAGTTTTGTATAACAAAGTGCTTTAATTACCCTTTTTTCCCGAAAGAATTTTTTTCATTACTTTGATACTAAGACAATCATCCACAATTCATATTTTTTGTGCACATTTTAATTCAAGTTGTTTTTTGACATAAAAATTTTCAGTTGAAAATTGTTATCACCTTTAGTCTACTTACGAATACCATTTATAGTTTGGCATGGTAGTGTTACGTTGGCGCGACGTACTATTTTAGTTTAAGCTTTCGCTTAATAACTCGGGACACACGCTGGGTACGTTAGTGGAACACGGAGCTAAAGGGACAGTTCTATCTAACGACGCAGTATTTGCAAAGAAGCTACGACGGTTTTCACACAACTTGAAGCGATCAGTATGAAAGGAATATCCCGATGCACTTAACTTGCGCATGGTGCGCCTAAAGTTAGTCGGTTTTATCCAGGGCAGTGTACTGAAGGGTATCTCTTCCAGAATCTAGATGATGGCAGCACCGTTACGGGAAAAGGGTTTTGTTTCTTGCGACCAGACTTGAATGTATTAATACCATCGCGAGTACCGACTTTCTTTACTTATCAATTTTCAAGGGTCCATGGGTACCAATATCGTGGCAGATATTGGTGCATGCGTAAACAACTTTAGTTATGGATTTGGCTGAAAAAGATTTCAAACGAAAAAGAAAGAATACTAAAAATTTATAACTTTCACACTCACTTTTATTTAAATATAACTGGAGTGTACGGCGAACCAGTATGAGCCGAGGTAAGTAAGGAGATTTTTGCTATGCGCTCGTGGAGGACTGAGTGATAGCAGAGGCCAACTCCAACTATTCAGTCGACCGTTTGAGGGTAAAAAACAAAAATTAACTGGCTTTTCTGGGGCGTCCCAGCCTTCTTATAAGGAGTAGTGGACCTTGGTCACGCGCTGGTTCAATAACAACGCAGGAGAGCTTGCCGGGGGAAAATCTTGCAAAAACGACAATAGCCGAAAATTCCATTGGCAACTGCTCTTGTTTAGCCACTCAGAAATTGGCACTTCTTACATCTGGTTCATTTTCC
Source organism: Copidosoma floridanum (assembly GCF_000648655.2). Next base: position 2,844,219 of record NW_019379602.1, on the reverse strand, counting down.
TTTTGGCGCTTAGAGAAGGAAAGAAGATTCACTTGCTCTTGCCCTTCCTTTCCCTTTTACATACGAAGTTGACAGAATTTCAAAATAATTTTACCTTAACATTATGGCAGAATATTATTAATATTTACTAATGCTACACATCAGTCGTTTGTTCAACTAAACTTGTTGCAAAAAAAGCGGTGAAAATTGATTAACAATTCAATTGATGCTCGGGTGAACAGACGATTGGTGATTTATTAATTAATACTGCTACTTAAACGCCAAAACGGTGGCTACATTCGTAATAACTTATTATTTAAATATAAGTGGTGGTATTTGTAATAATAATAATAATAATAAT